>JANZXR010000171.1:37968079-37989581 GCA_027575705.1 Erythroxylum echinodendron
TTTTACTTTTAGATTACGTATTAATTGTTATAATCAAAGTTTAATATTTGAATTTTGTTTAGTAGTACACAACTTTTCATAGATTTTTAAAAAATCAAAATTACATATAATGAGAATAAATTAGTGGCTAAGGAATCAATAGGTTCATCAATTGGCGTATTAATTGGTAATTTCAACCTATTGGAACTGGCCTTCTTTATGTTCATTACGTATTCTAATCCTATACTATTTAATTTTATCCACATATTTTTACGTAGGTAGACATTTACGGACAAAGACTCTGTTCCCGACTTCCCGTGAAAGTATGATCAACCTGCCAACTCTTACGCTTAGACAAGTGAAGAAAGCAGACATAATGTTACTCGTACGGACGACGTACTATTTCGCCACACCAGCACTGACCATGCTGGTGATCGCATCACCATCAGCTTCTCCCAATCATAGACAGAGATATACATTCCAGTTTGTTTCTTGCTCTTACCACGCGCCTCGCTCCCGCGTGAACCCAAACATACTTCTTATGTGTTTTGACTTTTGATTGGTTCAAATGGCTCTTAGTCTTGAGCTTTGGTTACTTTGGACAATAGCACAGAAGAAATAATTAAAGAAATTTGCCTCCACAGGGGTGGTTAAAGGGGCTCTCTAAAAATCTTCAAAAACAACAACACCATCTTCTGCCAATTTCGCTAATATATAAAATTTCGAGGGCTCAATAATATACAATTTTACCATTAATTAATAAAAAAGTCATTTTCAAAATCCTCAAATACTTAAAAATATTGAGTTAAATGGCATGAATTTCTTCTAAAATTATAATTTTTTGAATTCCAAAAATCTAAAATAACAACGACGACGACAACAACAACAACAACAATAATAATAATAATAATAATAATAATAATATTATTATTATTATTATTGTTGTTGTTGTTGTTGTTGTTGTTCGTATCTTTATTAATATCATTAATATTGTTATTATTATTATGTTTATGATTATTAATGTTAGTACAATGATTATTATTATTAGTATTTCTATCACTATTAGTATTATTTTCACTTTTACTTTTATTATTATTATTATTATTATTATTATTATTATTATTATTATATATTAGTTATTTAACTTTTTCCTATTATTATTACTATTATTATTATTTTTTTCATTATTTTTATTCTAATTTTACTTTTTTATTATCATTATTTATTTACTTATTTATTTATTTATTTATTTATTTTTATTTTCATTCAATTCATGTAAGTCATTCTCTCTAATAATTATGACGAAGGCTACATATTATTGAATCTTTTCATACTCTACATTTTTTCGGTATTTCTACTAATTGTTGTTGTTAAGCTCCCAAGTAAATACTTGATTAATTATTATTTGTTATTAAAAATAAGAATTTATTGTGTTTGATTTTTTTTAACAACATTTGGACTACGTACTCATGTCCACGAAGAGACGCAACATCTTCTGTTCCCAACTTTAATATACCCTCTACTCTAGTCCAATTTCAATTGCGCAACATCTTCTGTTCCCAACTTCGATATACCCTCTACTCTAGTGCAATTTCAATTGTCCAATTTTTGTGAGCTTTATTTATTAAATAGATAAATTTTTATAAAACCGAGTTAAAACAAATTAATGTAATAGGTGAACCAGTCCCTCCATGTATGTCAGATTGTGTTCGGATAAAGAACAATGATAAGACAAATTTCAGGGTCCTGACACCTAAAGTAATCGGGGTCAAAAATTGATCACATCCAAATAGATTTAACTGCTGAGATTCAACCAAATTCGGAGACGGGCTTCCTTAAGAGTGTCATTCATTAGTAACACCAAAGGGCTTATGGGCCTCCATATTCACCACAGGCTTTCATCGCATCCTTTCTCCTTTCTATTCAATTTTCGCCTAAAAGCAAACAAAATGAAGTCAATGTAAGCAGCATACTCTGTTTGATTGATATCTTATTAGACAATAGATTAATTGTTAAACGAAATTTGGGCATTCTCTTCATTCTATGATGATGATGATGATGATGATCTTTGAATTGATCTTATAATCAAAAACTCAAAATTATTTGCACGTCTCCATCTTTGTATAACCTCGAAATTACATGAATCCACCTCATTACAATTATAGGGATTTGGAGCTTTGACAATACATAGAAACAGCCATGCATACCATGGAAGCATGCCATGGAAAATAAGGAAAAAGGTAAAAGCTCTTCTCTTGTATCTACCGGGATCTTGTGTCCCGATAGAAACTTTGGTCAAATGGTTTGAATTGTACCATTTTCCCTGATGCCGTCTGCTTAGACAACAAAGATATGCTTTGGTAAGCTGTCTCAGGGCAGGGCTCACCAGAGAAAGTAGAAATATCAGTTTTAAAACTAGAATATTTGAAGTCATTGTGACAATCAAACATGGTAATTGGATGGTGAAATCTGTACTCTGCCACCGTTTCTGAACTACTGAATCAACCTTTCTTTTTGTTTTTCTTCTCCAATTGGTGATCTGGTGCAAAGAGTATTCTTCTTATGACTACCTTTTGCTTTGACTTCCCAACAAAGTTTGTACTCTCAGACTTCACAGAACGATAATGTTCTAAAAGTGAGCTTGTACCCATTTTCTTGTGGCTACTCGGATCAAATGAGATGACTCTCAACCCCTAATCCCTTCTTTGGCAAGATAATTAACTTGCTGGCTCCCAAACATCTGTTGATATGATACTTGGGGCCGAAGCTTTGGATCATCTCACGTCCATTTTTGTAATGCTCTTTTTAAATTTCCATTCAATTATTTGAAGTCACTGAAAGAGCAATCAAACGTTGGTGATTGTGCTAACGTGGGTTATGAGCTGATATCAACTACTAATAATACATAATTAAGAGAACTAATCCTCCATGAAAGCTTAAAACCTTTTACTATTGGCCAAACTAGATTTTCTACTTTTAAGTGTGATTATCGATAATCTTGTTCACTTTCTTCCCTTGTTTTTTCTATCTTTGTGGGATCCATTCTCTTTTGTTGTTTCTCCAATACGTCTTACTTTGGTTTTCTATCCACATGGTGTCTCCCTATTTACCAACGTCCACTTTAATTAGATTATAAAACATACAACTAACTTCCACCGAAACAAATTTGGCAAAATTGACATCCATGACAATTAAGTCGTTATTATGAGATATAATTGTAGGACCTAATTACCATTAACATTATTTTGGTGACCTTTGCGGTTATTGTAGTTTATATTGATTAAATTATTTTTATATGTTATAAATCACTCTTTTTGATATATAAAAATAATTTAATCGATATTAACCATGTTGAACTAAAAATTTCAAAATAATAATAATAATAATAATAGCTTTTAAGTAATTTTTTAAATACTTGACTGTATGCACCCAATAAGCCAGCAAAACCAACCTAGAAGAACCCAAAATCACATTAATGAGAAAGAGATGTATGGAGGTGCGAATTGACGATGAAGATAAGTATGGAGATGCATTACACACAGCTAAAGCAGGAGGAGGAGGAGGAGGAGGAGAGGAGAGTGGGGAGTGCGTTTGATGTGGGTTGTTAATGCTGATTTGTCTCATGCACTGGCAGTTCATTCTCTCTATTCAGACCCCTTGCGTTCTTAAAAGGGTCAGAGACCCTTTTCTAACCAAAAGCTGCTAAGGGCTTTTACTCTCATCACTCATGGCTATGTTGTGTAGGCCAATTCTGCCCCTGTGAATTGGGGCCCATCTCTGCTCCAACCCAGGTCTCACATGTACACAAAATCTTGCCATTTACTCTCTCTTTTCTCTAATCCTAATGAGATTGAAAATTACACACGATGGAGCATCACGTCAAATCTTAAGATTTAGATTGTATAACCTCCGGCGAAGTTATGGAGAAGAAGGTTTAAGATAGTGGGACCCGTATGCAACAGCCTGGAGGTGTGACCCACCTTGACCAACTTTTTGTAGGAAATCCCAGCTACAGAATTTGTTGGGTCCCATTTTAACCAAGTATAGGAGACTAATAATACTTTTATTTATTAGGACAAAATGCATTAACGAAATAAAGTAATACAAAATTTGGAATAAAATAAAATAAAATATTAAAAAGACCAAAATAAGCCAAACTTTTTTAAAATGAAAGCTTTGAAAAAAGAGAAAATTATAACCATATAGACGAAAACGGAAGCCGGGAGACAACACTGGAAATAAAAAATCAAATAGGATTTGTTTGCCTCAGTCATTACAACTTGTCTATTCCGTTCAAGGCCGCGTTTGGATTCCTCATTCACATACAGGAGAGGCATGTTACTTAATTGTATTACACAGTTGATTCCCCCAAACAAGCATGCTCTGTCTGTCTCTTCGTAACTTGCTTTGGTTCTGGTGGTCCCGGACAAACTCCTAGGCGATTTGACATGCCCATCAAATCAAAATCTTTGCTCCATCCCCACCTCCTCCTACGCTCTTTCTACAGATGTACGGCCCTCATTCATTCCCCCTCCCCCATCTTCACCGTCCCCTCCCTTTCTCTCCCGCCATTACGTGGCATTTCCCGTCCTGCCCACGTCAGCAGCTCAAAGATTTCTGATGCCATTTTTTACATTTTGTATGCTAAATAATTTGTAGGGGCTCTTCCGTCATACAACAAGAATAATGAAAGCCATTATCATGCTTAAGCCTTTATATCTATCATACGTATGATGAGTAGGAAAGTATGACCCATTCGTTCTCGTGCAGGGATGATTGATGAGAATAATTGAGAGATCATTGGACATTCATCTCAAGCAAAAAGCCAGCATAAATTTTGCAATAAAATAGTAATTATATGATTAAATTCTTTACAAATAATTTCAAAACATTATTAGCCTATATATATATATATATATAATTAATTAATTTAGAATCAAGCTAGCAAAATCTCTCTTCCCTCTCATTACCCTTCAATTTTTGCATTAACCACTAACCAAAAGGTTGGGCCATTTCTTTCTCTCTTTTACTTTTTCCTCTAATGCAAAGACAAGATTGGAGGAAGGTGTATGGACTATGGAGGCGGTAGTTGTGGTTGGAGCGGCGTATGCGCCATTGATGGTAATCTATGGTGGCTGTGCATCCCGTGCCGACGATCTTGGCCACTTAGCCAACTGCTGAGCTCCCGCTTGATTACTTGAGCCGGGATTTTCGGAGCGGGTGTCGCAGCTTCCACAAGCGGCGGCGTCCAGCACACCTACCGGGCTAGACGGCGACGCTGGAAGCGGCTCAGCCATCGATACTTTGAGCCGAGCCGAGGGACACGTATCGATCAGGTACTCCTCCATTAGTTGGTGACAGCTTCTCACCATTTCCTTTGCAACAAAAACCAAAAAAGAGAGAAAGGAAAAAGAGGAGAACATAAAAATTTTAGGACACAGATTTCAATACTTCTCAAATCTTCGAAACTCTCCAAAGTGTAAATATTTATAAAACTATCCCTAAAATTTTCAAAAATTCCACATCCAGAGCACAGAGACAAAGAATGTGTCATGCATTGTACTTTTTTCGCTTGGTCGTTGAACGAATTGTAGTATTCCCCGTCGCCTCCGGTCGGCGTTGCATCAAATCTCTCCCCGGCGGCGCATAGGACGGCCGCCTCTGCCAACGTCGACGGCGAAAAACCCAAGAAATCAATCACTGTAAAAGTCAACAGGAACACGCAAATTGATATTCTTGTCCAATTACAATAAAATGATTGAAAATGAAGATTCTGTTAAGCTTTGAGTCCGGTTATTTTGGCGGGGAATCATACAACATTATAACTTACCGCGAGTGGTGCTTAGTATGAGAGCGGAGGAAATTTCAAAGATCCGATTGAAGTCGCAAGATGGAAGCTTGGAGATAAAATAATGGAGGTAGTCAAATGGAGTAACGGAGCGAAGTCTACAGTCGAGATTGACCATAACCCAAAGCTCCATTCTTTGAACAGTTTTTGGCTCGAAAACAAAACCAGGTTCAAGAACTTGAAGGTTCACCAACAGTGGGACGTGGGTTTCCTCCATTTTCGCTGCTAAAGACAAGCAAGCCACCGAAAGTAGCTGAAACGGCCACCCATTGACCTGCGATTGTCCTAGAGTGTTAGGATTTTACCAAATAACAACAATAATGACACTAACAAAATAAGATAACATTTTCTGAAGCAAAGACTTTCAGTTTCCCTCAAAATCCGATATTCTTCACGAAAAAGATGACATCTTCGACGTTTCAGTAAGAAAACAGCAGTGTAGTTGGAAAAGTGATATTTTTCGGGAAAACTAGGCACCAAGTAAGAGGGCTGTAAATCTTTACCGGGAAAGAATGAGAAGAAAGGAAGCGATCGAAATAGTTGACAGAAAGCATAGCCGTTACTGGCCTAAAACGATAATAACCATGCACCTGCATTTCACCAATTATCACAAACTCAATCCACGGACTAAAAGATTCATTTTTTACACACCTACCTTGATAGGCACGTATATATTTGTACCTTGAGGATCCAATTAATGGAATCCTGACGAGCAGTTACGTCGACGGAGCGGTTTCGGCAACGGTGGAGATAATCAGACCGAGGCATGAAGTGGGGTTCAGAGTCAATAAGGTTGGTTATGTAGGTTTCGTCCGTCTGCGGCAGAAAACCGCTGGAGAAGGAGGACTGGGATTGATCGTTGACCCCGGAGTCGTCGGTATTGGATTGGACCACCTCACTGGCGTCCTCGCCGCAGTAGAGAACGTTAGTGGGGGAAGAAGAGGGCTCCGGCGAAGACGACATGACGGCGTGGTCGGCGTTGGTGGTGACGATGATGATGATAAGCTGCGATATGGAGATTTTCTAACGTCAGGTTAACGGCATTTGCGACGGCAGGGGTAACGGTGAAAAGTTGTGTCTTCTGGTCATTTGCTTGCTTAAAACATGGCTCTTCAATCTCTGGTCTTTGTTTCTCTTTAGCTTGGTTTGTTCAACTAATGTGAGTAGCTATGTCTGTCTCTCTGTCCGTGTCTGGCTCCTACCACAGCTGTTTTATGTAGAAAGGAGATAGTGAGACAGAGAAGAGGGTGGTGGAGTTTCCACGTGTGAGTATTAGAAGTGATTTTTGTTTGGACCAATTGGTATCTCAGTCAATGACCTTTTGCAATTTTTTCACTTATTGGCATAAATGCAAAACTTCAATTACAATTACAATTACAAGCAGTCAAAGTGCTTTTCTCTAAAATTACAATTACAAATCTTGACAAACTCAGTATTATTAAACCCGTTCTATGTTAAACCATACAACTTCATAACTTGAGATCAATTAGCAACTCAAAACAGTGCGTTCTTATTGAAAAAGACTTGCATGGTAAAAATGACTAGATTGTTGGTTACTATTTTTCTTGATGCATTCAGGCTTGATTTTGAGCACTAAGTTGTACCATTGATTCTTTGTTCTTGCATGAATCATTGGTGGCAGCAATAGTTATCCTTCCAAAACCATTCTGGGTATCAATGTTTAAGGACAGGATAATTAATAGCATCTCTTTGTTAGTGTTCCGTCTGCAGTAAGGTGTTATGGTCGATAGCTCTGAACCTGAGTCCCTAGGTTCTCGACTTTACCTTATTTCCATACTTTTTACCCAAAACATGTCTGTAATTCTTGAGAGTACAATAATCCAATCCTATTCTTCACAAAAGATGTTCAATTCCTGAAAGTGGTTGGAAATGATGGTAGGTCTCAGTTATGGCAGGCAAACTTGGAATTGACATTCAAAAAAGGAAAAACTCTACACAAATGGGGATCCCTAGTAAGTGAACTACAGTTTGCCAAATTTTGAGTGTGCATTATTAGGCATACAAGGAGCAGTAGGTTTTGCATAGAAAAGAAATAACATGCACCCTGTTAATAGATAATCCATATTCCGTAGGACATATCTTGAAGAGTAATACATAGTAAGGGACAATTAGGAGTGCAGGTAATAATTGATAGGGCTAATCATATACTGTACAGTGTCTTTGCATATGTTTGCGCAGTAGTGCGATACAGATACAATGCAAAAGTTCAAGGACACTTCAACATGACTGCCTCTGTACAATTTCTGAAGTACTTGGCAATGTGTGGAAAAGGATTTAGACTTTCTAAAACGCTCCTTTTATTGGTGGGTATTATTTATGCCCTTCATATTTTTATATAGTCGAACGGCTTAGGACTTTGGACTTTGGACTTTAGACCAATGAGCTTCATGTCATATCAGAACAAATAAATATAAGGACTTGTATTCCAACTAGTAACCATCTCTTTCATCTTTTGTCAATGAAACCAATCAACAGACCATATCTCTTAAGCCTCATATCAAATTTCAATGGCTCCACGAGCAATAAGAGCAATTCCAACATTATGTTTCCCATAAGCCATTGACAGCTGAATATAGTTGGTAGTTTTGCAGCGGCAGTCTCAATCATATGGGATAGGGAAAAGAAAATTGCCATTTCTTCTTATATTTTTCTGATTCTCTTCATTGGAAGTTTGGAAACCATAATTGAACCGCCATGACAATGTCATCTAAAAGCACATGGCTCTACAGTCTACAGCATTTGAGTTTCAGTGAGCTTTTAATTTCTGACATTCAAACTGGAGGACAAAATATGATAAGTGAAAATGAAAGACAGCTCATAGGAGTCGGCAGAAATTTGCGAGTATGCAATAAGATAATAGGCCAATCCAGTTTGTGTACAATTCAACCATGTATATTTTCTGCTCAACTCAATTACACTTTAATAGCTTTGACTAGGAATTTCTTTATTTTCATTATATCTCATGATTGTCAGACTAAAACATAGACTATGAAAAAATTTCCCTTGTCACTGTTACCTTTGACATTTGGTGTACAAGCACATAAGTAGAGTAAATAGATTTTGGAAGACGGAACTTTTCGTCACGTATATAAAGTTGTGCCACAAACAAGTCGAAAATATTCTTCAAGAAAGCGATGGGAAATTCAAGAAAGTGGTTGTGCATAAAGAAGGAAGATTCAAGCAATGGTTGGCATCAACTTGGGAAAGAAAAGCTAAATGCAAAACCGACTTATTGCTTATTTCGAGTTTAGCAAAGAAGTGGGCATAGGAAGCTTGGAGCATATGCTTTTAGGCTAGGGAGGTTTTAAGCTTTTGTATCGCCGGATTCCAAGAAACAGTGAGAAAAATATGTTCCATCCTCAAAGGAAAAAGAATGACCTCCATGATTCTGTTAACTCCACAGTCACATCAAACTATTCTCACTAGTGAACAAGCATTTACAGATCTTGGCAGATAAAATGTCATAGGCATCATGATTCAAAGGTACTGTTTTGACTAAGAAAAGCTGTAAGACAAGTCTTTTAATGCGAGTACAAATGAAGTTGGACTTGATCATCGTTTTTTATACAGTGAAGTGTCTTTTCTCTGAATTCTTATTAATCACATCAGGTATGGAACAGTATCATATCGTACTCAAACCATCGGACAACAGTTGCCAGGTTGATGGCCCCTGGCACAGCTATCCCATGTAAATTTCCTTTAATGTAGTCAGAATTTGGTACTGTGACGAGATGGTAAATATGTACAAGGGTGACATATTCAGACTCTCGCGCTCATTTTATGCTCTTTCAGGCAAGACAAACAAGAGCTTCCAAGCTAAAATGAGGGGAAGAACCTGTTAAGGTCATATGGCAGAGCGTAGAACTCTTCACTTCTGGTGTCTTGATCGAAGTATCTAAACTTTTGCCACCAATGCCTCCCGCTATCTCGGCGAGTCGAGCTGTGCCTCAGACTGTGAGTGATGTCCAATAAATATGCGATTGCAATTCCCACTGTTGCTGGAGATGTGAAAATCACTTGCATAATATCGTTAAACTGCACAAAAGTGACAGATATATAAGCCTATTTATATCTATTGTAAGGAGAAATTACCAAGGTAATTCAAGGCATTCTCACCCAAATAGCACCAGTGGAAACAGGGCCATGACCTTCTACCACCATAAATTCGTTGAAGTAGTGAGGCACCGAGAGGCCCATGAAGAGGGAGAAGCCTAAGATAAACTTTGTCCTGAAACTGTTCAGGTTGCAAAACTGGAGATGTCCCAGACCTGCCGACGCTGTGTGTCCAACAAACATATCATAGTCAAAACTTTATTATGTGACTTCCCCTCGGAAGTATCGAGATGGAACGACGGATAGAAGAAGTTGTAGACCACTGACTCTTGTTTGATCCATGTTAATTAACGTGAAAAACAGGGGACCTACCAACATAGGCAAACAGGACGCAGTAGAGAGCTGCAAAAATTGGCAAAGGTATTGAAGCAACAACAGCCCCGAATTTTCCTGCAAGACATTGGTTACGAGGCCAAAAACTCGAGTCACAAACCTAGAAATCAAGGACTACATCCTTCTTTGAAACATTGTTTGATTGTTTTGAGTAGAATTGTGCACCTAGTACAGAAAAGAACAGCATAAATCCTGCTGATATTTGAATTACTCTCCGGCTTCCAACTCGTGTTAATCCCATCAGACCTGCATTTTCACTGGAAGTACACAGAATGCACAATCAGATCACGGAATAGCAGAAGACAATGCAAAGATTAGCAATTCCACCAGTTCTATATTGCAAACGTAGTTAGAAACAGCTAAATTCAGAAGCAGGAGATCATTACACTGAAGCAGTGCAACCATTTCCTGTACCGAACAAGCCAGTCAGCATAGTCCCTATTCCCTGAAATTAAAATAAAGTGAACAAGTGAAAAAATAGTTCTGAACCAAATAGCATGTTGTATCTTTGAATTAAAAGTTGAAAACCTTGGGATTTCAAAGAAAATGAACCTACCTGCCAACCTATACCACGACTGAGCACAGACGGAGGGACTGGAGTGGCACTCCCATATCTGGATGCTGCGATGATTGTACCGGTAGACTGCAAAATGGCAAAAACAAAATTTCAGAAAGAGCTGATGATAAGCACTGAGGAGCTAACAACATCAGTTTAAAAGCTTTTAGAAACTAGTAATCGATATAAAACCAGCATTACGAGCATATTTCATATTTGCTTATCAAAGTGAACTGAGTAAACTATTGCATTGAGCATCCAAGATTAGATAAATGATGTTCACATAATTGCACCTCAATAACGGCGACAAAGCAAGCAGCCATCATTGCAAAAATATCACCAGCCTTAAATGTTGGTTTTCCCCATTGAAATGGATACGGAACCCTTATCCTACATTCAAGTAACAGAAGATATTAGCAAATGTCGTACTTAACAAACAAACAATTCCACTTATCCCATGTTTAGGAAAATCAATTACTCCCAAACCAGAAGTTGCCATAAACCATGTTCATTTGTGAGAAATAAGTACCAGTTCACTGACACCGTATATGATCAAGTACTTTTTTACTTCAAGTCCATTGACCATTCAAACATAGCGGCAATGTTGGAGAATGAATTTCGCTTCATATTATTAGATTTAAGAAACCAGTACCTTTCTCTATCCAGTCTATAATTGTGACTATTTGTTACCCTATGCAAATTATAATCAAGAAAAGAAAAAGAAATCAGTTAAAATTGGTCAATAACAACAGTCTACAGTCATTAAAAATGGATTCTCTTAGTCTGTTCACAGTCAAATAAGAATTAAAGCAATCCAGTCCAAGAGTTATCACGCTCACCAAGGAGCACCACCAATGAGCCCCGACCGATCAGTACGACAACTACTTTGTGTTTTTGGAGATGAATTGTCATATGCACCTGCTGCAGTCAAAATTTCGGCATAGACCCATATAATTGCAACAGAAAACAGAACTGCAAAACGGGTGACCATCGATGCTCTTGATTCCAACATATGAGGAAGAAACTGCCATGTTAATGATTAGCCAGAATAGTATATCAAGTAAAGACGACCAAAAGATGCAATCTTTTTCTTCCTTACAAGCATGAATTTAAGGTGAGACTAAGTCCAACCATTTTTTTGACTCCTAAGTGATGAATTAAGAAAATATTCCAGCATCCATCCTACGAATTCCCATTTATTTGCCAATTCAGAAAGACTATGAGTGCAAATAGACATATACACAAGCATTCCTAGGATCTATGAGAGGCTAAACAACAGAGGGGAATGTGGATTTAATTGAGAGCATATAGTACCTGAGATAAGAACACAACAATTACTAACGCTGGAAGCCCAACTTCAATGCATTTTGCTACCTGCACTATTCAACCAGCAGAAAGTTACATTCAACACACTAGCCACAAAGGTAAGGCATTCAGAATCATCATATAGTTTTAGTTTAAAAGGGCCAATGATAATTGTGCTCGCATCAAAAATGGTCCACAAAAACCAGAGCATCTTCTTGTTGCAAACCCAACTTGAGGAATAAAACCCTAAAAGTTTTCCACTGTCCCATCGGTCGTATAAATTCAAGTAACCATCTCTATAGACACGGCTTGACATAGCCAGAGAAAGGGTTCATGCAGAAGCAAAGAGTTTCTAAAATTTAGGAATTAGAAAATAAAAACTATATTACAGAAGACACTGTATGTCTGGACTAATGTAGTGTATCAGCGAGATAAACAAAAGGAAAAAAGGAAGACAAGAAATCATTGCGTCCCCAGAAGTTAATCAACGACGTTAGGAACACATGAGAGTTTTACTTATTATGGATTTCGGGGCCTTAAGTATTCTGAATTATTTGAAACTGTTTTAAAAGCTTTTTGTGATTAAAAGAATGTCTGAACTTGAATCTCCGTCTTTACAACAGGCAAGGATCAGAGTACCAGTAGAATTAGGCCTTCGGCACAGAATTACCTGTGGAAATCCACGTGTATAGAGCCCAAGTCCCGTTAAAGTCACAAGAGGAACGGCAGCAAGAGGGCTAAGAAATCTGCCAGACAAGACATCCAAATGAAGCTCCTTTGAATAAAAAAATGTTAACCAAATACGTCTCCAAGTTCCAGTACCATGCTTCTGCAAATTCATACCTTGCAAATATTCTCCAGAAGCCAAAGAAACCGATTGTCATTTGGAGGAAGGAAGAAATGATGAGTGCTCCTTGTATGGCTCTGACGGACTGAGTAAACCTCTAAATCCACCCACGAAAGAAGATGAAAGATCATAAGCACAAAAACTAACAACCATCATCCGAATATAAGTGCAGGTGAGGGCCATTATGTAGCTTGATTCAGAAAATGAGAAAATAGCAACCTGATGGGCATCAAGTGATGCGCTACTACTGTCACTGTTTTTTGACAAAGCAATGGAGGTGGCAGGAATAATGAAAGCGTAAGATCCCCCCATCACTACAGGAACTCGGGCACCGAACAAAGTCTGCAAGAGTGTATTTATCCCCGCAACAAAGAGAACGGTATTGATTAACTCAGCCTTCTCCTTCTGCGAGACCAGAAGAACAGCAGAAACAAAATCATCAAAAGTTTCAGGACAACAAAAGTAAAGTGCAATTCTTGTTTTTTTTTTTTTTTTCATGATAGTGCTGTGAATCTTCAGTACATTGCCACCACCCATCAAAGGGACCAACGTGCTTGGTATGATCACGGTAGTTCCAAGCATCACTATATAGTGCTGAAATCCAAGCAAAACTGCCTCAGCTGCATAAAACAAGGAATTTCAATACAGGCGAAAATATTTAGTACAAGGAGACCAGAAATAAACAGAAAACAGTATAAAGTTTCTGCAAGTAGAATTGCAAGTTACATAACTGTGTTATCTGGAGATTGTGTGCGCAAAGAGCCATATCTCAACGATGGTGTAAGTGGCAATTTAAGACATTGACAAAATTTGATAGTATTCATCAAATATGTTACCATAGGAATTTGCAATTCTTTTGTTATTCAGTAACTGATCATTTTGCTTAGTAAATAGCAAATGCATAAACGTTATAATTCCAAAATCCAGATATATTACGTATAAACAACACATAGGTGAAGCAAAATACAGACGAGAGAGGTGGTTGACCAAAACAGATGTATGTTGACTAAAGAAGTGCAGGGAAGAGAAGGAAAATTCAAGAGCGCAACAGAAAAGCAGTTGAAACTTTCAAGGCTAAAACTTCTCCGAATTGCTTAAATTCTAAGAAATCAATGGGATACTATCTCTCACGTAGGTTCCACGAGAAAAAGACAGTCGGAGCAAGGTAATCTTCTGTTATATTTCTCGAAAGGGAGAAATTATAGTCATGATATTCCTAAAGTCTGTTTGAAATTTTAGTATCATTAATTGATCCCACATGATCACTGCATTTCGGTGAACAGAAACAAGGAAACCAAACATTTTGATATGTGAAACGAATGAGAAAGCAGAGATGAGTGAATATACGCCAAGGAGGAGAACTAGAGATGCAAAACTCGATGCCCGGAAGTTGCTCTTTCACAGGGTGAGGCTGGAACTCGTCATCCTTAGCACCTTCACCCTTTTCCACCATTGCCACCTTCTTTCTGTTGCTTACTCTGTTTCTCAAAACTTAGAGAAGCACAAGACAAGAGTGATGAGCTGAAATGTGCTTCAGAGTTACACTTTCTTCGTGTGTAATAGAGCTATGGAGAGGTAGGGGGCAGAGAGGATGGAGTTAGGCACAGACTGTTACGACCATAAGTGAAGCAAACGTGGTATATAGTTTTTGGAGTTAACTTGTTGGGTTCCGCATTGCCACCAGAATGGAAGAGTTCTTTTTCTTGTTTGGAAAGCGACCAATGGCTTCTCCATGCTCATTTGACTATGACCTCTCTCCTTGCCATCCTTTCTCAGTGATGCAATCATCTTTAATCACTCATTCTTGGGAATTTTTTTGAAGTTAATTTTTTCTTTTCTTTAATTAATTATTTGATTTCTTAACATTCTCCGCAACACTTATTTTGTCACCAAAAATATAATTAACAAAAGAGTAATTCATTTTATAATCTTTAATAGACCCAATATTGTAGATTTCATATTTACTCAAAAAAACCATAATTCAAGTGTCTAACATGCTAATGGAAAGGATAAACAAAGCTGGGAATGGAGTCGAAGCAACTTAACGTTAGTTAATTAAAACTTAACGCATTTTAGAATAACTATAATCCATCTATAACTGAAAATGAATTAATGGCGGTCAACTGTAGAAATTTAATGCTTAGCATTAGCTATATTTCCAAAATATGGATAATCAGATTAAAATTTAGGAGAAGTTTAATTACGGCATACTATTTTTTATGTGCTTACTATTTAAAATTGTTTTTCATTATAATAATTTAAAGGACAATTTTTTTATTAGTTAGAGATAAGATTTCATATTACTAAACTTTTCCAGACTTCGTTTTTAGTGGATGATGTTATTGTTGTTTTAATTTAGATGACAAATCGGAAATAAAAATACATTCAAGTTATAATTATTAATCTCATTAAATATATTTTTAATTTTAAGTTACTAATTTATTAATTATTGTATTTAAAATTCATAATTTATGAATTATTATTTATATTTAACCAGAAAATATTCAAAAGGTGGCAGTTTAGTATAACTTATTTGTCTTAATTTGACCCATGAAACAATACTATCTTAACTCATTATTCAATCAAATTTAGTCAACTAACGTTGCTTAATCTTTTGTTTTTAGTGTTACAAAGATTACTAATCGCGATCCTACGGCTATTTGGAAGGTATGAAAACAATGGCATTAGGTGAATTCTTATTCCAAGGCATGACAACAATGGAATGCCCTTTAACAAATCAACATTATTGCAATTGATCCGTTAGTTAAGTATGGTTTAGCAAACATGTATCTGTTTTTGTATTGGATGAATTCGTCAATTCGTCGTTTTTAAACCAATTGAGTTGACGTTTTGATCGTGAAGTAATAATAATATAATTGGGAAATGACACGATTGTGTACACTATCCGACACGCAATGAATTTTCCTGCATCATCCTAGATGAGATGATGGCCTAACTGGTGCCAGATTTTATCACCATTCTATGAAAGTATTTCAAAAGCAACGCTCCAACTAAAACCGGTTTAATTGAAATTAAATTATTATAAGATTAGCTAAATATTGTGCCTAAAGAAACTCTAAACGTACCAATCAATTAAACTACCTTCAATATTAATTTTTAAAAAGGAAGATTAAGCCTCATTTAGAATGAGTTATTACAATTGTTGAACCCATATAAAATAAGAAATAGACCATGATGGGTATTAAAATAACCGCGGATGCTCACCGTCTCCTGCCTTCGACAGCTATTTCTCATCTGAAATTCAACTTTTCACAACTTTCTAACCTAATAAAGAAATAGAACAGAATTCGTCAACAAGCAACGATTAAGGCAAAGGCTTCAAATCAGGAGAATGTAACTCATAAAAAGATTAGTGTAACGTGCTCCTAAGTTACTTATTCCTTGAATTCAAGGTTTTATTGCTTGCCCATTTTAAGTTGTCTCTTTTTCCTTCAACATAAGATGCTGCTAAGTCAATGTAAGATGCACCAACCATAAATATAGCGCAAGTGGGAATATTGGGTATTGATTAAGTAAACAATAAATCAAATTAGGCAATCTACCACATGCCTTTGCGAGTATTTTTGGAGTCTTTGTGGTTTGTTAAGTGTATATGCCATGTAATGCAAGTATTCCATTAGATATGAACAAAATTTTGTTAGGTTTAGTTGATCAATTAATTAAATATTAATAAAATTTAATTAGTTAAGTGTCTCATTCATGAATCGTGTATTTTATTATTTTTAATAAAATTATAAGAAAAACTCTTTTAAAAGTAAAAATTATAATTTTTTATATTGCTTAAATGGCATAAAAATTCACATTTTTACCTTAAAAATAATGCGGATAATACTCCCAAACAAGCTAAGGAAGTTGTGATCTATTATATTAATCGTCAATTTTCAATAGCCAGCTCAACTCATTCGAATCTTAACCGGTCAAATTTGGGAGCCACTGAGGAAGTGAATATTTGGGCTTGGTAATCTCTTGGTACATTTTATACTTTTTTGCTCTGTCTTGCTAATGTGGTGTAGCACTCCACTCCCATTAGATGTTTACCCGAACGCCTGTCAGACGTTTGTGCACATGCTCGACAGAAATGACGCGCTAACTATATCACTTTCACTAACTTATGGCATCATAATTTAAAACACAAATCTCATGATCTCCAAAACATAAATTTCCTCATTTCATTTCATCAAACATTATATACATTGCAGCATTACAACATCATTCATATATATATAAATTATCAAAGCAAATCAGAGTTTACAGTTTTGTTTACAAAATTATGCTACATGTATGAGTAAATATACAAAACTCTATATAAATCCTTCAATCTCAGCTGATCAACCTTTGAGTCATGTCTTCAATCTAAAAGCAGTATTAGTTCTCTTCTAAATTGACTTATAAGCTAAATCGTCTCTCTTCAACCTGAAATGTCAACGTGCAATTTTGGATGAGTTTTGCAAACTCCGTGAGTTAACCATCCTCGATGATTCACCCATATCACACATATTCATACATTCACAATATTCACATAATTCACATTTATCAACATGTAGTATCACAACATACTTTGATCATAAACTTCCGCATTTTTCAATCAATTCGATTTCACATTGCAATTTCAATCATTCAAATCATATAATTTATGTGCATATGCAATGTTCATGAGAATCATGTTCATTTATTTCATTGTTGTGACCTAGTGTCTTTTTCACTGTCCCAGGGCTCATTTATACTGTCCCTTATCATTTGGAAATACAGGGCTCATTTACATAGTGAGTCATAGGCTCTTACTACAGTCTGAGCTTTAAGCTCTTTTTCACTGGCCACTCTAATCACAACTGCCTTTATCTTTCATGCATTCATGTAATGAAATGCACCATGCCTATTCAATTATTATGCTCATTCAGTCACATTAACATTCTTTCTCATTCACATTTGTCATCGGACTTTTATTCTGGCATTCAACATTTAAGTTAAGAAACAAATAGTCAATCACATTCACATTCAAGTAGTACTTCCAATGTTTTATTCATGCGTCAAACGCCTCGGACATTGAATGTCCGAAAATCAATACATACATATCACATAACAATTTAATACAAAATCTAATAAACTAACAATCATAGTGAAACCATCTTAGGTTACTCATAGTTTGCTCCAAATAGCTTATTGCCTTGACGTCCCGACAATGTCTGGATGCACACAATCTATTTGCTCCTCTATATCATACAACACACATTTACACACATTACAACTTTGCACAATTGTATAAGTACTCATTTATGCACATATGTATATATGGATTATGTACAATGCATGTTCAATGACAATCTCAGGTACATTTCCTTAATACGAGTTTCAAAATCAATTAACATCATCTTTCAGTCATTCTTTAATACCTAATACACTTTCGTTACTCTAATCGCTTCATTCATCATCCACTAGGCTCATTCAAGATCCCATTCAAGCCTAATTACATGTTAGGAAAACATTGATAAGTCAATAATTTATCTATGTACATAATTTGGAACAATAAGCATAACTTTCATTGTGAATGTCAGATTAGGGTCATTTAAGTACGGTTTGGAAGAGAACTTCTACAACTTCCATGAAGACCCTAAAGAGAGATTTTTCCATTTAAAGGGTCAAAATTGCAAATTTCTATAGATGTCCCAAGAATGTCTGCCCAACGGACACGTATGTCCCTTCAAACGGATATGAGCAGAGATGGAACACTGAAATTCCAGAGAAGGTCCACCTAGCAGACATGTATGTCTACCCAACGGACATTTACTGGAAAATTTCCAGATTTCAAGCTCCTACAATCACCTCTAACACATCCCATGCATATCCTATCATTCCTACTTCAATTTCTCTTCATTCTCACCTCCATTCCAATTCAAATTATCCACAAAACACATCATACAAAATTGTTGATCATAATCACATAAACCTAACATCAAACATGTCTATACATTCTTTAATATTTCAGCACATTTCACCATCATTTTCATTCTACTTAATCTCTTTTGCTTAGTCTATATTTTTCTAGCTTAATACACCATCATTTCCTCTTCTTTCATAACTCCATTTTAGGTCAATATTATACACTTACAAATCAAAATCCATGATTGATCAAAAACACTAAAACAAAACATATTCTTATACACTTTCAACTCCAAATTTCTGCATATGTTCAACTTATATATCATCTTCATTTCACTTTTAATGGATCAACCTAACTTACCTCATTTTAAGACATCATAATACTCCTTCTTATAAGCTCCATCAATCTCAAATTACTTATCAAATTAGTTACATTTAACAATACCCATGATGATCAAAGCATAACTTACTTGATTTAGCTCTAAAATCTTCAAGATTTCACTTAGCCCTAGCTCTCCACATAACCCACGTTCATCATCATCCAAAAGTAATAAGGTTGGGTCTTTAGTGAGAATGAAAGAGAGAGCAAGTTAAGAGTAGTAAGTGAAAGATGGGAGGGTTAGGTTCAATGTGTATGGAAGTTGGAGAAGCAAAATCGTGAAGAAGGAGAATGAAGAAGAAAATTACAAAGAGAAGAAGAGATGAGAGACTTACAAGAGAAATGGGAGTAAATAATAAAGTGAAAGACCAATTTTGTCTTTCATTTGGTGAAAGTAGCGTGAATGAAGACATAGTGTGGCACATGTCCAATTTCTATGGGTTTCACATGGTCCTTTTATTTAACTAGTCCATTTAACTCCAATTTCTTCTCCAATTGTCTCCCAATTTTCAATGACATAAGTCATTAAATCCGATTGGCATTCATAAAAATTTACACTGCCATTTGATATTTAATTCTATTGACATTTATCAATTTTCCTGCCACTTGGCATATTTTCTAGTCTAAAAATACATAAAATTTCAGAAATTTCCTAAATTTCACCAAAATTTCCAAATCAATGCTCATACTCACCAATTCAATTTTCAATAAATATAAACCCCAATTCATATCAAAAATCACATTTATAAATCAATTATACCCAGAAAATGTCAATGAATGCATGTATAATCATTTTAATGTGTGCAATAATTAATATTCACATGTGTGTGTATGTTATATTATGCATGAGCATGAAATGCACTTTCTAACTTCTTAATAATCTCCCATATACAATATTCTAGGTTCCTAACTCTTAAAATGGGATAACGGGATGTTACATGTGGAAAAACTGACATGATCACAGTAAGCCTATGAAGACAAAATGGTTTCAGCTCACTGAAGCCCAGATGCATGTAAGACATGATGATCTTCCAATGTCATTATTAGGATTGTTGTAGAAATCTAGTAATGCTCAAGTTCTGTTTCCTTACCTAGTCACAAAAGAATCACAAATGTACAATCACATTAGAAACTGACTTACTTCCCACTTTTTTTATTAAGAGTCCTTTAATAATCTCTAAGATAAGCCTTTCACTTGATTTGAATAATTGATTCTATAAGGTGATTTAATGTAAGGTGAGTTTTAAAGTAACTAGTAAAGTTACTCTTTTGTGATCATAGGGTTAAAGGTTCAAGTTACGAAAATAGCATATCGTATCATAGTAAAAAATAGCATAGCGATTCATTTCTAACTTATCCTACCACTATATCAATTTTAGTGGTTAGCTTGTTGCGATTGATGTCCATCTCAACACCGTATCAAGATTAACTTCCTCTCCTAAGTTTTCAAATACTATCGGTTCTTTAATTTTGTTTACACTGTTAAATTTGAACTGATCAGTGATGGTATGGGACTTCCCGTGCTTTCAAACATTTCTCTCCTTCCGTATTAGATAAAATGAGGAACAGAGTATAAACCTGAAGATTTTTCAATCTCCTACAAACTCAAATTATCCCAATCCAATGATTGATAAAAAATGTGTTGCATTTAAGCTAAATTATTCTCCACAAACCTGTTAAGTAATGATAGTTAAAGAGCAAGTAAGAGACATTTTCATCTTCCAAATTACATTTAAAAAAACATTTCGAGTCAGTGCCCCCTTAATCCTATCATTTGTTTTAGGATTCTTCGATGTTACAAGCCATATTGTGAATGAAATTTTCAGATAGTTAAAACTCTTCCATATAGTTTTAGACTAAGGAATAACTAATTTATGCTTCATGATCATGTTTAGATTTGTTTATAAACATCACATAATTATGTCTAAGCCATCTAATTGTGTTAGGTTAAGCAGAGTATAAAGAGTAGCGTAGCAGATTATCTCTTACAAAGTTATGAATATCGTACCCAACTCGATACCGGATTGGGTTCTGGTACGATATTGTACCGGTACAGGTCAAACCGAGTACCGTTTCGGGTAATTTTTAAATTTATAAAATAATCCCTGAATTTTTTTAAAAATTACAAAAAAGTCCATTGTCATATTGTACAGTTGTATTGTATATTTTTAACCTAGTCTCTAAAAATCAAAATAATAAATAATAATCACAATTAATATGAAA
>JANZXR010000171.1:37989681-38043956 GCA_027575705.1 Erythroxylum echinodendron
ATATGCAGATATACTAAGTATAAAGATACAACAATAGAATCAACCTCTCTACTTATTTACATTATACCAAAGCCAATCTTAATTATTTAAATTTTTTCTTCATTTTAGTTCTTCCCAGTAAGCAAAACTTTATAATTTTTAGGTTATCACTTTTATATGACTATTCGTTCCTACTATCAGCACTAGTAAGAGCTTCACTTGACAAACAACCTCTACCTAAAATTATACTACTAAAATTTTTATATGTAAGTATGAAATGCATGCGATCATACCTCATCATCCGGTCAACTTCTCAAGCATCGCCACTCCCTACTGCCACTTTGTGGGACTAATTTTCTTATTACTTTGACAATAACACTTTCTCTTACTTTTCTCACTACTAGACCCTTTTGATTGTGGCTCTAGTCTACAAACATTGTGTGATAAATGATTGGTAGTTTGCCTAAGTGTGGGTAGTTTTATTAATGAGTTATTTTTATTAAAGCCTTTTTCTTGCTACAGCCAATCTTTCATTATCAAAATTACTTTCTTTCTATTATTCTTTCTATCTCTTTATACTTTAAGGAACATGAGTTGTTGTATTAACTAATTATGGGGAAGGTGTATTTGCAGTATCTTTACAAATAACTAGTTTGGACTTTTTTTTTGTTTGGAATATGATCCAATTTGTAGTCTTGACTTTTTATTTGTATTTGAGTTATTTATGGTTGTTCTTTAATTTCTTATTATTTTGTGTTTATGGTTGACAAATAAAAGAGCTTGGTTATGAATTATGTCATTCCCATAAGGTTGAAAATCACATAACATAAACTAACTGGTCTCAATTATTTAGAATAATGTAAGAACATTCAATTTACCTGAGGAGCATTTCTAAGGACCATCACCTTACTAATAATTCACCATCACACAATAATCCCAAGAAGTAGCTATAAGATGAAGCTCAATTATTCTTGCAAATCAAGAATTCTATTGACAATGAGGTTACTAGTCTGATTAATCATTATGAGTATGTCAAAGAATAGATGGAATATTTAGAATTTATATATTCTAGAAAAGGAAACATTTATCATATTTATAACGTGTGTAAGGATTTTTATCATACTGCATAACAAGATTAGTCTCTTCATGCACATTTTATGAATTGCAAAAAGACATCAAGATTGTTATTTCAAAGTTCAGTAAGCTTAATGGGAGTTGTTGAATCAAAAGAGGCTCCAATCGATATTTTGATGATAACAAATCATAATTACTATTAATGAGTTTATTATTTTAATGAAAAGTATTACAAGAAAAAATAAAGTCATAAACATCAAAGGATAATCCATGAAGTTGAAAAAGAGAAATTAAAGTTTGTAACCATCAAAGTGAAGATCAAGGTAAGAAAAAAAGATCATTTCTTATTAGGTCATTTAATAGTTTGTGTTATTAATTGAAATCTCATTTAATCTCTTTGATGACCTTAAAGGTTCACCATCCATAAACATTTCATATCACTTCATTGCATGTGCCTTTTTATTCATCAAGAGGCATTAAAACATTTAGCTTTAAAAGAAAAACCTCTTAATCTTTTTTTGCAAAAAATTAAATAATTTTCTATTGAATAGGGAACCAAGTAATATACATTAAAATAAAGTCTTTTGATCTTTTAAATACTCATTAAAGGACATTTTGGAAGTTGTTTTAATTGTAATTTCATTAAATAATTCAAATTTGAAAATTTAAAGTTGTTAAACTTTTTTTGGGGGGTGATTTGGTTAACCAATGTCCTTCCTAGAGACATATTAGTCAACCATTTGCAGTGGATAGCAAATGTTGTATATTGAATGCACATTGGTTAACCAATATGATACAATGGTTGACTATTGTAGGTTAAAATTAAAATTAGTTTGTTTTTTGACATATTGGTCGACTATAGAGATGTGGTCGACCAATATCCCTCTAGGGGACACATTGGTCAACCAATATGATCTAGTGGTCAACCAATGTTTCAACGACTTGTCAATTTGTGCATTTAATATACAGTAGTCGACCAATGGTTAGTGAATATGCACATTTAATGCACATTAATTGACCAATATATTATACTAGTTTTTTTACTCCAATTGGTTTGGGGCCCCAAAACCTTATAAAATTATATTTTTCATTGGTTCTTGTTTCAAAAACTATTTAGGTATTTTCTACACACATTTCTACATGTTTATTAGATATTCTAGCATTATTGTCTCATATTTATATGAGTGAGCCTATTTAGAATTATCAAAGCGATGAAGTGAGATATTTTGGGTTTTAAACTTTTTTGGGGGCATTATATTATTTTACTTAGAGGTGTTCTAAATTGCCCTAAGGTTCCTTTTCAAAATGAAGCAATATTATAAAAGGGTTCCTCTTTATCGAAAAAAGATTGTGAAATGGCTATTTTTCAACTTGAAAGAAGAATTAGTGTACAATTCTAAAAAGAGTATTAGGAGTGGACATAGGTAAGAGTTATTTATCGCCCTACAAATCATCTTTCATTCTCTTTTCTCTATCCTCTTTAAATTATTATTCAATTGTTTAATTTATTTATGCCAAACAATCTCTTTATTCTTATATGAATCGATTGTTGTTAAATTAAGCTCAGTAGTTAGGAAATTTTGTTAAATTTTATAAACATCCAACTCACCCCTCTTTTAGGTGTCACTAAGGACTAACAAGTGGTATCAGAATGGGTCTATTAGGCTAACATTTCAAATGAAATCATTTAGTAAAGATTATAATGGCATATTTAGGAGCTTAATCATTATCATTCAATGAAGAGGGAGAAATTATTTATAGAGCACCTTTCTTTAATCGAAATGATTACCTGTATTGAAACACTAGGTTAAGATTTTTATTAATGACTAAAACTGTAAGCCTATGGAAAATAATTTCAATTGCCCCTTTATACCTATGAAAATTATTGATAACAAAAGAGTGCCCAAACTAAAGGAAGAATGTGAACCTCAAGATAAGAGATTCATTTTCTTAAATATTAGGTTGTATATATCTTATTTTTCCCATTAGGACGAAATGAATTTGATAAGGTCTTTATGTGTGAAACAAATCACAAAATTTGACATACTTTAGAAATTACACGTAAGGGAAATAAATAAGTAAAGGAAAGTAAAGTGAGTATGCTAACACACTAGGATGGATTGTTCCAAATGAAATATAATAAAAGCATATCTAGTATGTACGTATATTTATCGATATTATTAATGCTCTTAAGGGTCTTGGAAAGACCTATGCTAATGCTGAAATGATAAGAAAGTCATTTAGGTCACTTCTAAAGACATGAGAAGCTAAAGTAGCGACCATATAAGAAGCTAAGGATCTAACAACATTATTATTGAAAGAGCTTTATGGATCCCTTCTTACAAACAAAATGAGGATCCAAGATATGTAAGAAGAAATAATGCTTCCAAATAAAAGCAATTTAGCTTTCAAAGTCTCAAAAGAAGAGCTGAGTGAAGAGGAAGAGAAATTAACATATGAAAGTGATAAAGAAGACATTTCAATAATCACTAGAAAATTTAAGAAATTTTTAAAGAAGTTCTTGAAAAGAAAAGATTTCAAGGAAGGTAAGATTGACTTAAAACATAAATCTTCCAATATTATCTATTTTGAATATAGAAAACTTGGACACATGAAATCATAATGTCCTATCCTCAAAACCAATGAAAAATATGAAAGAAATGACAAAATGGAGAAAAAAGATAACAAGAAAAATTATGCTTTCAAAGTATCAACTTGGGATGACACAAATGAATTAAAAAATAAGCATTCGAAAGGAGAAATAGCTTTATGCTTTATAGCTGAGGAAGATAATGATAACATCAAACACTAACTTTTAAGATAGTGATACTAATTTGACATATGATGAACTAATTTGAAGGTTTGGAGATCGTGAGTAAGAAAAGGAAGAAATTATCTTCCTAACATAAGGAACTTTAAAAAAATAGTTTGATGCATGCATGAATACAAATGAAAAGAAGAAAAGTGAATTGCATAGCATTAAAGCATTAAAAAATATGATTATTGATGACAATCATGTATTTGAAACATTAAAACATGAAAATTAGACATTGAAAAAGGAGGTTAATGTCCTCAAAGTTTCATTATTCAAATTCACTAAAGATAGTAAAAAGCTAGAAAGCATGCTTAGAGCTTAAAAGAATTCCAATAATAGGTATAGAATAAGATACAACTATAGAAGAGAAGTCAATTATAGAACCACCTTTCTAAAGAAAAAATATTTGCATAGTGAAGAACTATT
This sequence comes from Erythroxylum echinodendron, assembly GCA_027575705.1. NCBI lineage: Eukaryota > Viridiplantae > Streptophyta > Magnoliopsida > Malpighiales > Erythroxylaceae > Erythroxylum > Erythroxylum echinodendron. The sequence goes on from JANZXR010000171.1 coordinate 37,993,976, forward strand.
GCCTAATGTAACAAATAGGTATAAAGCATCCAAATCTAAGTATATGCATGCACATGCCTCATCCATTAGGACTAATTCTAAAAGAAGGTATTAAGATTTCATGTTTGGATCTTAATCTAGGCATAAATTTCAATAATCTCAAAGGAAGAATGATAATAACTTTAATAATAATATAGAAACCTACTAACAACCCTTTAGGCCTCAAAGAAGTATACATCAAGCCTTCATTCATTATGGTTGTCACAAAAATAATCATGGTAGGAAATTTCACTACCCTAAAGAACCTTCAACATGTTTAATGTGCAGAGAAGATTCTTCAATATGCATACACAAATAAATGACTAAGCAATGCATTTATATATCATCATTACTTATATAACATGGTATGTCATTTTTGTGGTAAGTATGGACATACTGATAAATTTTGTTTTATCAAACAAAGAATGGCAAGCAATTGCAAGTTTGGGCTGAAAAGAAAAATAATCCTAACAGTTAAGGAACCAAGCTTATTTAGATCCTTATTTTATAGGGCTCTTAGAAAAGAAAGAGTAAATGGTATATAATAGAGATGGTAGCATTATTTTTGAAGAGTTTATACTCTTTATCTTAATGAATTTCACCTTTTTAACTCCCAAAAAGTCTTAAAGATGTTATTATAGAATATGGAAAATTTAGCTCTTAAGGAATAACTACCAAGTCCATTGAAAATTTCAATTGTTAAACCAAGTAAGGAGATGAGAAGGTTAAGATGCTTCCAATAGATTGAACATTTAAGAAGAGTCAATATAAAACATTTAGTTATATATTAATTCTATATGATAAGGATCCCTTTATGTTATTTAACCAATTCTTGATTGGTATTTAGTTATAATAATATTTTTTTTCAAGTTTCGAGGCTATTTTCTAGCTTTTTAGAGCATATTGGTTAACTATTATCTTAGTGTGGTCGACCAATATCCCCAAAAATTACACTTTTTTACCTTTCTTGTAAGTTTGTAAGGAGTTTGGTCCCTCTTTTGGTCAACCATTTACACATATTAGTCAACTAATGGCTTACTTTTATATGGTTTACTTTTATTTTTCCCTAAGGGAATCTTTAGAAGTATTTGATTGGTTAAGCAGTATCTCTTTCCAATGAGTTTGTAGCTTGTGTTGGGACTAGTTTGGTCGACCTCAAACGAACACTGAGCCAGGTGGTTGACCAATCATCATGATTTAAGCTCTCCTTCTCCTCTTTTCTTTTATTCACTCTTTTTTTTTTTGAAAAATATCATCCCCTAATTCATTAAAATCTCATTAGATTGTATCCAACTAAAATTTGTCATTCTTGGGTTTTAAATTTGGAGATTTTCAAAATTTTTCTTAATTAAGAGTTTTCTTTTCAAATAGTTACTCAGATAGTTAAATTTTAAAGGGAGTCAATGTTGTTTATGTTTCAATTATATTAACAAATCTTTGATTTTATTCAAATTTGACACTTTGTGCATTTTTTCATATCACTATTTTTGAAATTTTTGTGAATTTTGTATTTTTATACTCTTTCATGAAATTGATGGTCAGTATTGTAGTTATACTTAATTTTTTACAATTCCAACCCCTAATTTTATCAAAACTTTCCCTTTTAGCTTTAATTGAATTTTCATCTTAGGTAACATATCAAAATTGGGGAATTTTCCAAATTAGACACAATTAGGAATGTTGTATCAAAAATGAATTTTTAAATGATTATTTTGACTCTTTAAACATTCAATCTTTCTCAAACAAGTTTACCAATCTTAATCAAATTCCTTTAAATTTTTTAACTAAATTAATTCGATGCACGACACTGTTTATTATACATATTTGGATAAATGATATCTTTTTAATGATTCCATAATGGGGGATAAAGACAAGTGATATTAGATTTATGGCGAGTGTTTTTTTTCCCTTTAAACTTTAAGTGGTATGCTTGAGTAAATTTATGTTATAGATAATTTTTCTAATTTGATGGATATTTCCTTTATATTGAATATTTCTTTCACTATCGATATTGAATTTTGTTTTATACATGAATTAAAGGGGAGATAATCATTATTTTGATATGGATAGTTGTTTATGTGGTTAATTTTATTATTGTTCTCTAAGATCACAAATATTTTGTTGTCATTAGAAAAAGGGAGATTGTTGAACCAAGGAAGGTTCCAATTGATGTTTGATGATAAAAAACATAATTACTACAAATGAGTTTATTATTTTGATGAGAAGTAATATAAGGACAAAATTAAGCCATAAACTCAATAAGATAATTTATGAAGTTCATAAAGAGAAGTTGAAGTTTACAATCTTCTAAGTGAAGATCAAGTTAAGAACAAAAGAAGATTATGGCTTATCAAGGTCCTTTTATAGTTTATATTATTAATTGCAATCTCACTTAATCACTTTGATGATCTTAAAGGTTCACCATTTATAAGCATTTAATATCACTTTATTGCCTGTGTCTTTTCATTTATCATGAAGCATTAAAGCTTTTAATTTTAAAAGAAAATATTTTTTTATCCTTCAAATACTCTTGAGGGACATTTTAAAAGTTATTTTAATAATAATTTCATTAAACAAATCAAGTTTGAGCATTTAAAGCTATTAAAATTATGTTTTGGGAGCATTAGTCAAACAATATAAGTTAGTGGTCAACCAATGTAAGTTAAATGTGCAACAGGTGAGTTTGTTGACACATTAATCGACTAATATGGTGATGTAGTTAACTATTGTCCCTCCAAGTGACACATTGGTTGACCAATATGGTTGAGAGATCAATCAATATGTAATAGATAGCCAATTTTTTGTCGTGAAAGCATAATAGTTTACTAATAAGATATATTGGTCAACCGATGTAAGTTAAACTTATAACTAGGTTGTTTCTTGACATATTTTTGACCAATATAGCTTTATGATCAACAGTATCCCTCTAAGGGACATAATAGTCAACTTATATACTCAAATCAACTAACATTTTAATGACTAGTGAATTTGTGCATTATTGGGGTGATCTTGTACTTCCTGCAGGGTGGAGAAGATGGGGTAATGCACACTGATCGACCAAGGGTTAGTGAATTTATACATTCAATGCATATTAATTGACTAATATGCTATACCGGTCAATCAATGATTTACAACTAGTAATTATAACGACCAATTTTTCGAGTTCTAAAACCCTATAAATACATGTTTTCTCATTGATTCTTATATTAAGATGCATTGGGGCATCTTACACACAATTTTAATTGTTTCTCAAGCATTAGAGTATCATTTTCTCATATTTATGTAAGTGAGTCTCTTTATAATTATCAAAGTGATGAAAGATATTTTAAGTTGTAAAGTTTTGTTAAGGAATTATATTATTGTACCTAAAGATATTTCAAGTAGCATTGAGGTTTCTCTTCAACATGAACAAAGATTGTAAAAAGGTTCCTCTTTACTAAGAAAATATTATACAAATTTTTCCTTGAACGAATAATTGTAGTCGAATTTTAAGATGAGTCTTGGGAGTGAAAGTAAGCAAAGATTATTTGTCAAAAAAACTATAAATTAATTTATATTTTCTCTTCCCTATCCTCTTTAAAAGTATAATGCAATTATTTAATTGATTTATATTAAAAAATCTCTTTATTCTTATATACATTAATTGTTGTTAAATAGAGTTCATTAGTTAGAAAAGTTTTTAAATTTTGTGAACACCTAATTCACCCTCTCACCCTCTTAGTTCCACTAGGGACTAATAGGAGAAAATGATAGTAATGAACATTTTGGCAAGTCTTAACTCTTTGTTTGAGATTGTTAAATCTTAAATTCTCTCTAATAATGGCATTTCCTCCATGTTAAAACTTTCACTTAGATAGTTTGCATAGATATTAGTGCATTTATTTCTCCCAGTTTTCATATATACTACTAATGCTCTTGTTATTTGAAATAATGGACTTTACTAGGAAGTCATCTTATAAGAATAATAACAGAGGAGAATGGACAGGTAGTTAAGACAATAAGCAGGATGCAAGAGGAATTATTTATCGACATCGTCATCAGTTAGACCATACTGAATATATGTGTCAAAAGCTATTGAACAAAACTTAAAAGTCCTATTTAGCATGTTGCAGCTACTATTGCTATACCTAATTCATCTGCTAAAAAGAAAATTATAGTTTCTATAAATAAATTTTATATAATTCAATCAGTATCAAGAACCATTAAAATTTTGATCTCATGTTATTATTGTTGTTATCGACTTAGGTAACAGACAAAATCTTACTTTATCATTGTTATTCTTTACTCAGGTAACACACCTACATATCTTCTTTCCTCTTCCTCACAATGCGTCATTAATTATGGTGCCTCAAATCATAGAACAAGTAAGATTGTTAATCTCACTCCATTAGTTTTCATATCCTTTATCTTGAACCTTTCTTTAACTTAATACCAGTGAGTAACTTGCCTTAAATTATTTGATTTTATTTTATTATGATCACTGCCTTTTTTAAGGATCTTATAATGAAGAAAGTTATTGGTAAAGGACTTAAATCAGGATGTCTCTACATTTTGGATACTTAAGTGCCAAGATTAGTTGCTTGTTCAAGTGTTTTAACTCCTTTGGAAGCTTATTATCAGTTAAGGAATCACTTATTGCCTTTGTCAGAGAAGTTATGTCCTTATTTAGATTGTGAGTCATGTTAATTTAACAAACATCATCATTTGTCTTTAATCCTTTATCTTACTACACGAGCTAGTTTTTCTTTTAAGTTAGTACATTTTCATGTTTGGGCTCCATATTTAATTGTTTCCAAACTAGATTTTGATATTTTGTTGCTTTTTCTTATTTCTCTCGTGTGACTTGGCTTTATTTACTAATACATATTATCAATTATTTCCCCATTTTATGATTTTTTTACTGAACTAAAAACATAGTTTAATGTCTATATCCATACTTCAAAAAGTGATAATATCAAAGAACTTTTTTCACATCATTCTAAACTTACATGATTTAGAATAACATTTTTTATCAATCTTCATGTGCTGATACATCACCCTAAAACATGGTGTTTGAAAGGAAATTTTGATATTTCCTTAAAACTACTGAAGCACTTTTTTTCGAAATGCGTGTTTCTAAATAAATTAGAAACTTTTTCTTGATTTACATTTCAAATTGATCTCTGATTTTTTTTATCAATTTTGGACTGATATAGTTTCCATGGCTTTTTTTAAAACAATTGCATCCCTTTATATGTTTTCCGCGATGAGATTCTTTATAATGTTCTTTTTTCCTACTAAACCTTTATTTCCTATTACACCCTGAATATTTGGTAATACTTGCTTTGTTCGGGATGTTCATCCTCAAGTCAATAAGTTAGATCCTGAATTTTTAAAATTCATTTTCCTGAGCTACTTTTATCTACAAAAGGGGTATCTATGCTACAATCCTAATCTTAACAATTAACATATTACCTTTTTGGAACCATTCCTTTCTTCCCTACTCCTTTGATTTTTGAGAAGGAGGATGAAGGTCTATTGGTTTATAAGTAACATATTATACCACTAACATTACTTCTTATATATAATACTCATACATAGCCCCAACCACCACCTATTCACCTTATATATTATGAGATCATTTTGATACAAGTTTAGCAATTGTCTCTTCTTTGATATTAAATCTAACCATTGATCATGCTAATCTCCAATTCCTCTTCCCAAAAATAAATGTCAATGCACTTATCCTATTTTCTCTATTATTTCTTGTAATCACTTGTCTTCCTCTTTTTATTCTTTTATTGCCTCACTTGATTATGTGATTCTCCTAAAAACATTACTAATTGAGAATTTAAACATGAAATTGTGATGGTACTTAAAAAGATATATAGGTGTATCTTTTTAATTCAAATTTTATATTGAAAAAATGAGATTTATGTCCTAATCGAGTATTTCTTCTTTTTAATATATGCGATTTTTTAATGATTTGAGCTATTTTTGAAAAAAAGTTAGAACGCTTTGTGATACTTTTTAAAGTTTGAGTTAGTATTATAAAATTGAATAAAATTCAAGATTTTTTCTATAATTTACCCTTTTATTATCATTAAATTTCAAATCCATAAAATAAAATTTCAAGAATTAATTTAATTTTCTCCCTATGACCCAAATTAAAATTTTAAAATAAGGATAAGATTTTTAAAATGTGTAACCTTTTAATATTTTTTAATTCAATGTTTAACTTTTTAAAACTTTCAAATTAATAACTAACCTTTTAAAATTCGTATAACTCAAAATATTTTCGATAGTTTTTGTATGAAATAGCATGTGTATTCTTTTGTTAGCTATATCCATAAATAACAAATACAATATTTTGACCTTTTAAAATTTTAATTCTTAAATTAATGAGGAGTCCAGATAGATCGATGCGACACTTTCACATAGAAAATCATTACAATGTAAAAGACATTAGCATCGTGGACGGTTTCATTCATTGATTTAGATCTCGACATTTGTCAGCTTCAGTTGCTAACACCGTTTGTACGTATGATGTTTGCTCTTTAGGCGAAGAAGGGAGAGGCATACATTTGGAAATTGGATTTCTCATCTTGTGTGCAACCCCATAATGCCGTTTCTCGTCCAGCTACATATGCCTTCCGGAAAAACGGAGAGTTGTTATCTGCCGATAAGTATTATGTTTCAATTCAATAATAAATTTGCATCCATACAATCAGTATTGATTTGGAGTCACTTTCAATCTCCTAATACTTGTTGGTTAGTCAAATTGATAGGAATTCTTCAACTCTTTTAAGTGTATGCGAGAAGAATATAAATAATTAATGTCCGTTAACATCAAGTAGTTGTCGTTTGAATGTAAACCAAAACTAGATATAAGACTACGTCTACTGCTTATGATCAATGATTTAAAATTTATTATCAACGATTAAAAAATTCAACCAATTTAATTGATTTAATCCTGAAAATTTTGAATCGTTCAATTTTTAGTTCGATTTTTAAATTTTTGTTTAATTTATATTAATAACTTTTATTGTTAAAAATTAATCAATTTATTGTAAATTATTGTAAATTAACAAATTCTTGTGAATTAAAATAAATCAATTAATTTTCACCTAACAATCTTTTTTTAATTAAACTTTAAAATTTCCAACAGATACTAGCAATCTCTTTGAACAGTATTTCAAATTCATTTAATCTATAGTCACTTTTATGATAATTTTAAACTTTTAAATATCTTATTTTATCAGTTTAACTTTCAGTCTAGTTTTGAAAATATTGCTTACTATAATTAATTATGCCTAATAAGGTTTGCCAACTTTAATAAATTTTACTTAACATACGAATTTATTCAATTAACTAAGTTTTAGGAAAACATTTATTTGTGTTGACAATTAAAATATCTTCTACTCTCTAGTAAATATTTGGAGTAAATGCCTTGAGCTTTCGATCCACTTCAAAGCGTACGCTTTTAAGCAATTGTTATGTCTTATTTAATAATATATCTTTTTTATTTTAACATTCCCGAGAAGATCATTACTAAAAACAAGGTAAGATATACACGAACTTCCCACGGTATTGCCTTTCGATTGAAGCAAAAATGGACAAATGATCTGCTGCCACGTCAAAACTTCGATTGCTGAATACTGAACAATGAAAATTAGTAATTAAGGGCAAAGCATAAAGCCAGCATCAAAAAATATATCCGTCTGCGTAGAAGTACTAACCCTAACCACTCCCTGTGTCCTTCCCCCTGCATGTGCACATATAAAATATCAATTCTCGTACTACAATACATAAGTTGTTCTCCTTTCTTTCTCTAATCTCTCTCGCATATTCCTGTTAGATAAAGGGTGTTTTGATTTTGTAATAGCGTCATAAAACCCACATTTTGACGAGAATGAGTTATTACAACCAGCAGCAGCCTCCCGTCGGCGTCCCTCCTCCTCAAGGTTGAATCTTTTATCTATATTTCGTTTGTAATCGTGCAATGTTGTTATTCGATCTGTTTTGAATTTGTAATTCGAATTCGGTTTTCTGTTTCATTGGTCATCTTTAGGTTTGCTTGATCTATTTGTTGAGTGGTTTTAAATTTACTATATTTGTTCTTGCTGTGAATAGGTTATCCACCGGAAGAATACCAGAAAGGCGCCTATCCACCACCAGGATATCCGCCGCAAGGATATCCGCCACAAGGTTATCCACCACAAGGTTATCCTCAATATCCGCCGCCACCGCCCTACGCTCCACAGTACGCCCAGCCACCGCCTCAAAAGAACAGCAGCAATGGTTGTTTGGAAGGATGGTAAATTCCACTCACAACCCCTCTCTCTCTCTCTCTCTCTCTCCGGATTTATATGAATCCCATGTTGGGTGCGAACTTGTGTTAAACTTAAGCTGGAATCATTTGAAATTTAGATCAGATCTGGGCCGTTGATCGTGCCAAAACTGGTCAGCTGAGATTGTTATTTGTTACAGGGGACGGCGATAACTAATAGTGTGTTACATGTTTGACGTTTTCCCGTGGCAAACTGTGTTGTTGTTGTCACGAACTTACGGTTGTCGTAAGTTGTGATTGGTCTACCCGTTCTAGGCAAATATGTGGAATTTCCCTTGTTACCCTCTAATGGGTGGCAGTAGAAGCGCATTTTTCTCAGGTTGATTGTTGTGAATGTTCATGTTGTGCTACGGTGTTGTTAGATGCTGCCAAGGTTACTGCTTAACATGCTCTTGGTAAAAAATTGTCAGAGTAGCTTGTTTGCCTGTGTGTTTCTTTCCTTTTCTTATGCAAGGCATGTAGAAGGTTAAATGGTTTATGTAAAGGTACTGCAGTTAGCAGTTATCATGTGTTTTTACCAAGGATTTTCCAATGTGCTTTTATCTTGTAATTCGTTGTTTGAGTTTTGGCTATTGGTTAATTGATGTGGGTATTTATTGAATGATACAGTTTGGCTGCTCTCTGCTGTTGCTGCCTCCTGGATGCTTGCTTCTGACGGAGAGGAATGATGTGATTCAGTAGAAGCATCAATTATTTGCGTGACATTGTAGGATCTATCCATAAAATCTTATATTAACCTGAATTTCTTATGTTAGACTCTGATGTTTAATATTTATTGGAAATAAGTAGACATTTTGCGTGGGAGTGGAAACTTTTGGTCCAAAATATCATATATGCTGATGGTTTATCCTATTCTTTGGTAATGTATTTTGCTTTTTGGATGCTTGTAAATAGTGGGATTTGTGGGACAAGTACATTGATCCACATGTTTGTTTCTGGTAATCTTCAGGATTAATCAATTGTTTAGTGTTGTTAATGGGTTGGAGTTGGGCATCTTTGAAAACATAAGAAAGTGTCGAGTATGGAACATTCGTATGTTGGGTTCTGCTAGTTGGCTTGTTGAACTTTGGTTTTGACACGTTTGATGGAATATTGTGTTTAAAGTGAGCTTATGCATTCCATTTTTTATTTTTATCTATCCTTTTCTTTCTTTCTCTTTTTTTCTTCTATGTTACTTCTTCAGGGGCGCTTGATTCACAGAGGACAATGAGAATAGGAATGAGAATGAATATAGAGAGTAATGAGAATTGATATAATTATTACCATTGATGGTGGTTGGTTAAAATAAAGAAATAATTACTATTACCATTGATGGTGATTAGTTTGTTAAAAATATTGAGAGATAAAAATTTATTAAAATTTTGTTTTATATCAAATTTTAAATATATTTAATTTATGAACCTTATTTATAATGCTAGAATGTTTAAAAATCAAATATATTGTAGTATTTCCTTTCCAATAACTCTTGAAGAAAAAAATACTCCAATATTTTCTTGCATCAATATATCATTAGTTACATCATATCCTCAAATATAATTTAATCTTCCAAAATATTATATAATTCATCAATATAACTATAATATCCACAATTTCATTGCTATAATAAAATTTACAATACAATTTACATTCCTTTGACAATTGAAATGATGTAAAATATCACAGCTATCTACAATACCTTAATCAAAAGCCACAAAATCTTAACCAAAAGCATTCAAATGATGCCAGATAACCAAGTTAACATTACAAACTTTGTTTGCATAAGAAGTATAAAATTCCCAACTAATACGAAATAACTTGGTTAGATAACATCAATTCCATCATAAGTTCAAAATACTTACAAAAATATTAATATGCTTCCTCGAATGATTTATAGACTAGAAGATGGATGGAGGAATCCAAACCCAAAAGACCTTCTTAAATGACTTGACAAAGCAAACAAAACCTGAACTTTAGCATGATCATTAAAGAATAACAAAGCAGCCTTACCAACATCCATTTCAGATATGCCAATATTAAGAAGCTCACTGATGAGGTTTTGCATCTTCTCATGAGTTAAGGAATCAGATTTAGACTTCGCAATAAAAGCATTTATAACAACTGCACATTGTGAGGCCATTTGTTTGCAAATAGACTCAAACTTAGTGGTGAAACTCTCTAACCTTGACTCAATAATATTCTGAAGTGTTGTTGGTTTTCTTTTATTATAAGAACTTTCCTTTCTTGGTGACAGGTCTTTTTGCCTTTTTATTCCATAGTTGCTTGAAAAAATAATCGAGGATCCTTGTGTTTCAAATACCACAAGTTTATCTCCATTTTCTGATGAAGAACACACTGTCATATTATGTAGACTGTTAGCCTTAGCACTTGCTTAAGCTATATCCTCAGCTTTGAGTCTCGTTACTTTATCTTTACTCCACACCATATCCAATTTTCACAAATATGGGAATTTAAAGTTCTACAATCCAATCGCAATTTTGTGATTATGTAAAAAAGAATTACAATAAGAAGAAGAAGATTAAAAACATAATAACAAGAAAATGTTATAATTATGAGAAAAGAAACTACTAAAATAACAATTCAATCAACTTTTGAGTTAAATGTCCTTACCAAGTATCATTCATCAAATCATTGTTTCTCACAATTGATCTTATGCTTAACACCATCCCACTGACAGCCACTTTAAATACACATTTCAGAAATTGGATTGTACTTGTTTCTTAATCATTTAATTTTAGAGTCAATGTGGGGATCGACATCCTTATCAAAATTAGGAATCTTGTTCAGTAACATCTTGTGCACTTCAACCATGTAATTATTCTTAAACCCCCCCATCTACTTTCCATAAAGGATCAGAAGCTAGTTCCTGCAAAACGTCGACCAAAGCTTCAACCTCACCATCCTTCCAATACTGCTTATTCTTTCCCGTCCCACGAGCAGGCAAAGCCATTCCTAATAAAAGTACGATAATGTAAGAGTTATCAAAGGAATAAGATATAACAAAAATAACTTTGCTGAAAATTCTAAATAAAACGATTTAATCTAATAACTCACGAACACATAGTCAACCAAACATAAACGTTCACATGGGTGCATTTCAAAAGTAATCCAATAACTCTCAGTTATATATTATTAATAGTAAACAAATAGAGATGTTTAACATTCAGGTACATTAATCAAAATCAAGACATTTCAACAATCTAATAAGCATGTGAAACAAACATATCTTAAATTACTAATCTACATTATTATCATTGGATTTAGTTGTTCATATATTATACATGTTGGTTGCCATATTATTCCTAAATGACAACCACTCATCAGTTGGGCTAATTTGTTTAATGTATTCCATTTCATCATCTTCATCACTCTCATCTTCCTCACTCTCCTCTTCATCTTCAGTGATTGACTCTTGTGGATCAAAGTTCATGAACTTGCGAATCCAGTTGTGTAGAAGGGAACAAGCCATTATAATGCAAACTTTGGTTTAAATTGAGAAAAATGAAGGGGATGCAAGGATCTTCCATCTTCCTTTCAACAATCCAAAGCATCTCTTAATAACATTTCTTGCTTTGGAATGTTTCATATTAAAGTATTCCTCTACCGTCTCTAGTCGATGGCCATCGAATTCTTTCAAATGGGAGTGTTGTCCTCGATACGGAGCAAGAAATCCACTTGCATTGCAATATCCAGAGTCAACCAATTAATAACATCCTTCATAATTAAACAATAAGTTATGATTGAGTAGCATAACTCAAAGAGAAACGAAATTGGATATTGTAATAGAATTTTACTCAAAGGACTCGTAGACTATGAGGCCTTGAGTAAAATTCTTTCAAATGGGAGTGTTGTCCTCGATACGGAGCAAGAAATCCACTTGCATTGCAATATCCAGAGTCAACCAATTAATAACATCCTTCATAATTAAACAATAAGTTATGATTGAGTAGCATAACTCAAAGAGAAACGAAATTGGATATTGTAATAGAATTTTACGCAAAGGACTCGTAGACTATGAGGCCTTGAGATCGCATCTCGAAGCACACGACCATCGTATGCAGAGCCCTCCTAACTAGGCAATACATATATGAATTGCATGTTTGGTCAATAAACACCTAAAATATTTGTTGAAATACATCCTTTTCTTGTGTGATATCGGGGCTTACCTTTAATTAGTGTCCCATCTAAGGCTCCTAGGCAACCCCACAAATTAAAAATAAAAGGTAATTTAGCATATAAAAGTTATGATATTAATGTTGTAGGTTAATTATAGTGTTCAATTACCTGAAAACATTTCTATCTCTCTTCTTGACAATCTTGAGTAACAGGCTCCAGCTTCTTGAGCAAAATATGATGGAATTGTCGACTCATGGTTTCTTTACTGCAGAGAAAAAGTAAGCTTATTGTCCTACTCTTTTTATAGTGATCTAAGGTGTATATGAACATTGCTATAACCTCTTCTAAAGATGTGTTCCTAGTGTCTTTTAAACACCCGACATCTCTTACCATATCACACAATATCTTAAAAGTTGCTCTATCCATACGAAGTTCACTAATGCAGGCATTATCACAATCTATGGTCAATCTAAAAATCTATCTCATTCTATCAATCCTTTTTTCTTCCTTTGTTTTAATTTCACGAACCTTCTCTTGAAGGTATAAACAATAAATAACATAATAGATAGCAAATAAGAAAACCATCTTATTATTTGTTATTTATTGAAGTATCGAAAGTTGCTTTAGTTTATGCTGTCGTTCTCTAATAGGGGCAAGCCATGTTGATCTACACTAAAAAATTCAAAAAATATACATACTTTAGTAACTCGTTTCTAAAAAAATTAGAATCAGATCTAATAACTCTACTCATTTATGCCTACTTTTTGGATTAACTCTAATAGTTTAATCCCAAAGTTCATAACTTAAAACTTTAAGCAAAATATAAATGATTCACTCTAGAAGGGGAATGAAATTCCTGGTCCTGATGCAACAATGATTAAGAATACTTTAGATCTAATGTGAATTGGTACCAGGAAGCTAAAAGGAAGACGCCCAACTATTTAAGAAGAAATAAGGAAACAACAGATGAATCAACAAGGCTCACACACATTTCAACATATCATATTTAACATTAACTTAAATCCCAAAGAAAAAACATGACAATACTATCGGAATTCCCAATGTTTCACATTTCTAATCATAAATATAAAAAATAAATGGACGTTCATGATAGAAAGAAAAGGCTCAGCCTAACTTAAACAAAGGGATAAAACATAAAGGATTGATTCATATAAATACCTCTTAAAAGGCCAAAATTGAGATGTCTTGATTGATAAGTTGCTCCATAACCGCTGTAAAATGGAAGAACTAAAAATCTAGAAACAAAAAATTCATCAACTTGCAATCCAATAAATCAGAAAGTCTGAAAGGTTCCAAATGAGAAAGATGGAATTTTAAGTGACCGTTAAATGAAAATAATATTAAGGAAATGATATATAGTCATTATTGCAAAACAAAAATGAGTTGTTATGGGGCCAACAAGACTATTTATAAATGCTTTGAATAGGCCACATCTTCCCCTCTTCCCATACTTATTCTGCACTGTGTGCATTTTCCAATATTTCAAAATTTTTAGCAGCCTAGCCTTCAATTTGTTGATGGCCCAACTAAAGATACCATTCAAATCCTCATCGAGTAAGTTTTTGTTCCTCTGGCTATTGTAGCCATCCTTTAGATTAATACTTGCCTTATTGTTTCCATATTATACAATGTCCCACAAACTTTTATCATAACAAATTGCAATAGTTCAACGAATGTAATGTGGCACAAACATGTTAATAGGACAAAAAGGCTGGTCTAAATGTATCCACTTACTGTCACAGCTAAGTTTTAAGACAATTTTTTTGTTGCTCTTCTACTATTCAATAAACCTAATAGTAAAATTTCATAAATGTTACTTTTGGTGGATGGCTTCCTAAGGCTTATTACATTAATGATTCATTGAATTTTTCTCTTTTTATCTCCCTCATAATCAAACATAGTGTACACGTTCCAAGATGCCACCATTTTTGGGGGTTTGGGTTGTTCTGGGCCCAACAAGAGTATTTATAAATGCTTTGAACAAAGCCACGCATGTGTGATGGGCTACTCGAATACCTTCAAAACAATTCTAATCATAATAGCATGGAGACAGGAAAATGTGAAGAAAATAATGAACCAGAAGAAGTTTAAAACTTAGCAATTCTGAAGGTTGTTGACAATGAGCATCAGCTTCAAATGAAAAGGCTACAGATGATGCCGTAGAAATTCAAAATGTTGAAGAAAATACAGTGGAGGGAGTGAAAGAAGGGGTTAAGGATACTGATGAGACTGAAGTAGAAAGAACAAAGTAGAATAAATTGAGAGGCCAAGAGTTCCCTTGACCATCGAAAATGAACCACAGATTTCAAGTGATGGGATTATTGATGAGAATGAAGACGTTCAGAATGTTGAAGCAAATACTATGCAAGAAAAGAAAGAAGAAAGGATCAAAGATGAGATTGAAGCAGAAAGAGTGCGGTGAAATAGAAGGCCAATCGAAACAACGAGGAGACAACATAATGTGAAGCATAAATGGAGTTGGAAATTTCAAATGAAGCACCAATAAAGAGACGTCATAGGGATGAAGGTTATCGTAAATGAAGCACCAATTTCAAATGAACAAAGGACACCGTAGGTATGAAGGTTAATGTTGAAACTGAAGTAGAAAGCAGTGAAAGAGGATGCCGATCAAAACAATGAGGAGACAACAAATTATGGAGAACATGAATTATAGGATTTGCAAAAGAACGAACCAGAAGAAATTGAAAATTCTGCATTACAGGTTTTGGGATAGGTGTAACAGAGAGCGAGGGTTATCTATAAACAAAAAACCAATTTTGAAACAGTAAATGCATGCAGTTTATATCTTTTATGAAGTCAGCTCATACCATAAGCCCCTTAATACAAAACCCAGATTTATCTGGAAAGATACAATAGAGAGCAAGGGCACCAAAAGGAAAAATCGCCCAAGAATGATGTTAACGCAACAAGACACAACACATAGCAAGTGATAAATGCAGAAGAAATAAACTCAACTCAAGAGTAAGGAATCGAAAACCCAAACCTAGTAAAACAGAAGAGAGAAATATGCGATTATATAAAAAAAACAAAGAAGAAAGAAAGGAAGAAAATTACTACTGCTACTCGTGGTTTCGGCTGTTTCCATATTAGGCTGGTATTACTTTGCGGAGAGATGAGAGCAAGAGAAAAAAACGTGGCTTGTAAGAACAAAAGTGAAGATGGGTATTATTGTTGTTAATTGTCTGGTTAGTGAAGGAGATACTCGCGTCCAGAACACGTGAGAGTTTTACAGAACAATCATTCTCATTCCTCTAAATTACGAGAGAAATGGGATATTACTCAAAAGTGGGTAATGAAAATAACATCTCTATAATTATAATCTTTTACCAATCTCTATATTTCATTCCATACCCATTCCTTTTTTTCCAAACCCACTAAACAAGCACACCCTCACTTTATGTCTCTTTTTGTCTTCTTCTATTTTTGTTTCTTTTTTCTTTTCTTTTTCTTTTTCTTCCTTTCTTTCTATCTCTTTCTTTCTTTGTATCTCTCTATGCCCCTCTCTTTCTACTATACATATACTAAAAAGAGTGATTTTATTATTTATTATTTATTATTTTAGTTTTTAAACAAAAATAAAAATATGTTTAATTGTTAATATTAAGATAATTATATTTTATTATTAATAATACTTAAATATTGTATAAAACTTAAAGATAAACTAAATTTATAAATTAATTAAGTAAATAAATTTATTTTATTCTTTATATAATATTTTTAACAAATATTAATAGATATTTTATTCAAATAAATATCTTAATTAAATAAAATTTATTTTAAGATATTTTAAATTTAAAAGTATAGTTATTAAATAATTGTTGTTTTAAAATATCTTATTTTCAAAAAAATTAAATTATTAAATTATATTAAATATAACTCTTATTATTAATTAATATTAAATCATTAAATAATATACATTTAGTTTGTGAAAAAAAACGAAAATTTAAAGCAAAAGCTTTTATAAATTATAAAAATCGAAAGAAATCAAAACTAAAAAATAGAATTAGAGAGATTAAATCGTGCATTCTTCTTAGATAGGAGAAGATTAGACGGATAAGAGGGTTGTGTTTCTTTCAAGAGACATTTCTTTATTTCTTTATTAAGCTTTAGGTGAGAGATAGAGATAAATGGACCATTTGGACTTTTTAAGTGTAATGCTAATTTTTTTGTGTCTTTTAATAATTAAATGCTCGTATAGTTTTTTGATTCGATGAAAACTCAAGCACGCATTATTTAAAATGCCTTAGCTTTTTTGGTAATTTTTTTTTATTAAAAGCGACACAAATGGACTTAGATAATGTCTATTTAAACCATTTATAACTTAGGAATTGTATCATGTTTTGGTAATTTTAATCGAAACATTTAATCTCATTTTATTTTAGCACACATTGTCCTTTAAGCTAAAGTCATCAATTATGTTTCATTTTAGGATTAATATCTAAGTTATTGAAGTTAATTCATCAATCACATTTTATTATGTTTAGTCATTCAATTTAAAGCAGTAATTTCATTTCAATCATATCACTTTTAGGTTATTTACATTTTCCTTACAACCTATCTTATTATATTGCATTTAGTTGCTTCATACATTATTGTACACACATCCAATTTTAAGTCATCCTCTTTTAAAATTCCCTATTAATTACAATTTTTTGGGATTAGGTAACTATTTAAGCGAGTAAGACAAGGTGCTTAACATTTTTTTCTATTTTACAATAAATTCTTGAACTCAAATTTTTAGTTATGAAATTTGAATTTCCTTTTCTTTTAAATTTTTAAAATTTTCCTTTAATTAGACGAGTGATGTCTTTTTATTTTTATTTCAAAATCTATAGTAAACAAATCTATTTCTTCTAATGGCGTGCAAAAATATTAATGACATTTATAAATTAAGAGGTTATTTGGTTCCACTTTTATTTTTTATTATAGTTTTTTTGTTGTGTTCTATTTTTTAATTGTTTAGTTGATATTTGTAATAAAAATTTAAAATAAAAGCTTATTGGGTAGAAATTTGTAATAAAAACTAAAACTAAAACTTGTTTGATCATCATCTTCTTTTTCTATTTTATTTTATTTTACTATTAGATATTAATATTAAATTTTAATTAATTAAAATTTTATTCACAAATTAGTTAATTCTTGTAATTATTAAAAATTAAAAGATATAATTATTCAATACAACCAAAGAAATTTATATATCAATTTTATATAATAAGAGTTTAATATAAAATATAAAAATTACATAAACATAATTTAATTAAATAAGTAAAAATTTCATAATGATATATAATATATGCCTTAAGTGCCTAAATATATGCCTTGAACATAGTACCAAACAATTCATATGATTGACAGTTTCATAATTTGCCTCATAATTATTATGATAGAAAAATATCAAACTTAAGGTGTGAAATGCCTAAAACCCCGAGCATATCATAGGAAAATAAGCATTGATTATAAGTGTTCTTAACACAATATACTACTCTTGGATAGAATAAGATGAAGGCAAATGATTTTAACTAGAGATGAAAAATTTTGGCCCAATGTGGTCAAACTCAATCTAAAGTCAAAGAGCTAGGTCCAGATGAGCAAAACTTCAAACCAAGCATGAACCTGAGGCCCAATCTCAAAGTTCTAACCATTCACCCAAAACAATGTTGTTTTAGAGGATTAGGTACGACATTCCTAATTTTAACTTTTGTGTATCATTTTCTCATCAAAAGTACCTAAATTTGTATAGGAAGTATACCACCGACAATTTATTGACTGAGCTTTGTTTGAAGTCTTTGAGATCATGCCCTTGATCATATGTTTGCTTTAGAGATAAAATCAAAAGTTGCACCTATTTGTCTAAAAAAACGTTTTAAGTGTTTGTGTCTATTATCTTTCTACCTTTGCAAGATCTTTTTCACTTCTTACTCCTATTTGCAAGAGGTTCTGTATCATTATTCATCTGCATAGGAAAATTCCTAAATTCATATCGGCATTCATCATCCTAAGCTGACTATGAACACACAAGTGGACATTGTATGAAAATTTTA
Source organism: Erythroxylum echinodendron (assembly GCA_027575705.1). NCBI lineage: Eukaryota > Viridiplantae > Streptophyta > Magnoliopsida > Malpighiales > Erythroxylaceae > Erythroxylum > Erythroxylum echinodendron. Next base: position 38,012,519 of record JANZXR010000171.1, read on the forward strand.
ACCAATGAAACAATTAAAAGGGTTAAGATCTTTAAGCAGTAACATCTCTAAAAATTGAGTTATAACTTATAATCCATTTTAACTATCTTCTCATTCTATAAACCATAACTTATATGCATATACTGTTCACTAATTAGAATAAACATCATGATAACACAACATAAATTAATAACAAGTAAAATTTTGTCAAACAAAAGGTTTCACCAAAATATTTCCAAGATAAAATTTCATAAATGTTTTATAGTTTATTATAGAGAAACATATGTTGTGCACTGTTTAACAAAAAGAAAAAGAAAAGAACTAAGATAATTAGTCTAAAATACGCTCACCTTCTCATATATTCTTGTTCATATAGGAGTAGGAATCATTTAGCTCTTCTTAGACTTCCAGATATAAAAACATCTCTGGTAATTTTAGTAGGAATTTTTGTTTAAAAATAACTATAATAGAGATTTTATTCAATACACAAGTAGCGCTATTAGTGCATTATGTATGTCAATATTGGCCAAAATTAACAATCTGTTTTCTCTCTTCTACCTACTTTTGCTTAGCCATCTTTACTGAAAATAGGCAATCTCTAGAGGATACAATTAAAGGATATCATTTATGGGTACAAGTTATTATGAGACCTTTGAGGGAAGCATCTTCCTTATTTTTGCCTCAATAAAAGGCCTTATTGATGAGTAAATCTGTGCATTTTTTATGTATACTCCTTTTTCACTATACTTCCTTATGTTAGAAGAGAATTGTGGTGCCAAACCATGTTGTAACTCTTGCAACCCTTGAGTACCTTCTACTCTTCTGCAATTGAAAGCTTTATATAAACTCTTACATACTTTATTATCATCCATGTCCATTATCTCACTTTCTATCTTTCACTTTCATTGGCTTTGGCTTTGACAATTTCAAAGGTTGTCTAGTTGAAGTGTTTATAGTCATAGGTAGTCGAAAAACGTAACATAGGGAACACTTGCAATACAATTATTTGGTCTTGTTGCTTGGCTAGTGACAACTTCATTCCCCCATAAAAATTTTTATTTATAATCTCGCTTGCCAACATAAATCATTTGTAACATGAAAAAATTCAATAAGCATCAAACAACATAAATCTGATATACCAAACAATGCTAATAGTTAAAAATAACAAGAAAAATAAAAGTAAGTTAAATGCAATAGAGCGACATCAATAACAATAAAATCAAGGAACCAAGGATTCATTGTCTTTTTAACCAACATTCAAACTTCATTCAACTCAGTATTTAATTGTCTCTTAGGAGACAAGTATTTCTTTTATTTCATCCATATTCATAAAAGGAAATATACTTGAGAGAGTAAATCGATAGAGAGAGAGAGATGAACATAAAATCTAAATTCATATTTCACTATTTACAATAAAAATGTAGATATTGAGAAGCAATCTAGTCGTACTTAAGATTGAAGTGCAATAACGATTATTAAAAATTTGTTAAGTGCAATAACAAATTGTTGACCTTTGTGTTTGAGAGCAGCCATTGCCATTAATGAAGAAAAACAATAACAACTACAATTCCGTAAAAATTTTGCTGATATAGGGGGTTTGAGGAGGTTTAATAGTATGTAACCTTACTAGAGGGATTGTTTCTAAAATCATCTGAGAAGAAAAAACACCATAACAAATAATAGAAAAAAAAACAACACACAGATTTTACATGGAAACCCCAAATTGGGGGAAAAATACAAGTAGAGGGGGAGAGCTGGACTATGAATGAATACAATGACAGAGAGCTTAGGTTGGCTAAAAAAATATATTTCTTACTCAACCTAGTGTAAAACAAGATATATAAAAATAAGCCCTAATTTCAAGAAGGCCCTCTGTGGGTTGTAATTTAATTTTTCCACAACTATCACACTACAAACTTTTCGAGCCAAAATAAAATAGAATTTGGGTCACAAACTTTAACAATCTTCACCTTGACGCGAATTCTATCGTAAGAAATCTTTAACCTTCAAAACAAAAAACTATCCACCTCTTCTACCAAATGCCCTTAAAGGCTAACAGGTAATACCAACCAAGTTAAGCAGTGCTAAAACTTGGTTAAAAGATGTGCCTTAGTAATTATATCAGCTGGATTATCATGGTTACTTTCTTCATAACAATATCACCACGAGCAATGACCTCACGAAAAAAATGATAACAGATATCGATATGCTTTGTTCTCTTATGAAACATTTGATACTTAGTGAGGAAGATAACACTTTGACTATCACAAAAATCGTGGTAACTTACATATCTTGACAAAGTTCAGCAAACAAACCTCTAAACCAAATAACTTCTTTAAAGGCCTCTGTAACTTCCATATACTCAACCTCAGTGGTAGACAAGGTCACAGCAGTCTGCAAAGAAGATTTCCAGCTGATAGCACAACTATTAATAGCAAACACATATATTTTAAGCAATCTTCTCTTATCAAGATCACCTGTAAAATCATAATCAACATACCCAACAATCACATCTCTACTTCTCCTAAATTCCAAACAAATATTAGTAGAGCCATGCAAGTATCTCAAAATCCACTAAACTGGTTTCCAATGCTCTTTACCTGGATTCACTATATATTTACTAATTGCACTAATATCATATGATAAATCTGGACGTGTGCACACCATAACATACATGAGAGATCCAACTGCACTAGAATATGAGACTCATGACATATCATCAATGTCTTCATATGATTTAGAAGATAAAGCAGATGAAAGTCTAAAATGTATAGCTAATGGATTCATAATAGGTTTTGCATTTTGCATATTGAATATATGTAAAACTTTCTCAATATAACCCTTTTGAGTTAAATATAATTTACCTACTTTTTTGTCTCTCAAAATCTCCATGCTAAGTATCTTCTTTACTGCACTCAAATCTTTCATATCAAACTCTCTATTAAGCTAGGCTTTAACCTTTACTATTTCTGATTTATCTTTGGATGCTATCAACATATCATCGACATATAAGAGTAAATAAACAAATGACCCATCAATGACCTTTTTATAATAGACACAACTATCATAAATGCATCTTCTGAAATCTTGTGTAATCGTGAATGAGTCAAACTTCTTATACCATTGTCTAATTGACTGTTTCAATCTATATAGGGAATTTGTCAGTAGACACACACGGTCCTCCTTCCCTGTAGCGATGGAACACAGTAACTATTACATGTAGATGTTCTCCTCAATTTCTCCATATAAGAACGTTGTATAGACATCCAACTGCTCAAGCTCAAAATCATACATAGCCACAACAGATAGCAAAACTTGAATTGAGCTATGTTTTAAAACTAGAGAAAACACATATGTGAAATCTACACCTAGAATTTGATTATAACCATTAGTAACTAACCTAGCCTTATACCTGGCTTCTTCAACTCTTGGCGTACCTTCCTTTCTCTTGAATACCTATTTGCAACGAATATCTTTCTCACCTTCAGGCAATCGCACTAAATCCCAAGTACCATTCTTTTGAAGGGATTCCATCTCTTCTTACATAGCTATCATCCATTTGCTAGAGTCGTCACAACTAACTGCCTCTGAATAGGAGGAAGGTTCTTCACTGGACTCAATATCGTTTGCCATATGCAAAGCATAAGTAACCAAATCAGCCTCAACATATCTCTATGAAGGTTTAATTTCACTTCTAGGTTTATCTTTAGCTATACAACCCTGCAGTGACTGAGTGGAAGTCTTGACATCTTCTTTTATCTTTAGACTAGACTAGCGCACAATTTTTGGTGTATTCTCTATCCCTATATTAAACTTCACCTGCACTTTTGATCTCTATTGATCTTTATCACCCAAAACATTAGAAGACAAAACTTTAAGCATAATAATTTCATCAAAAATAACATTTATGTTGACAATGACTTTATTGCTCTCATGATCCCATTATCCCTTTACACCTTCTTTGTAGTCAAGAAAGATACATTTCCTAGATCTGGGTTCTAACTTTCCATTGTCAACATGAACATATGCAGGACTACCAAAAATTCTCAAATCACAATAACTAGTAGGAGAATTAGACCATACCTCTTCTGGCGTCTTTTTCTCAATGGCGGTCAAAGGAGAGCGATTAACAAGTAAGCATGCAGTAGCTGCTGCTTTAGCCTAAAATGACTTAGGTAAACCAGAATTGGAGAGCATACACCATACCTTCTCCATCAAAGTCGTATTCATTCGCTCTGGCACAGCATTCTATTGTGGGGTACCAGGAATTGTTAAGTACTTCAGAATTCCTTTTATACTATAGAAGGCATTAAACTCATTAGAACAAAACTCCAGACCATTATCAGTACGTAGATGCTTAACTTGTCTCCCTATCTACTTTTCAATCATGGTCTTCCACTTTTTAAAAGTCACAAACACATCACTCTTTTTCTTTAAGAAGAATAGCTATACTTTTCTGGAAAAGTCATCAATAACTATCAATATATAATTAGCGTCTCCTTGCAGAAGTCACCATGGTTGGTCCCTACAGGTCAGAATGTATATAATCAATTGTTCCCTTTGTGTTGTGAGTGAGTTTCCCAAAGCTCTCTTTCTTTTGCTTCCCAAAAATAAAGTGTTCACAAGACTCCAATACATTGTCAATTAAGTAGTCCTCATTTACTAAGCTCATCCATACAATTTTGGCTCATATATCCAAGCTGCATATGCCATAATTTCATAACATCACCATCAGTTATAGATTGGGTAGTGATATCTGCATCAGCAACAACTATATAACCCTACAAGACATATAAACTAGCAGACTGCTTCTTCCCTTTTATCACAACCATAACACCTTTACCAACCTTTAGAACTCCACCTTCACCGGTTCACCTATACCTATTGGCAACCAGAGCACTCAAAGAAATTAAATTTCACTTCAAATCTGGGACATGTCTCACATCTGCAAGTGCTCTGACAACATCATCAAACATTCAAATTCTGATTGTTCCCATGCCAACTATCTTACAAAGAGTGTTATTTACAACAACACCCTTAGACATCGTTTCATATGTTGAAAGCCAGTCCCGACTGTGACATATGTGAAGTGTGCAAGATGTATCAAGAATCCATTTTTTGTTAAAATTAGACTTGCCCTCATAAATTGCTAGTTACTCACCATCACTGAATGCATCTTGTACAACATTAGCTTCACCTGATTTTTTAGGCTGCTTTCCGTTTGAATTCGCTTCTTCTTTCTTTTGTAATTTCCCTCATTTAACTTTAATGTGACCTTTCTTATTACAGTAGTTGCAGAATTTGTTTCCATGCTTGGATTTTGACCTACCCCTTCTGTCACCACTAGGAATTCTCTCCTGTAGTCTCCATTAAACAATAAGACCCTCAGTAGGAGCTTCAGATCCGTAAACAAGTTGTTTCATCTTCTCTTTAGAAAGTAACACATCATATAACTCTTCTAGGGTTAGGGTATCATGACTAGATAAAATAGTATCCCTAAAAGTGAAATATGATGCAGACAACGAACGTAACAATATTAAAGTCAAATCTTTATCCTCGTACTTTACCTCCATAATCTCTAAGTGATCATCAATGGATGTGCTTCTGTCAGATAGTGAGAATACAACCTTTGCTTTAAGTGCAATTTACGAGTTAGGCTTTTCGTTATACATAACTGCTCTAGTTTCAACCATAACGAAGCAACATACTTCTCTTTCAAAACATCTTGTAGAATATGATTTGAGAGGTAAAGATGTATCTGTAATAGAGCCTTATGATCCTTACGTTGATGATAGCATCTTATCAAACCCTAATAATGCGTCATCCAAATCCATTTGTGCTAGTACATCACGCATCTTAACATGCCACAACGAGAACCTGGTGTTGCAATTTAACAGTGGAATACCATACTTCATGGTTGCCACCGATGCAATCAACAAATCTAGCTCTGATACCAAATTGAAAAGACAAAACATAATAGCAAATAATGGAAACAAAAGAACAACACATAGATTTTACGTAGAAACCTCAAATTATGAAGAAAACTATAGGCAGAAGAAGAAAGCTTCACTATGAAAAGGATGAATACAATGACAGAAAGCTTAGGGTGACTCACAAAATATATTTTTTACTCACCCCTAGCATAAAACAAAATATATAAAGTAAACCCTAATTTTAAGTGAGTCTTACGTGAGTTGTAATTTAATTTTTCTACAACTATCACACTGGGAACTTTTCGAGTTAGACTAAAATAGAATTTGAGTCGCAAACTTTAACACCATCAGTAAAGAAAATGATCATAAAAATCCTAGAAAGATATGTTAGAGATAGTTTTCATTTTGGTAACAAGTTTTTCCTAATTTTGCAGCTGATTATCATGAGATGATAACATAATTTTGTGTTTTCGTAATATTGTTATGTTTTTTGAAAAATTTTGAAGTTAAGAAATCACAATATTGTAAAATTAAACATGTATTATTAATTTGTTTCTTTTCAATAACCACGTTAAAAAATAGTAAAAAATAATGTTGAAACTGGTAATTTTCGATTAAAAAATTAACAATTTATAAAAAATTCTATTGTTAAGAAATTTAAGGATACATTATTATATTTTAATACATTTAATGGGTGCATTAACTAATTTATACATAATTAATCACAATAAAATTCAATTTGTGTTCGTATCCATTTTCCGGGGGAAACGTTAAGTGACTTATCTCTATCTTATTCAAACATGAGATAGCCTTGAGTCTTATACAATGGCTGAAAAACCCTAGATTTAGGCAGAAGCATCCCATAAGAGCTTTACACGTGTTATATAAAACACCGCTTTGGTGTAGAATTAGAAATAATTAATAATATTAATACCCACAAAACTAAAACAATATCTCCTTCAGCCTCTCCATCGATCCCCTTTTGAAATCTTTGTTGTTGCAATCGGAATTACATGAACAAAAACAACGAATCAAATAAAGGAACGATTTTTATTCAATTATACTAACGTCGAATTTCTGTACATCTGCTTTCTTCGAACTTTTCTCCGGTAATTCTCTTCCTCTCTCCCTTAATTCTCGAATGTTTTGTTAGGGTTTCATGTTCTTGTTAAAAGTGTCTAAATTTGATGTGGCTGATGGTATCAGTGTAGAGCCATGTTTGTGATGAGTTTTTGAGTTGATCATATCTCATTGTCTTAATGACGTTGCTTACTTTTTTCTTTGTTGGATTTGATTGTGTGTTTCACCAGTTAGTTTAGCTCGAATTGGCTTGAGGAGTTCTTTTGTGCTGTTTCTTATGGGGGCGCCAAAGCAGAAATGGACTGCAGAAGAAGAAGCAGCTCTAAAAGCTGGAGTGACTAAGCATGGGCATGGGAAATGGCGCACAATTCTCAAAGATCCTGAATTCAGTGGTGTTTTATATCTTCGTTCAAACGTGGACCTCAAGGTAAAACTTTTGCATCTTCTGTTGCCTATTTCTTGAGGAGAGATGAATTGGCTATTTTACATTCTTCGTAGGTGGATGCTAATTAGACCAGTTAAGCATATGATGGAGAAAATGAAATTGTTGCATGGATCACAGTATTATACAACTCTGTATGACAAAATATTCTGTTTTAATCTTTCATTACAGGACAAATGGAGAAATATGAGTGTAATGACAAATGGGTTTGGTTCACGAGATAAGTCTAAGTTAGCTGTTAAAAGGATGCCCCATGTTGTTAAAGGTGATGAGAACCCTTTGGCTCCCTCTACTGTTCAAAGTGATGAAGATGTTGTGGATGCAAAACCTCTTGCGGTTTCCAACAATAAAATGCCAGTTTCTGGTACAAAGAAATCTACAGTAAGGTTGGGTATATTTCTTGTGATTAAGTACTTGATGTTTCTTGTGTATTTGTTTCATAATTCTTGTCCATTTCCACCTTGTCATATGTCATGCAACTGTTGCGCACATCAATAGTTTTCAGCTATAGTGTGATTTATGCCTGCATGTACAGCTCAGGTGTCAGTCTCTACTATATGATCTACCTTCGAAAGAACTTCTCAATAGACTGAAAACACAATCCATGGTGACTTAAAACAAATCTGAAAAACGGAAAACTCATTACACTGTACATGTTGGAAGATATCTTAAGCAATGAGGCTTAATATGACACAAGTTTCAAGGACCAGATTAACTTAACATCTTGGCTTTTATAGTTACTAAGTCACCTTAATAAAATTTTTGAATCTTGTTTAAACTAATGAAGGTTTTGATGGTATGCTTCTCAATTACAATTATCTGTTATGGATGACAGCCCTGCCCAACTTCCTTCTGCAAGATTGATAATATGTTAATTCTCAATGTAGACTTTGTGTAGCCCCCTCAGTTATCTGACTGATACTTAGTTAATTGCGAGAGAAATGGCATTGTAATATTTTCTTAAAATTTTGACACAATGTTGATATGAAATAGATTGGTTACAAGTCCTTTTGTGTGGTAAGAGGAGGGTGGCTGGGTGTAGCAGAGAACTTGTCATCCTCTTGATTTCATTTGTAGCCATTAGTTCGCCATTTTTTTTAGCTTTGCTATTTGCTACTTTCTGGATGAATAAGTAGATGCCTTGTGAGAATTAGACTCGAATCTCCTTGTTAATATTAACCATTGATTTTATCTGTTTATAGTTGCAGGTGGCAGTGGGTTATGCTGCTTAATCAGTAACATATATTCTTCCTTTTCCTTCTAACAAGTACTATTTTCCCCTTTTCATTGTTATAGGCTGGAACATCTCATTATGGAGGCTATAACTGCCTTGAAGGAGCCTGGTGGTTCAAATAAAACAACAATTGCTTCTTACATAGAGGTATTCTATTGCTTGCAATTTCTTAATGCTCCCAACATGTAATACATATCTCTTAGATGCTGCTTGTGATTGATAATATTCCAAAGTGTAATGAACTGTCTACACCGTCACTACAATGCAAAAGATTAAAGAATCAAAGAGCATAATTTTAAACTGTATTGTTATATCAATAGCCGCTGAGGCCTAACTTCTGATGATGATTTGAAGGGCCAGTTGTAAGAAGGTACTATTTTGAAGTTTCAATAGCATCATATTTTTGGAAATTTTCATTAGTTTTACGTTTGATGTGATCAAGAATGGGTTCTTGGAGGTCAGACAGTTGTGTACAATAACAGAGGATTCTCAGAAATTGTTCAATGCTTTCCTTGTCTAAAGCCAACCGATATAGATCATCCTCAGGAGGTTTTCTATTTGGATGTAGCCCAAAGATTTCTTTTGTGTTAGAAGTAATTAAGGATGACATCACTCAGAAATTGCTTTTTTCCCCTTGTTTTACTTAATGGTTGTATAGTTAAAGATCCCAATAATTTACCAAGTTATGGCGCACTATAATGTCATGGCATATCAGGAGCTTTGTGCATTTTTTAAGGAAAGCAATTGTTCTGCCACTGTTTATTTTATTTATGGCATCTTCTGCCAGGTGTTTCTTTGACATAGACGAATCTTTGACTTTGACCTACTGTTCTGGTTAATTCTGTAGGAGCAATATTGGCCACCACAAGATTTTAAGAGGATATTGTCTGCAAAATTGAAGTATCTGACTGCAAACGGGAAACTGATAAAGGTAATTATGTTCTCCATAGTTGTCCATATGCAATATTTTCACCTTGATGAAAGTCAGAAGCACATATTTTTATGGTCCAAAATGGTGGATGTCCTCCTTTCGTCCCTGAATGAGTCATTAGGGACGGAAAAAAATGTGTTTAGCAAGGTTGATTGAAGTGGTTGATACATAATTTGACTTGTTAGGAGTTGATAGAAACTTGCAGTCATGTCTTCATGTGCGCCTGAGCCTGTCAGCATCAGAATTTAGTTTTATGCAATAAAGTATGCTTCAGTCCAGATTTGACTGCCGCTTTATGTTTAAATTTTATTTTTATGTGTGAATTTCTACACTAGTTAGTCGCAGTTAGATTGTTATGAACTCCAGTTCATGTCTCCCTGCTGTAGGTTAAACGTAGGTACAGGATTGCACCTTCTTCAACATTTTTTGATAGCAGAAGTACTTCCATGTCATTGTTGGATGGAAGACACAGGATTTCTCCTAAAGTTGAGAGGGATGACTTCAATATGCTGACAAAGTCACAGATTGATTTTGAGCTAGCCAGGATGAGGAGCATGACAGCACAAGAGGCTGCTGCTGCTGCTGCTCGAGCCGTTGCTGAGGCAGAAGCTGCCATAGCAGAAGCTGAAGAGGCAGCCAGAGAGGCAGAAGTAGCTGAGGCTGATGCAGAAGCAGCACAAGCATTTGCAGATGCAGCTTTAAAGACATTAAAAGCAAAGACCACACCCAAGATGGTAACTGTCATTACCCTTTTTTGCACTGATGATTAGTGTTTCTACAGCTAATTGAGAAACCAGTGGATTAGAATGCTAGAAGTAGAAAGCATAACTAGTTATCATAATTGCAGTTGAATTCTTACCAGGAAAAAATCCATCTCATTTCTTGCATAGAATTCAAACGATATCCCTTTTATATTTTTCTCATTGGAAAACGTTCACATTTGGGTGCATAAATGTCATATGCACTATGCAGGAGTCAGTAGTTGGTCATAATTGAATTAATCTTAAACTAGAGATCAGTGAAGTTGACCTGGACTGCGTACTCTTGAATGGGATTTGTTATGACTGATAATTATGATGAGCTCTTTTGCTTGTGGTCTGCTTTACTTTTAATTTTCCATGAATAGACATTAAGCGTGATAGCTTCCTCTGAAATTATCTGCAGATGGTTCGGTCCTGATTAAATTACATAAATGACCAATAAGGTACACTGGAATGGCATGATCATCATTGAAAGACCTGCTGATTATTGCATGCTTCTTGTAAATATAGATAGGCCCCTTTATGGAGATGTATGTTCTCCTCATTTTAGTGGTGGATCATGGGTATTAGTAGATTACATAGGCAGTTTTTGTAGACACAATGGAATTTTTTGTAGCTTTCATGTTGTTCTTGCATAGGGTTTACCAAAATGCTGCAAAGGAGGAGTAGCTATAATGTAGAAAGAAATCAATAGCAGTTGACCTTCAGCTGAGATGTATGCTAGATTGTCTTTGTATTTTGAGCCCTACTCTTCTGGTTAGGGCGCTAAATCCCTTTCAATTGATTTACAATGTCATTGTAGAGAATTCCGATCTTGTTTTTCCTAATATTTATTTCATTTTCTCCATTAATATACGCAGCTTAGCTTGTCATTTCATTTGTTTTGATTTCGTATCCATTTTGGGTCTTCAAAATTGATATTATTTTGATCCTTTTAGGACGTATAACCAGATGCTCTTACCCTTTCTTTTTTGGATTTCCGTTTTTGTCAATACAAGTGGAGAATCAACAAGATCAAATTATCATTACTTAGGGGAAGAACTCCCCACCAACACCAGCCACTGAGATTAAACACTAAAGGGGCATGAATAACATATTTATGAAAGATCAAGATCTTGTATTTTGAAAATGATTTGAATAAGGGAGACGATAATTAGTTAATAATTAGTTAACTAGCCATGAGAGTTAAATCTTCAGAGTAGGATTACTCAATAAGTATACTGTCAGACATCTTAATCCAATATTTTCGTTGAAGATTTTATAAGTCCAATCCAAGCTAAACTCTCATGTTAATTGGTGGTTGTCATATCTCTTTCATAAATCTTCCAGAAGCATGAAGCAACTTGTATCCTCAGTCAAGAAAACAGTCACCTAAACTCTTGATGCTTTCCCATACACTCTCTTCTATTTCCAGCACGATCCAAAAGAAAGATATTATTCTTTCACCAAAAGGAAGGTTAAAGAATTACAACAATCCTATAACAGAGAAATAACATTTAATTGGTCCACACAACATATTTATGTAACGTATGTTTTGATGTTATTTTTTTAACAGAAGTTTAAGAGAGAATTTTTAAAAAAATTAAAAATTATAAAGAATTTTTAAAATTTTTGAACTTTTTAAAAGTTACTTAAACTATAGGGGAGCCTTATACCTTTTACCCTTCATAAAACAATTCGTCCTTTAAAGACACAAGAAAGTGATACTTAATACATGTGGTTAAAGACCTTTATGGGTTCTAAACAATTTGTAGTTATGTGAGGTTCAACAAAAAGACTTCATCTTGAATTTGAGTTAATAGTTACAAGCGAGCTAAAGGATAAAGCTATATTTTAAGAAGTGGTTAGGGAACAAACAAAGGTTGTATCAAAGAACTAATGTAATTGGCATTTTAAGATTACTCCAGTTAGTTTTGTTTGTAATGAGATATGAATTATTGTCAACTCATATAATTTTATCCTCCAACAAATAGTTGGGTTAGGAGCTTAAAGGCTATCCGTGCATGACACCTCGAGAAGGTCTCTCCTTTAACAAGGATAGAAAGGAGGCAGTAAAGAATGAGAAATGAAAAGTTGTTAAAGCCTTGGGGATGAAAACTAGTCCATTTGGTCAAAAACTTTTAGGTTAGACAAACAGATTGTTAATGCAATTCTAATAATCACCCCTAAGAAAGAGAAAGAAGCTTAATGCTGCAATGAGAGGGATCCTAAGAAACAGTAATCCTATCGCTGAAGCTGAGATGGTGGAAGGTCATTGTCTGTTGTTTTTGAAGCAACAAGTTTAAGAGAGGGGTACTTTTACTTTGGATTCCAAAAGAAACAACAGAGTTTTGGATGAAGAGGAAGACTCTAGCAACGAACAATTTGTTGGGATTATTAAGCCTAGTGTTCTAGGTGGCAATTAACAAGTTATTATCAAAATATTAAGATATTATCTAATTCTTATCATAATATTATCATCAAAATCATATATTACAATATTTTATAATAATTTCTTTAATAATTATTTTATTTTGTTTCATTGATATTTTTATTCTTATCATAAAAATTATTAATAACTAATCAAATTTGAATTTTTGATTAATTATTTATGAAATAGAAAATATTTTAATTAATTATTTAACAAAACAAATTATATAATAACTAAATATGAGGAAAAAAATTTCTCAATATTATTTTTAATATTTAATACAAAATATTAGCATAACTATTAATTTTGTTTATTTTCATACCAAACACGCATAATTAATAATTTCATTTTTATTTCGGTTACTATATAACTAAAAGACAGTACTATTATGATAAATATATAGATTAAAACTAAAAGTAAAACAATGCCAATTTCCCCTATAATTTTAGTCAATTTATTTTTATAATTTAAATTATAAAATTTCAATTTAATTTTTGTTAATTTTAATTGTAAAAACCTCTTTTAGTATTAAGTTTTAGAAATTTTAACTTTAAAAATATTGTATAATTTAATTTTATCATATGACAAACTAGTCATTATTTCATAAAATCTTATATTTAAAAATATTTAAAGTAATAAGTAAAACTACAAAAATAAAAATTTATAGAAGAATTTAGACATTTTAAAAAAGTAATTAAAACTTCAAAAGATATGGTCGTTTTTGTTTCGCATAGTGATCTCGTTCGTCCGTTTCGAGTGTCTAAACTATATCTTAACCACAATGATATGACATAAGATCATCGGATATGGGATAAGCCCAAATGATTAGATCCCTTAAGACGATCTGCTACATAATTGTTAAGTTGGACATGGAAGAGAAGAACATCTCAGGTTTCTGCTAAAACCTTGGAAACACAACGAAAGGGAAGAGAGGGGGAGGGAATTTGGTTCTCGTCTCTCCCTCTCATCAGCAAGTTTCTATTTCTATATTTTGTGGTTTTTGTTTGTAAGCTTAGAATTCTCGACTTCTTCTGTATCTAACTTCAAATTTAAGGTATTCTCGTGACTCTTTCTCTCTCTCGCGCTCTCGTTTTTGCACATATTGAACGAAAATTCGATACCCTCTTGATAAAAGACGTTACTTTCTGATTTTTCCGTTTTATTTGTCTAATACATTCAATATCATGATTTCTTTTTTTTTTTCTTGGCTTTTTGGGTTTTGTTTTTGCTTGTTTTGGAAAACATATCATTGAATGATATTTGGTCTGAATAAGTAACCCAGAATGTGACGAATTTTTGGGAGAATTTTTTTTAATATAGTTTTTTAGTGTTGAAAAATGTGGGAATTGAGGCTGAACATTCAGCTTTCACGTTAAAAATAAAACCTTTATGTGTAATTTACTGTCTTAATTTTTGTTCTTTGACTATTTGGTTGGATGTCTTCTAAAGATGTGTTTTTCAAAACACTCTTCTATTTAATTCAGTATTTTTAGTTTGAAAAATGTTTTGATCGTTTCTTATGAGTCCTAATGTCCTTCAGTGGAGATTGAGGTTCATTTACTATTTGTTATTGGGCAAATTGTTTGCTTGGTTGGGTTTGTTGACGCCTACCCTTTCTCTTTTTCTCTCCCTCCTACAGGCATGGATGCAAATTTAGATGATAAGGAGTCATTGATGGCTCGCATGCAGCAGTTGGAGCATGGTAACTCTTCTTCACATTGAAACCATAAACGTTTACCTAGGGTTAGGAGGTGTCTGATAATTTCACATTAGTTATGCATGCATAAGCATTGCCACCATAGTTGAAATGAAGTGGTTATGGTTTCTAGATTGGCCATTTTCTCATTTTCAGTTTATCCTGAAACTCAATATTTTCTACGCGCAAAACCTTAGGTGCTAGTCACATACTTGTTGATCAATTTTAGCCTTAACTCAACTTATGTATGAGAAGTGATTTAATTAAATTGCTTGGTTTTGAGGGAAGCATGTGATTAAAATATGGTGTTTTACAGAGCGTGATGAATTGCGCAAAGATATAGAACAATTGTGCATTCAGCAAGCTGGACCTAGTTATCTTGTTGTGGCTACTCGAATGCATTTCCAGAGGTATAAAATTATCCTTTTCGTTCTGCCTGCACCATCTTTGTCTCCCTTCTAGCCTTCCTCCCTGCCCAAAGAATGAAAAGAAATAGAGACTTGGTACTTTGGTCCTTTGTCCCTTTATTTTTTTGTTCATGTGGGAGTCTGAAGTTGCGGAGGAAAGAAAAGAGGGTCTATCTTGTGCAGTTTTCTTTCATTGAGGGAATGGGGGTTGTATTAAAATTAATGCCCTCTTAGGACAGCTGGTTTGGAGCAGGAGATTGAGAACTTGAAAAAGAAGTTAGCGGCATGTACAAGAGATAACGCTAATCTTCAGGAGGAACTTTCAGAGGCTTATCATATCAAAGTAAGAATTTGAAATTAATTGGCGCCACTTAAGCTAGCTGATTATTCTTATATATTTATTTTGCTGCTTCAGAGCCAACTGTCAGATCTACACCGCGCAGAGGTGGAAAAGGTCTTACTCTCTCTGTCTTAACTCTTGGACAAGCATTTATTTTCTCTTTTCTGGCAATTATGATTATCCAACTTGATCAAAATTCACCTAAGGTAAACCAACAACTATAACGGTGAGGAGCAAACTGGTGGAGTATTGACTTGGTCGGATATAATCAGATAATAAATTATTGTCTGTAGATGTGGAGCTTGCATTTCTTTATACCAGAAGTTGTGATTCCAAAGTAATTCTAGACCTGTTGTATTTTCATTTCCTGTATTGATGCCATGGAGTAGCCGACTCGTCTCTTGGATGAGATGTTAGTTTTCTGACAGTCAACTGACCATAACGTAAAGACATCTCAGTAGTTTATAGAAAAAGCAAGACTTGATTTGCTTGCAATTGAGAAAAAACGATAAAATTAGTTGCTTCTACAAGCTACAGTTAACATGTCTTTGAGACATTTTAATTTCCACTCTTATTTTTCTTCCTCAAATGATTTTCGGTTTGTTGAGATTTTTTGCCATGGTTGGTCCCAACTGGTGTGTTGTTTATGTCAGAATATGGAGGCAGAGAAGCAAGTTAAATTTTTCCAGAGCTGTGTAGCAGCTGCTTTTGCTGAACGTGATCAATCAATAATGGAGGTTGTAATTCCTTCATTCATCTGTAATGTTAATCGATTGGCTTCATTTTCTCTATCTTCAAGATTTCTTAGTGGTCTGTGCCATGCAATTTCAGTTTAAGTTTTAAAAATCTCAAATACTGTGACAGGCTGAAAAGGCAAAAGAGAAGGAGGAGTTCATGTCGCGGAAGTTCAGTGAAATTCAGAATAGGTACTTCCCATACATTATTACTTGTCTGTCAATATAGTGTGGCATGCATCAAAAGTTAAAGATCATGTACCAGCTACCAATGATAATTTGCCTGTGTGAACTGGGCAATTTTGATAAAGATTTTTGCATCTTTGATTATTGATTATACAGGTTAGAAGAGCTCATGACAGAATGCCTTGAACACAAGAGATTTAGGGATGAATTGCAGATTTCTCAGGCAAAGTTAGAAGAGGAGAATGACACTTTAAAGCAGGTTATTGTTTTTTTCTCCTTTCCTGAATTTTCTTTGCTATTATTTGTCATGTGTGGTAAAGATATCATACCTGAAAACATTTGGCTTGGGAATCCTCCAAAACCCGAAGCGCAAACAGAACGGAAAGAATAGGAGACAGAAAATTATAACATACTTGACCGTTCTATTGAAAACAGATATGCAGATGGGTTCATTTTTTTATTCAGAGACAGATTAACTGTTTTCAATGCCTGTGTTTAGGTATGGCAGTTGGGCTCTTGGACCAACAGGCTGAGCTTGGTTTGACCAGGCTTCGAGCAGGACTCGAGCCTGAGGGGCCAGCCTGATGTCTGAAAAGCCCGACTGCGAGCCCAACACAATGTTATTTTGGGTAAATTTCCCAAAATGATATTGTTTTAGGTGACCTACTCAGGCTTGGGTTGGGCTCTAGCTGCCAGTTCTAAGGCTTGGCCTGGCCCGACCCATTGCCAACTCCTCTCGTGTTAGTATTCTTCTGTACCAATCAGGTTAATGTTATCCTTTTTCACTGTTGACTGACTGCTATCCCCCTAGTTATAAAATGTTTTTCATGACTCTGAAGTTCTTTTAGATATCTTTAGGATCCATCATCTAGTTAGTATACATGTTTTCTTTTTGTTTAAAATGTTTGTTGTCTGGTGACAGGTTGTCAACAAGTTCTATAATATCAGACAGCAGTCCCTTGAGGAATATGATGATATAAATTGGGATGATAAATGTGCATCTCTGTTGCATGACTCAATCGAGATGTGGAGTTATAATGATACTTCCACCTCTAAGTATATAGTAAGTTTTAATTGTCTTTTTCTTGTTCCTTTATGTAATGAGTTAATATAATTGCACGGTCCATACTATGTTTTTTTTCCACTGTTATAAAAACTTTGTGCAAAAGGTTATTTTTCCAAGTTTCTAGCTGGGCCCTATCTCCTATGCACCAGTAAATGTGGAGTTGCATTTTAGACTATGTGTATGGAAATGATGCAAAATTGATCTTTTTCCTCCATTAATCTTTGGAAAGTCCTTGTTACTTCAACGGATCTAATAACAGGCTCAATATGTTTTTATCACTTTTAGCTTCTAAGACTGTTGACATGAAGTTATAGATTCTGCATCCTTTATTTCTCCTTGAATAACTTCTCATCAGACAGAGTGCATTAGAAGAAGAGCTGGAAACTATGAGGAACTCCTTGGATAACCTTCGGAGCAAACAACGGGTGGTACGGACTTAACTCTGGTTTTAAGCAGTTTTGTGGGTTTCTGTTGTGTCCTCTAAAATGTGGATCTGGATGTGGCTTACAGGGACTGGAAATTGAAAACCATTTAAAGAGGAGAGTTCGTGAACTGGAAAAGAAACAAGTGGGTATAGTCATTTCTTTGGGATTGGTAACTTTTAGATGTTTATGGGATATCTCTGCTAATATTTGGTGTTACCACTTGCTTACAGATTCAGTTAGACAAACTGATGATGAATAGTATAGCACGATTACGCGATTTCCATTCACAGAAGAGAGTTGAAATCTTGAATTTACTTGGTGAGGGTAGATCTCAGATTGAATGGATGATTAATGTGGTACAGGAAAAGATCAGACAGCTTAATGCTAGCAGAGAACAAAATTTGCAGCTTTCTCATCAAATTGTAAACACAGATGACAATGTTTGTCAAGTTGTGCATATAAATGCGGATGCAGTCCCTGCCTTGCTATATAAGGTTTAGCCCTGTGATCTGTTTCCTCTCTTTTCTCTTTCTTATGATAAGTTATCGCATCTCCCTGATGACTACATAATACTGATCCTTAAATCTGATTAAATTGGTTACCATTTGCTTCCCCCAAAAGTCAGTGGTTTGCAATTCCTATATAGTGTCTGGCAACAAGGACCATAAATTGATGATGGCAAAGCTAGTTATGTTGATTCAAATTTCTGATGAATAGCATTGCTGATTCAATACCATTTTATAAAAAGAAATCTATGTTTTACCTGAGCTGGATATGATTGGTCCATGAGAAAGTAATAGCTCTAATGTTATCTGTTTGTTTCCATGTTTGATGGCAGCTCAACAATTGATCACATATCTGGCTTAGATCATGTACATATGACAGGAATTTGCAAGTTGTAGGTTTTAGCTCAATGAATACGAGAACTTACGTCATCCAAAATTGTAATGTCATAGCTTTATTATGTATGGGGTAAAAACAATTTATATCTACTGAGAAGGGATAGTGTTACAGCATGCTGAGTGTCATGTAAATGCAGGACACAATTTTTGGTTGATAGTTGGGGAAAGTATCTAGAATAGCAAATGAAATTCCATCATAGATGTTTCATTGTATACCTATTTTCCTTGGAATTTTACACTTAAGGTTCTTAGAACTCAGAGATGTTAGAAGGTGGCAAAGCTTTGAACTTATGAAGTTCCACCATATCTTGTTACAGTTGAAACTTTTGTTCTTTCATCAGGGACTATTAGTTATGTGATGTTCCAGGCATCAGAAGCTCATCATATCTGCCAAATTGTTTTTCATAGTGATCCAGCCCAATGGATTTAACACACCCATGTAGAGTATTTTAGTAACAATTTTGAGTTATTAAATATGGGTACATTAAGTATATGGTGGTTCACGTTCTTTAACCTTTGTTATGAGTTGCTACAGTGAAGTTCCCATTGTACATTTTGATCTTATGCAAAGAAAGTAATTGTAGTGGAGAGAATAATTTGCACCTTTATGAAGCTTGCTGTGTAGTCAGTTCATCTATAACTTTACACGCTTTTAATTTGCAGAGAGATGACCATAAATCTCCAGATACTGCTGTCTGTGTAGAAGGCAACGCATCTGAAGTCCTTGCACAGGCATTGCAAGAGAAGGTTCAATTTCCTCTCTCATTCCTAACACTTGTACATGATCTCCTTCTTGTATGGTTGCCCTTTGGTCATTATTTCTGCAACTGTTTTGGGATAAGCCTGCTTTTCTGCACTCAAGTGCCTGTTCTTTTCCAGGTGGCAGCACTGTTGCTTCTATCACAGCAGGAAGAAAGGCATCTACTGGAAAGAAATGTGAGTGCAGCGCTCCAGAAAAAAGTAGAGGAGCTTCAGAGAAACTTGCTACAAGTATTTTCCTATGCCTTTAAACTTGAACCCAGTGGAGGTTCAAATTTTGTTTTTGGTATAATGGGTAATGAGCTTTGCAGTTGCATTTGTTGATGCTTTTGATTGTCTGGTTGTTGGTTAGGTTACAAATGAGAAGGTCAAAGCACTCATGGAGTTGGCACAGTTGAAGCAGGAGTATCAGCTACTAGTACAAGAGTATGATTCTTAGACTTTTCTCTTCTCTTGATTAATAACATTTGGTACATTTATGTTGAAATCAAGTTGTTTTATAACATCTTTTTCTCTTTTGGTAATTCCTTCAGTAAAAATTGGATCTCTTGATTGAATTGTGCCAAAATTCTTACTATTGAAAGCATGTCCAATACCAAGTTATTGATTATCATCTGTACACCTATTGTCATGTAGAGAATGTTGCTATTTACTAAAAGATACAGGAAAAATGTGTCGGAAGGTCCCTGTCCATTGTGCTTAAGATTGCATTATAAGACTTTTGGTTAAAAACTGCTACCAAAGCTAAAGATTATTGAGAGCCTATTCGCTTGAAAAGGCATTCATGATTCTATTTCCTTGAATTGAACTACTAACGAGATGGTTACATGATTTGTACAGGAGAATGGAACCAGAGATAAAACAAGGAAATGCATTCTTGGGCATTAGAAAAAGATTTTTGATTAATGAAAGAGATGGACCATTGAGGAATCTGCTGAAGAAGACATCTTTGACACGGTGGATTGGTGCTCTAGATTTAAGTGGAAATGAAACTGGAGCACATCAAAATGGTGAAGGGAATTTCAATAGTGTACGATCTAACAATATGGATTTTGCCAGGTTAGTAAAGTTGAAGCTTATGGCTTTAGTCTGACAGTGTTTATGCATCCAAAGATATTTTCTGATTCAAAATTGAAGTTTTTAAGAAGTTGCATCTGCAAATATTTTGTTTTAATTTGTTGTCCCTTCACCGCAGTTGGTGCAATTTTTATTGGAAAGTGTTTTTAAATGATCCCTGGTCCACCTGAATAAGTTGAATTTTTTTATTTTAACAGAATGAAGATTGAAAATGCTACTCTCAAAGAAGGCATGGAAAGCATGGAGCATCTGACTTCTTCGATCCATAGACTCCGTCTTGCAATTTTAAAGGTAATTATTTGATAGATAGTATGTGTCAAGGGTGTGCTGTTTTCCTACATGGCAGCAGTAGCTTTTTCAAGTTGAGTTCCAGTATTAATTAGGCAGAAGTAAACCATAACGAATGAATGTTTCTAATTGATGTCACACAAGCTTTCTTACTGCTGTCTCAATGTCCTTTATAGGTGAAAGAATCAATTCCTTATGTCGATAGCTTTTTAGGCATATCAGAAGCTCTTGATAATATCGTTTCCGAGGCTAAACTTGTGAAGACTGCCCTTGGGAGCTCCTTGCCTATAAGTTGGTCTGCTGATACAGAAGGTGAATCAATTGGTTTAAGTGTGTGCAGTGAGCCAGATGACGTATATGGGGACACCGGCAGCAATAAGATAGATTTTGTTTGTGCCGCAGGATTTGAGATGGTAGAGCTTCTGATCCTTGCTGCTCAGATACTGAAAGGTGAGACAACAACAAGGGTTACCAACCAAATGGAAGCTGATTAAGTCCTGCTCTTCTTTTGTTCTTAGCTCTGATGTCAATGTCTAGTACCCCCACATGCATCACTACTTCAAATGGCACAATGGTAGCTAATTGGATATTGCAAAAGTGCACTAAGATTATTTTTCTCCAAGGAGCTTAGAGTTTGAAACTGTTGCAGCATGGGAAAGAGAGTACGAACTTTTGGACACAGCTGAGTGCAGATTCATGGTTCATGAAGCAAACTTTCTGGTGTATATACATGGAAATGGAATTAACTGTTTTAACATCAGCTTTAACCGGCCAAAGCATCTCTTTCCCGTCTTTTTAATTATATTGTATAGTTACAACGACAAGTTCAGAACCATATCTGTAAAACAGTTAAATTTAAAGTGATACTTGTGTTTGGAGTGAATTCTGGTGTGATGGACTGCTAAGGAATTCTGTGATTGCCAAGGAAGCCGTAAACACGTGTCATAAATAATGAGGCGTTCCATTAAAAAGTTGTTTTTAAGGATGCATTTCTTGAGGATGTTTCATTACATGTTTATGGGGGAGTTGAGGTACACATTGAATGATAGCTGCCTCAACATGGAGTTCAAATTTCGCCGTATGGTAAAATATTCCACCTGGTTGAACGAGGAGAAATGATTTTGCTTCAACTAGACAAACAAGTAATACCTTTCTGCTCCATTTTCTAATGCAGCCTGAAAGAAGGTTCCATTTCATATGCCTAAGCTCTGTCATAAGGTGAGTTATTTCCCTTCACAATGTCGGTTTTCTCTTTGAATTTACACACTGTTGGATTCATTTCATACTAGCAAGGCTGGTTGAGTCAAACTTAGAAAGACAACCCTTTGATGCAAAACTTCTCTTCGTTAAAGGCATTGCTTCTTTTGGTCCTTAAATTATCAGCAAATTCAATTCACACCCTTTGCCCGATTAAAAAGTGAACCGCAAAACAAAGATCTTATTTCTATAAATTGTTGATGCGCTATTGCCTTCGTCCACTTAAAGCCAAAACGCAGGGAACAAACTGTACACACTTGGAAGTACCGTAGCTCTCACCCCAAACCTCACAAGAAGCAAAATCCAGTGATACATCATGGCCCCCAGAATTACACACACAAGACACCCATCAACATATGCACTGAGTTAACTAGAAAGAAAAGACACCATTTGGCTTGTAAAGGACAGGAGAATCATTTGTGACATTGCAATGCCTTGCAAGTTGGAAAAGACAGTAATGAAGAACACAGATAATGGGAAGCCTCTTGTATTGGTTATGATTCAGTAGCAATTTCCACAGTAGAGATCGTCCCTGTGACGGAGTTTTTCTCACGTTCATTCTCAAGCTGACTATAGTTTCCTTTTTCCTTGAATAGTTGGATGTGGTGGTGTTTGCAGTATAGTTTCCCCTCATGTGCAATGTAGTTGGATGGGCTAATGGTGCAACCTCCGTGGGTGCACTTAAAACACCCCCTGTGGTATGAAGTTCCATTAACAGATACCTATAAAATGAATGAAATGTCAGTTTTCATCAGAATTTATCTGTTGGCTCTAATTATATGCTGATGTTTCTGCACACTAGTTAACTTAATGTTCTGACATAAAAGACTGGAACATCAACAAGTTTTTGCTTTTGTCTAAGAAAATGAGGGAACTATGTTAAAATTTGAAGAGAATTGGAATGTATCAATTAGAACAAGCATTTTGATTACTAAAAATGTGTCATACGATTTAATTCAATGTTTAAAATACTTAAATTGTTTAGAGTTCTTGGTGAAAATTTAATCTCAATTACCTTCTCTGTGGGATACACGGTCTCGGTACACCCTTTACATTTGTCTCTAGTGCCTGCAAACTTATTTGAGACTTTGATAGCATTCTGTGGGATACAATGCCGTTCAGATTTAAAGCAGAAATTAGTCAATAATCATAGGCAAAAAATATCAGGAAAATCAAATCGCATAAAACGCAATAACTGAGATAATTAGTAGATTACCTCGTTTTCTGGTTTTTCTGGTTTGGCTATTTTTGGTGTTCCTGCAAAATTGAGTTCAACAGACAAGTTTAAGTAGAATCAAGGATATGTCAAGTTTCAGTAGATGGTAATGTTTTACCCTCAAAACTCTTGTCCAAGCTGCCTGTTCTCTTAAACAGTTGGTCATAATGAGGTCTGCAGTACAGAACCCCATCAAAGGAGCAGAAGTTGCTTAGCTGCAATGATGATGAAAAGAAGTATGTCAAAAACTTGAGAAGTTAGGTCCACAAATTAAAACTACGGATTTATACTCCCATTAGGAAACAGATGATTCAAATATATAGATCAAAGGAATAAATATGTCAGGCTAGACTCATCCTGACGTGACCCTTCATGGTAAACTGCTTAATAATGTCATTCTACAGTATGTCTTATCTTCCTTTTCTATCATCAAGATAAGAAATGGAAAAGATATTAGGAAGAAAAGGATGAATGAGCGTTTAAAAGCTCAAAACAATCTAAGGACTAAAATAAATTCAGGGTGGTCTTAGGAGTAGGGAAGTAGCTACTAGTTAAACTCAACAGAACTGTCTAAACAAGAGTAAGGTGAATCTAAGGTATAATATGAATTTGAAGGATCTTCAGTGAAAGAAGATGACTGGATATACATTAAATCTTCAATTATTCACCCGAGCCTCAAACATGAGCTCATAATTCTTCGAGAGAGTAATAGTTCATATGGTCTTACATAGACATGCCAAGCGATCCTGAAGAGAAGGAAAAGCAAAAAAACACGTCCATAAGCTAGCAGATAGCAAAAATGGTGTCACCTTAAGAGTACCCTTGCAATGGTGGCATCTAAAACAGGACTTATGGTAAATCCTGTTATCAGCGGCCAATTTATCGACAAGATACACAGTCTTGTCACAGGCCATGCATTTTTGTTGAGTTCCTGCAAAGGAAGCCATGCGAATAATCCACCAACCCGAGAAGGAACAAGGCAGTGGAACACCTCTTCCAACAAAAGCAGTGCAATGCACAAGCCTGCTTGCCTTGTATCAGTAGTCTTCTTTGTGACTCGTTGCTCTTTCTGCTAATATAAGGGAGACTAAGTACCAAGAGAAGAGGTAAAACTAAAAGTACGGGTTGCAGTGATTTGCGGGTCACATGCATACAAATTTATACATGATTGACAGGAATGGCATGGCCACTCAGCCATAATGTTGTCCGATTTTAAAGCAACTCCATGTCGTAAGTCCTTCGTTTATACTAAAAGGGTAATCACAAAATAAGAAGATGAGTTATTTTTGGAACCTTAATGTGATAATTCATCCTTACCATAGACTAAACTAGTGGCCTATCTATGTCTATAAAGGCATTGTACCTTCTGACTGTGACTTATGGAGTGCAAGTCACCTACCTAGTTCTACTTTCTTACCAAAGAATTATATCCCATCCCTTGTGGTGAGTCCATACATTCCTTCAATAACAAAATCTATTTTGCTTGGTTCAGAATCTCATAATGTTATCTTTTGTTTCAAGTGTCACCGTAACTAATAATTATACTCTTATTACGTTGTTTTTTATTGTGGCAATTTCATTTTTGCACCAAACGAGAAAGAAAACATTACAAAAAGGATGAGAGTCCTTAACTAAAGATCTGGGTGAAAAAAGGTTAGGTTTATACCTTTCTGAAAGGTGGTGGGTGGGTCTACAGGCTTTCGAGTGTTGGGAATTTCATCATGAAGTTACGAGCTGGATTGCTTATTAGTGTCCTTCTCTTTATCATATTCTAAGAGTTCTTTTTATGGTTTTCTTCCATAATCAATGACAATGTACGCGTCCTTGGATTTGGCAAAGCATTATAATCATCATTAGGGCAAGTGATTAGTTAGGTAGATAATCATTTTTGTCTGGTAACAGGCATCAATCAAAGTCTTCTTAATTGCCACCCAACACTAGAAACTTGTCACTGCCATTGTAAAAATAATGAAAGTAATGCAAAATTATGGAAATTCAAAGTTCATGATTGATTCTCCATGTGTTGATGAAAAATGTGTTCCATAAAAATATGGAATATTCCTACAAGATAGAGAAAGCTCAAAGCCCTTACATTAAATTTAAATTATGTTATTTTTACCTAGATGATGAATTAGCAGTTGATGTTTCTAAATTTTTTTCGATATTTATACTTCTACTAAGAAAATTTGAATTAAATTGAATATTGTCTCAAGTTGGCAATAGTGATTCATATTATACAAGAATTTCTTTCGTTTAATCAAATTGATTATCTGAGAGGGCAAACTTTGGAACAATCGATAAGGTTACTCTTTTATGACTAAAAGATTACGAGTTAGAGTCACTAAATTTTTTTATAAAAAAATCAAGTTGATTACGTACGATAACCACAATCCTACAAAATAATGCGTTCTATAATTATAATCATAATGACCAATATTTATATGTAGCATTCAAGAATCAAATGTAAACTAGCAAAATGTAAAGCATGCAACAAAGCCACAACTTGATTTTTTTTATAAAAAAATCAAGTTGATTACGTACGATAACCACAATCCTACAAAATAATGCGTTCTATATCATAATGACCAATATTTATATGTAGCATTCAAGAATCAAATGCAAACTAGCAAAATGTAAAGCATGCAACAAAGCCACTATCAAACACGTTATAGCTTAAATCCACAAGTCTAGTCCAAGCCGATTATAATTCCAACAGGGAGAATATAAGTCAGAGGCTAAGAAGTCCAGAAGGTAGCTAAAAACTTTCAGTCTCCCTCTTCCTTTAATGGTTAAACAGAGATTACGATCATTGACCTTGATTAAATATGTTTCTGAAATCATTATCGTAATGTTGTGAGAATTTCATCCACTAGCTTGTACGAAGAATTAAAAATCCTAGAGTTTCTTTCTTGTCAAATAATATATATGCAAGAAGAGAAAGCAAGCTTTCTTAATGTACTATATGTTAATTTCTACCTTTATCGGTTGTAGTTTTTGCAACATAATTAATTAAAGACATTTTTGATCTTATATTTGTTTATTTAATTAATTAACATATAAGATAAAATCTATAGAATAATATATTTTGTAAATAAAATTATGATAAGATCGTAATTATGATATTCATATTATATTTTAAATATTATTCTTAATTTTTTATCCTAATAGTTGCCATGTTAAGATTAGAACGAATTTGACTTATCTTCATGTGAATTGTGTACTTTATTTGGTTAATTCTCACACATTTCAACTTTATTGCTTAATATGTATAATTGGAGAGATTTTGGGGCAAAAGACATAACTTTGGCTGTGGATGTCGAAATAAGGCCGTTTAAGTACGCTTTCGAAAAGGACTCCGAGCTCTACAACTTTTGTGAAGACTATAAGGAGAGATTTTTCCTTTTAAAAGTTCAAAAGTGCACATTTCTGAAGATGTTCCGTTTATGTCCGCCTAGTCGACATAATGTCCCTCCAAACGGACATGAGCGGAGAAGGATGACTGAAGACCTGTGAATGTCTGCCTAACGGACTTAATATCTGCTTAACGGATATTCACTATCCAAAATGCTCCAGAGACTCGAGAAGTTCTGCCTAACGGACATTAAGTCTGCCTAACAGACATTGACGGCGCAGACACGATTTTTATTCCCTCGTTTGGCAAAAATAGGTTTCTTTGACCCCAAGACATTATATATACTCATTTTGAAGACCTAAATAGGAGTTTTGGCACTAAAAACGAGGCAGCAAGAGAGGAGGCACCCAAAAGAGGAAAAAGGAGGATTGAAGCAAGCTTGTTTGTGTTCTTTCAACTTTCTCTCTCTACCCTTTCTTAGATGTTGCTTGTCTTTATTTGTTCAGATTCTTTTATCATGTTCTGGAACTAAACTCCATTTAGGGTTAGGGATGTAACCTATTTTGGGGATTGATTGCTGTTTTATAGATTGATTGATGTTGAATGGAAGTTCTTGGGTTATATTTATCTTTCTTGAGCTTCATTGTTGTTTCTATGCTTGATCACCATAGATGCAATCTTAGAAATCATATGATGGACTGAGAGGTGAAGTATGATTTATGCATTAGGAAGATAAACAAATTAGATTTAGAAATAGAGATATCCTAACTAGTGTGATAACTTAGGGTTGCTTGGTCTTAATAAATTTGACTAGTTAGATTTCACATTAAGAGATGGTAATCAACTAGTTGGGTATTCTTGTATGTCTTGAGAGAGAATATAATTGTATTTGTGCAATTGTTATTATAATTTTTCATCAATCAATTCCACAATTTATCGATCAATTTCTTAAATTGGTGAATCCTGATTCCCTAAATCTCAAACATTGAATTTTCCTTTGTTTGTTTATTTACATTCTTCACAATTGATTGTTCACTCCAATCCAATCATCTTTTAAATTTCTTGTCATTTTGGTTCAAGTAATTAGGATTAATTTAGTAGTGAGTATTTTAGTCCTTATAGGATAGGACCTTGGAATACTTAATGTGTAAGTACTAAGAAACAACTCTGTGCACTAGCAGATTCATTCGACCAAGTTTTTGGCGCCGTTGTCGAAGACTAATTTATATTTGCTGCTATTAATTCTAGTTATTTTTTACCTTAAGTTTTCGTCCATTAATCACTTTTAAACTCTTTTCTCTTTGTTCTAGTTTAGGAGCTGCATGGATTTAAAGCATTCAAAAAATCTGAACAACAATCAGCTAATTGAATTGAATCCTGAAATTGAGCGCACTTGTAGAAGGAACAACGCCCAAAGAAGAAGAGAAATGGAAAATAATAATCAAAATCTAATTTTTAATGAAGAGCAAAAGATGGGGGATGAACAATTCAATATAGGAAATCAGGCTAAATCGGTGGTTGTTAATCCTAAGGTGATAAGAATTAGAGATTATCAGATGTCGTTCATTGCTGGCAACCCTTCTTGCATTCGATTGACTATGGTAGCCAAGAATTATGAACTGAAGCAGATTCATCTATCAATATTGCCACAATTTAATGGAATGTCGAGTGAAGATGCCCTAACTTTTATGATAGACTTTTATATTACAGTTCAGACTCTTCCACTATATGGACTGTCTAAAGATGAGTTAAGGCTAAGGTGTTTTCCCTATTGCATTAAAAGATTAGCAAGAAATTGGTTGTTCAGCTTAGAGGTAGATTCCATTGATACTTGGGATAAAGTGATAGAGACTTTCATGATGAAATGGTACCCAGCCCATAAAACTCTTGAACTAAGGAAGATGATACACTGGTTCTCGCAGAAGGAAGGAGAGAAATTTCATAAAGCATGGGAGCGATTTAATGATCTCCTCAACTAGTGTCCTCACCATGGATTTGACACTTACTTTTTGACTCGGTTCTTCTACTATGGTCTCACCGGTCACAATCAAACTTTAGTGGATTTAAATGATGTTGGGAATATTAGTGACCTAAGTTCCTAAGAGTTGTGCAATATATTAAGAAAGTTGCAGAGAATTCACATTGTAAGGTGACTAGAAGCAAGGCTGCTACTCTTAACGAAGTGGGATCGAGATATGACATGGCTTATCAAGTTGTTGAGATAAATAAGAAGTTAAATATGTTGATAAATGACAACAAGTCTGGTAGGGATCCTTGCACTCTTTGTGGTAGATTTGGGCATACAGCAATTAGTTGTATGAACATTGAAGCAACAATGCTGGAGGAAGAGGTGAACTATGTTGGTAGATAAGGTTAGAGATTTGACCCTTTCTCGAACACCTACAATGAAGGTTAGAAGTTTCATCCGAACTTTTTATGAAAAAATCAAGGGGATGTGAAACCAATGGGACCACTTGGGTTCTAAGAGCCACAAAACAGTAGTATTTAGCTCCTTCATCTTCTACACAACAGCAATTTTCTTCTCCTATAGAAAAAAAGTGGATAGGCTTGAAAATATGTTTGCTAACTTATGAGCAAGATGAATCAATGTGCTCAAGCTAGGTCTCAAACAATGAACATAATGGAGCAGAACATTCAGTTTAACCAAGCTGCCATCAGAAATTTAGACGTGCAAATCAATCAAGTGACGAAAGTGGTAAGTGAAAGAGTTAAGGGAAAGCTACCTAGCAATACTCAAATGAATCCAAAACAAGATTGTATGGAAATTCGTTTAAGGAGTGGTCATGTAGTAGAAGGCGTGGTTCCTAAGGAGAAGGACGGTAAGATTAGTGAAACAAGGGATGCTGAAATTGTGAATTTGGATGAAGAAGCAGGGTCTAATGAAACCGAAACAAAGAAAGAGTCCTCACCAAGTTCAGAATTTTCCTTTGTGCAGCCCATACCATAACCTCGAAGGGTAAGGAAGAAGCATGATGACTCCAAATTTCAAAAATTCCTTGAATTTTTTAAAAAGATCCATATCAATATCCCTTTCGCCGAAGCACTTGCTGAGATGCCTGCTTACACTAAATTCTTGAAGGAAATCATCTAAAAAAAAAAGAATCTGGATAATTTTGCGACGGCAGCCTTAACTGAGGAGTGTAGTTCTATTTTACAAAATAAACTACCCCTTAAGTTAAAGGATCCAAAAAATTTCACTATTCCTTGTCACTTTGGTGCTTCTAATGTTTTTCAATGCTTATGTGACCTAGGTACAAGTATTAATCTTATTCCTTTGTCTCTCTATAATAGACTGTGAATTGGTGGACTCAAACTAACTACAATCTAATTGCAACTTGCCAATAGATCAATTCGATATCCTATTGGTATAGTTGAGGACTTAATAGTGAAAGTTGGTAAGCTTATAAGTCCTGCTAACTTTGTTGTGCTTAAGATGGATTTTGATATGCAGGTTCTTATAATCTTAGGAAGACCATTTTTAACCACTGGTGGAGCATTAATTGATGTCCCGGATGGTAAGTTAACCTTAACAGTCGGTGGTGAGAAAGAGGTGTTTAACATTTTCAAGGTTTTAAAGGGACCCTCTTTCAATGAAGTCACCTATAGAATAGATGTAATTGATTCTCTTACATTTGAATCTATTCCTAAATTATTATATGATGATGATTTAGAGACATGCCTAGCTTTAGGAATAGATGAGAATGAATTGGATGATGAGTCAATGGAATATGCTTATAGATTGCAAGGTAATGGTTTTAGATATAGACCTCCAATTGAAGAATCGGGCCCTCCTAACCCTAAATTGTTACTTCCATATTGAGTCCACCAAAACCTGAATTGAAACACCTTCCAATCATTTGAGGTATGCATTCTTGGGAGAATCAAATACATATCTGGTTATTATTTCTTCTTCTTTGAATTCCTCTCCAAAAGAGAAGTTATTAGGTTTGTTACGTGAACATAAATCGACTATTGCATGGAATATTGTTAACATAAACGGAATTAGCCCTTTTGATTGTGTTCACAGGATTTTAATAGACGAAAACCACGAACCTAGTGGGGAAAATCAGAGGAGACCGGTGGAGTTAAATGAATTCTTCCTAGAAGCTTTTGAGAATGCTCGAATATACAAAGAGAGAACCAAGGCTTTCCATCACAAGCACATCCGTTGACGAGAATTCAAACCTGGTCAGAAGGTTTTGCTATTTAACTCTTATTTCAAATTGCTTCTAGGGAAATTGTGGTCAAGATGGTCTGGACCTTTTGTGGTGACCAAATTATACCCACATGGAGCTGTAGAGATTGGAAGGGATGAACAAAAGCCCTTTATGGTCAATGGGCAACGACTTAAGGACTATTTTAAGGGAGAGATGGTTGGATACATTTCCACCATCACATTCCAAAATTGACATCATGGTGGCCTAGTCCAGCTGAGGACTTTAAACTTCGCGCTTGTTGGGAGGCAACCCAACGTTTCTAACTCTTTTTATTGTTTTATTAATTTCATTTTTTCGTATCTTCTTATTCTAGTTTATTATGTGTTGCATAGGGTTAGTTTTTATGGAGCATGTCAATGACACCTCCTATTCGCATGAGGAACAGCGTAATCCTGACTCATAAATCCTGAGGTAAGACCCATGTTAAGTGTGGAGGAGGTAAGTTGCAATGTCTCTTTGTTTCATTTAATATTTTTACTATTTTCATTCATACATCATGCATATAGTCCTATAGAATCATTGAGTAGTTACAAGGGGAAAAATCACGGTTTTGAATACCTTATCGTACCGGCCGGTACTGGCCAACAAACTGTACGGTAAATTGACCCTCGGTACTGGCCAAAAATACTAGTCGGTACCGGGGTTTTCCGTTGGGTACCGGCCGGTACTAATTTCGGTAAAATTGATATTAATCAAGGACTAATTTGAAATTTCTAAAATTTAAA
>JANZXR010000171.1:38065019-38116295 GCA_027575705.1 Erythroxylum echinodendron
TAACTAAAATATAACTATTCATTAATTAAATTATTAATTAATTAAAATATTATTATTCATTAATAAAAATATTGTAACTAATTAATTAATTACAATATAATTAATTTTAATTAATTAAATTATTATTATTATTTATTTAATTACATTATATTTAATCAAATATTATTATTAATTAAAATATAACTATTAATTAATTAAAATATTATTATTAATTATTTATTTGTAATATAATTAATTAAAATATAATTCATTCATTAATTAAAATATTATAATTAATTAAAATATTATTCATTTATTAATTAAAATATAATTTATTTTGTAATTAATTAATTATAATATTTTTTACAAACTAACCACTGTTAATAGTAATGATAATTATTTCTTCATCTTAATCAACTATTATAATTATAATGATTATATCCATTCTCATTCTTTCCTATATTCATTCTCATTTTCACTCTCAATCCCTTATGTAAGCCAAGCGCACCCGGTAATGCCATGAACAAAAGTAACGATTTGTATGTATCATTAAACGACTTTACGCGCTGATTAAAACTACTTAAAAGGGAAATCCAAAAGCAGGGCGAGATATATTCGAGAAGATAAAAGTAGAACCCACGGTATTCGTAACACATTCTTCTTGCTTTACTTTACCAATGGGTCCGTTTGTCGAGAAAATCGGGGAAAGGGAAAGGGAAAATGATTCTGAAGAGATTTTTCTTTTCCTTTTCCACTGTTTTCCCGTCATGCGAACGGAGCATCGTAGCACGGTTATAAAGTTTCTCTCTTTTATCTCTCTCGATTTACTTGTAGTATTTGGTGGTGTTGTACATCTTTGTTAAATATGACCATCAGCTTCGTCCTGGTGTCTTTCATGTCTACTTCGAATTTTTCTTTTTTATTGTTTTTGGTTCAAGTTTCAGTAAAGAAATGGCCATGTAAAATCGTTTAACGAGTTTTGGTTATTTGAGCTGAAAGTTAAATCCGGTGCATCCATGCGTCGCGGACTTGATAGGCTTAAATGGCTGGGTCGTGTAAGGTTTTGAGTTGAGGAACTATTAGTTATATGCTCCTTTCTTTTATAATTTAATGTCATTTTCGCCTTTGCCAAGATTTTGCAACTGTGCTATGAATGTAGCAATACATGCAGTACAGTGCCCAAGAACTTACTTGTCTCTGCTCCTTCCGTAATAAACATAACTGTTTTAGTCCACTTTGGCTGGTGCTTGATCAGGTGAATGATCTTCTCGTGCACCATTTCTCAGAGTTGTGGGGCTTGAGAGACGTGGCTTTTCTTTAGTTGTTGGACGCATTTGTATGTCTAGATTGAACTCTTAAATTACCTGCTTTTTGCTTCACAATCCCAATATTTGAAATCCTGGAAGAATTAGTTTTTTGAGCTCATGAAAGTTGTAGGTTATTGTTCTTGTGCTTTGACCAGAAAACAAACGGACTGATTTTAACTTCAATGTTGCTAAGGACAAAGAATATGTAGATTTATAATTCATGTTGTAGTTCTAGCTTTGACTTGTAGCCAGATCATCAAATCACAATTATTTTGACTGAAGTTTTGAAAGAATAGAAATAAGGGTAGGAATTCCGAGAATCTTTCTGGGACCTCTCTCGCCCAAAGTAGAATCATGCTACTAGAGCAAATGCATATCTTGTGTAGTTGGTAAAGATGACTACCCCAAATGAGTCTCTTGATGTAAAAAGATGACAAGATGACAAGATTTCTAATTTTAGACTTTTGATTAATTCTTAGTGTTGCATTAATGCTATTGTCAGATGCAAAGGACATATAAGTGGATCTGACTTTGCTTTATTGATCTGCAGTTTGATGGTTTGTTTTTTATTGATTAATAACCTCATAGATTGTTTGGTTATCCTTCTAATCATGCAATTTTGAGTTTATGTTTATTGTTGTTAATTATCCATTTGAGACTTGTTATGTTTTTATGAATGTGTTTTACATAAAATGACTTTGTTGCCACTAGATGAACTGATTTAAACAAACTTATGGCCGGCTACAGTCACTCCATTTCCTAATTTTTGTGTTTTTGGTTTGTAGTTCATTGAAGT
This sequence comes from Erythroxylum echinodendron, assembly GCA_027575705.1. NCBI lineage: Eukaryota > Viridiplantae > Streptophyta > Magnoliopsida > Malpighiales > Erythroxylaceae > Erythroxylum > Erythroxylum echinodendron. Next base: position 38,067,102 of record JANZXR010000171.1, read on the forward strand.
GACTGAATTTACTCTAAAAATGATTCAAGCGATGTTTCCAAGTTAAAACAGGCGGTTTTGAATTGATTTCCAGGGCCATGCAGTTATCCTCGATTTTTGAACATCTTATTACTCATCACTTCAAACTTTAGAATCTGACTAGTATAAGTTACATGTGCTTATTTAAACTTCCTTTTGATAGCTATGCTGTTGATTTTAGGCCAGATCTGGCAATACAATTTTTTAACTTTTTTGTTGAGGATAATTATTTGTCTTATTTTTTTAAAGGTAAAAGATGGAATTAGTGTTGATTAACTTGTGACCTTCCGTTTGGTAAATTGCTCTTATAAATCTGTAAAGGGAATCAAATTGCACTTCTGTTAGGCATTTTCTTGGTACTTGGTTGAACTTTGTTAATGAAATTGGGCAGGCAAAAAACTGAAAAAGTGTAATCGTGTTTATTTGTCAAGATCTATAATTGTATCCTCTCCAGTCACATTTGTAACCTCATATTGCTAGTAAAGTTTCTAGAACAGATAAAGGGAAGCACCAAAACGTTAGAGCCTATAGACCTTAATTTTCTGAATGTGACTGTTGATCTATGACCTATCAAAGTAAGCAGACTAGTTTCTGGAAATTTAATCTTCATGGTGTGTAATGTTTGAATCATGTTAGTACGTCAACATCTGATAGCTAACAGTGCATATTTGCAAGTTACAATTCCTTGGACACAGCTGCTGATGTACCTGCCTTCCTTGTAAGGTGAATTTTACATGTTGCATTGATTTCTTTCTCACACTGTGGATCAAGGACAGCATAATTCATGTTTCTGAGGTCCAATGGAAAAGTTGGTTGATATTAGTAGAAGAACACTGTACTATCCAAAAATTTGAACAGGGATTAGTTAAGTCAACAAGAAGAAAGCAGTTTTTATGAATGTTTCTCAATAGCAATATGTCCTAATTCAGCCGACTGCTTGTACAAACATGCATGTTTGTAGATGTTTGGTGTATGCATTTACATGTTCATGTGTTGTATTTAATTTCTTTTGCATTTTACTGGTTGTGTTTGATGAGGAGGTCTCCTGTGAAAGTTTTAGTGACAAGGTTGATTTCAGATTGTTCTTTCTTCTTTTAAATGAAACTAGGCACATGTATGATCCTAGCTTATTCATCTTGAAGTGGATCCCATCTTCATATTTTAGTTAACATTTCACTAGTATAGATTAGAAACCAACCCCCACCAACAATCTTCCGGCCCCACAAAAAAAAGAAAGAAAATTCATGCATATTCAGTCTTTGGTGGTATATCAATTTTTAATGGAGGCATCAACTTTTGGTTGATTTCTGCACATAAAGTATGTCAAACTGTAATCTACTTCGGATAGTACATGGGTCCCTGAATTTACTAAATGTAACTGTACTCAAGGAAAAAGTGGTATTTTATTTTACTAGAGTTGACTTTGACCAGATGATGGAATGACAGTTGAAAAAGACAAAAGCAAGGTGGGGCATTCCGAGAATCGAACTCGGGACCTCTCGCTCCCAAAGCGAGAATCATACCACTAGACCAAATGCCCTTTGGTTGGAATTAATGTTGATTAATTTGTTGTCTTGTATTTGCTCAAATTGCCTTTATGGATCTGTAAAGGGGATCATATTGCACTTGTCTTAGGCTTTTGTTTGGTACTTCGATGAACTTTGTCAGTGAGATTGCATGCAAAAAGCTGAGAAAATGTTCTCATGTTTTGACTGTTTGTGTTTGATGAGGAGGTCTCCCATGAAAGTTTCAGTGACAAGGTTGATTTCAGATTGGTCTTTCTTTTAAATGAAACTAGGCACATGTATGATCCTAGCTTATTCATCTTGAAGTGGATCCCATCTTCATATTTTACTTAAAACATTTCACTAGTATAGATTAGAAACCAACCCCCACCGACAATCTCCCGGCCCCACAAAAAAAAAAAAGAAGAAAATTCATGCATATTCAGCCTTTAGTGGTATATCAATTTTTAATGGGGGCATCAACTTTTGGTTGATTTCTGCACATAAAGTATGCCAAACTGTAATCTACCTCGGATAGTACATGGGTCCCTGAATTTACAAAATGTAATTGTACTCAAGGAAAAAGTGGTATTTTACTTTACTAGAGTTGACTTTTGACCAGATGATAGAATGACAGTTGAGAAGGACAAAAGCAAGGTGGGGCATTCCGAGAATCGAACTCGGGACCTCTCGCTCCCAAAGCGAGAATCATACCACTAGACCAAATGCCCTTTGGTTGGAATTAATGTTGATTAATTTGTTGTCTTGTATTTGCTCAAATTGCTTTTATGGATCTGTAAAGGGGATCATATTGCACCAACATTAGCTTGTCTTAGGCTTTTGTTTGGTACTTTGATGAATTTTGTCAGTGAGATTGCATGCAAAAAGCTGAGAAAATGTTCTCATGTTTTTTCTCTAGATCTATACTTTTATCCTTTCCAATCACATTTCTACCTCATATTACTAGTAAGGTGACTACAACAGATAAAGAAGAGTAGCAGAACTTTGGAGCCTATAGGCCTTAATAGCTGGACATGACTAATCATCTCTTGCCTATCAAAATAAGCAGACTATTTTCTGGAAATTGAGTGGTCCTGGTGTGTAATGTTTGAGTTATGTTAGTACCTCTTCCTTGCTCGCAAGATGAATTTTGCGTGGTGCATTGATTGTTTTATCATGTTGTGGATTAAAGACAGCATAATTCTTATTTCTGAGATTGATTGGAAAAGTTGGTTGATATTAGTAGAACAACTCTGTCCTATCCAAAAATTTGAACAGGGATTAGTTAATTCAACGAGTAGAAGGGACATTTTATGAATGTTTCCTGATACCAATTTGTCCTAATTCAGTTGACTGCTTGTACAGACATGCATGTTTATCGATGTGTGGTGTATGTGCATTTGAATATCCATGTATTTAATTTTATGTGCATTTGCTGGTTGTGTTTGATGAAGAGATCTCTCATGAAAGTTTCAGTTATAAGAAAGGTTGATAGAAGGTGTCATTGGTCTTTCTTCTTCTAAATGAAGCGGGTAAATGTATGATCTTATCTTGTTCATCTTGAAGTGGATCCCATCTTCATATTTTATATATAAATTTACTGGTTTAGATCAGAAAACAACGCAAGAAGAAACACAAATCATGCTATCCAGTCTTTATTGGTATATCCATTTTTACTGGATGCATTGACTTTTGGTCGCATTCTGCACATAAAATATGCCAAAACATAATAATAGGTCCCTGAATTTACTAATGTAATTGCAGTCATTGGAAAAAATGTTATGTTATTGTACTTGAGTTGACCGCTGAACAGATGATAGAATGACACTTTATCATGATCATCACCCAGTTTGGAATCTTGCACTAACGTAAGGTCTGGGGAGGTCTGATAGTACGTAGCCTTACTCCTACATAATAGGGGGGCTATTTTCGGTAGACCCACAGGCACATGAGATAATAATAAAAACAGAAAGAAATGAAAGGAAATTGAGAAGGATATACCTGATATGTAGCCCAGTTCTGCAAGAATTCTTGATAGGCAGGAATGGACACGTTGTTGCGTTACTCCCGCCATATTAGACTTACGTGTGTTGCACCCCTGAGAGAATGGTAAAGTTATGGATACTGACAGCCGTCCTGGGCCTTTCTCCTACACCTGAGTATAAAAGACTTGAAGTATGATGATAGAAGGACTGGACTACCACACGCCACTAGATACGACATATAAGGCTATTTGCGCTGTTGAAACACTGTTGGAGTGGAACCAGTAACAACTCCTGATAGACTTACTCGACTATCATTGAGGAACTTTAAGGGATTTTCGCACCTTTATCCTATCCTGCCATAACTGTCTACTTCTGGCCGCTTCCGAGGTGAGGGCTAATTCTATCATATCTTTCTTGACCACTTCCCTTCAGTTTTTGTATGGTCTGCCTCGTCTCTTCCTGTATTCACGAAGGAGAATTTGTTCGCATCGTCTGACCGGCAGGTTGTCAATCTGTACAACATTTCTTATATTAGGTTGTAAATCGCAAGCAAAAGCTTTGAAAGGTGTACTCATTTCTTATCTTTTAACTCATGTTTCTAACCTCATACTACTAGTATTAATAAGGTTTAGAATAGATAAAGGGAAGTATCAAAACTTTAGAGCTTCTTAGGTCGCAATATATTGAGCTTTATTAAAGGATCTAAATAAGGTTAATTCTAGTGTGGAAAATGAATCTCTGTGTCTTGCATTGACAGATATCATGTAAATATTTCTACTGTCTATAAGACTGCATACTCATGGTTACTCATGATACGTTTTTTCCTTTAACATCAGCAGCTGATATAACTTCTTTGTTAATAAGATAAATGGTTAGTGTTTCACGGATTTTTTACTCGTGTAGTGTATCAAAAAGAAGACAACATAAATTCATAGTTCTGAGATCCTACAGAGAAGTCGGTGGATATTAGTACCGAACATTGAATAGATTTTGTTGAGACCATGAATTGGAAGGGATTTGTAGCAACGCATCTTTGTTGCAATATATGATAATTCAGTTGAATGCTTGGACTTTTGTGTGTGGCTGTCTCATCTGTAGATCACACGTCCGAAGATACAGGTATATACATGTGTGCTGATAATTTATAAATGTTGATGTCTTGGCTTTAGATCATGTGCAATTGACTGTGTTTTTGGTGAAGTGACATCTCTTGTGATTGCTTCAGTGTTCAGAGAGTTTGGTAAAATGTTCCACTGAGTTTTGGTGAATATGTGCACATGATCTAAAGCTGTAATGTATTTGGAAGCGCACATGGGACTCCTGAATTTATCATATATGTTATAGCCCCAACCTTTTTTCAGGGCTATAATATATTAACATGTCATAATGTCAAGTTGAAATATGTTAGGGAGGGAAATAGTAGGCAAGGAGGGGGTATTCAGAGAATTTAAATCAATTCTCTCACACCCTAAGTGAGAATACTGATTGCCCTGTTGTGATTAGTATGCTCTGAAGTGGTACTTGGATTTGTAAATGAAACATCTGCCTCTTTAACATTTTCTGGATTGATCATTTCCCTAGGCTTGGATGCAAAAACTATATATACTAGTCAGTAAAATGTACATTTCCTGAAACTTCATGTTCAAATTTTTTTGTTTAATTTATGTACTTGATTAAAATTTCACTGAGAACTTTCCCCCTTAGAGAGCAAGTCCGTACGTCACATGATTTGCATGGGAAAAAGGATGCAAACGAAGGGGCATTCCGAGAATCGAACTCGGGACACCCAAAGCGAGAATCATACCACTAGACCAATTGCCCTGCATGAAAAATTGTCGCATATTGCCCATTCTGTTAAACAGAACACATCCATACTGGGGACACACTAAACATCGGGCTCTGATAGACGAGAAAAAGATAAAGGAAAGGCCGTGGTATAGATGGACAATATGGACCTGGACTCTTAAACTTTAAACAGTCTATTGTGCTTTCTATATCTCCATGCACGTGCATGGTGAGGTTGACAAGCTACATCAACATGACTAAATTATTAGTTGGTTTGTTTCACTTTCACCATGTTAGTCTGTTAGTGGTCACATTATACATCGTTGCAAGAGGTAGGTCTAACTGAAAAAGCTCACATTACACCTTGAGCTGGTTCATAGATTGCTCAATAATATAAATGCTACTGGTGTAGTGACAATTGCAAAGAGTTTATTATAGTGAAAAACTCCTTTTCTATCCTCTAGTACTTCACATTCACCAAATTAGTCACCTAAACTGTTTGCTTATCTAAGCTGTTGCAATATTAACCAAGCACCTCTATCCTAACAAAATTTGAAGAGAAATCAGGATCTTCCTCCAAGTTGGATGCTGACAGCATCCATACTAATCACGGAACTGAGCTAACCATCTACTAATCCTAAGCAGCACAACCATTATACGAAGTGGACTTGATCTCAGTTACTGAACTAATTTCATGAATTTGGCTGAGGAGTTTGGTGAATGTATATTTTTATTATGTGGCCTTGGGAGGACCTGAACAAGTCCCTGCACTCCTCCAGATCCGCATCACAAGTCAAAAGGACTGGTTCTTGATCATCATCCAAGTACCTGAGATGAATTCCATTAAGATTGTCTATACTGAAACGTTGAGCTATCTCTCGTTGCAAGTCTTTGAAACCCCAATTTGGTTGCAAGCTTAACCTGATATTTTCGTCTCTGAAAGTGGCTTTAATCCTCAAGGCAACCCCATCCGTTAAAATCTTAACGAAGCCTTTTGACTGAATTGACAGGGTCTGAATACTTGGATGTTCGTCAACAGGTTTGTGGCTTTGGGATATTGCACGGAATTTCAGCTCCTCCTGGTTTAAGGGATTTAGTTCCGTCTGATTGCAAGTTTTCACTTCCACTGCAACTCCCTCCATCATAGGGTCATTTCCAGTGTTTAAGCCGTTGATAGTGCTGTTAAGCTGCTTTGCATCACTGGAACAGCATATAAGTGAAGTAGAATTCTGACTGCATGAAGAGGAATGTGATCCTGAATCAGCACCCCTGGAGATTTCAGAGCCTCCCTCAGGTTGTCTGTCCAACTCATTGAGATTTTCACTCGGCTCGAGTCGAGTCAAGTGGTCATTCCCAAAAAGATTTGGAGAGTTCAATTCAGGAAATGTTGTATAGAAGGAATCAAGTGGAATAACACCATTACCACCATGGACAGAGTCCAGCAAGATTTGGAGTTTCTTCAAGGAATGACCAACCTTTTTGATTTTTCGAGAAGGCCAGCGGGTTATACCGTGTTGCCGGCATATCCTCTTGAGGGTAGTAGGGCCAACTGCAAGTGGCAGAAACAAAAACCTGTTAGTCAGATAGTCACATTTTCAGAACCTGCCTACTTGCAGAAAACTAAATTATGTGAAAAATGTTCAATTTTTCTGTAGGCATGAAACCGAAGCATCCATTGTGGATAGTTTGAATCTTCTGAATTCAATTTGTCTAATAAAATTATTCGTCCAAGTTAAATTCCCAAAAGAGTTTATAAATTTGTTCATCAAAAGAGGCTTCATCTCCCTTAAATCACTGGACTTTTGATAGTAAGCTGAGATGAAATTCTGAGAATCAAGAGTATTAATATAAAGTTCCCTACCACCAAGACTTTCAGCTGCGCTTTTGAGGCTCCCAGCAAAGTATTTTTGAAGAACTTGCAAGTTAATTGTCCTCTCTGGCTTGCTATGTTTCTTCTCCCCTACTTTTCTACAGCCTAATGAACGATGGCGATCAACAAAATTCTCTCCAATTTTGGATCCAAAACTGTGTTCAAATTGTCCAAACTCGGTGAAAACCTGCTTACCACATAAGCCCACCTTATTTTCATCCCAATGAATTGTTACCTTGAACTCTTCTTTGGGTTCCAGTTCTGGCGATCCCAACGATACACAGATACCTTCACCCTTCTTTTGGGCCTCCATCATGTAGGTAATCCAGCATGATTGCTCCAGAAATGGTTCTGTTAAGGGACAAGATTTTCTATTTCCATCCTTATCATTTCTTCCTTCTGACACAACATCCATTTGCGAATTGATCTCTTCATTCAGCTCCCTCTCCAAAATGGCATGAAAACTCTGGCAAGCATGTTGTATGATAATAGCCAAGTGATCCACAATCTGCATTTGTTCTTGAATATCTAGACAATTACTTGGCAGGAATAATTCCAAAACATACTCAACTACTCGAGAATGAATGTTTCGTAGCGGAATTGCTACAGCTGCATGCAAATTAAACATCCTAGCATGATGAGAGAGTGGATAATTTGTTCTCCTTAAGGCACTTATATCACTGTTAAAACATAGATGGTTTGTGGTGAATGCTTTGCCAACAATCCCTTGATTTAGAAAAAGATGTTGCTCGGAGCAAGCTACATAGAATCCCGAATAATCTGTATCAGCTATAAAGCAAGCAGAATTAACAGTGGAAATACAATAACCATACTTGTTGACAAGGTGTTGATTTCCACTTTTGCCTTGGCTGATACATGGGGACCATGTGAGAGCTAAAGGCAATCCATTTATTTTGCAGACTCTCTGCAAAATCTGTGGTATATCGGGAACTTGAACTTGGCCTAAATAATCGCCAGACTGTCAAAAATAAAGCACATATCAGCCACAGATTTCAGACGCCTAACTGTAGAGTTAGTGCACTGCTTACTTACTTCAACACGTAGCCGACAGAAATACAGTGAAGTCTTTAGATCAACAGCCTACAGCAAACAAATGTCTTTATTTAGATGAGGATACTAGTTTGTCTCTTTAGTTCACAGTCCTGTTCAGTAGTATTATGTCCAAAGTATATGGTCAAAGCAGAATAATGTTTTCAAGAAAGCAATAACAACCACAAAGGAGAGGATTGAGGAAATGCAAGGTGAAGTTGTGAACTGAAAGAATGTGAAGAGTAAATATTTGGAAATTGATGTGCCAAAATGGTTTTGTAAAATAGAATTCCCCATCCAGGGAGATATAGAAGCTCATTCTTCATTGTGGAAGGCAAGCACATTAAGCATGGTTTCAAGTTCCAATGATAATAGAAAGAAAACAAGGAGAGGAAAAAGAAGACCTCAAGAGCCTTGCAAACACTCTCTCGTTCCAGATGATAACTTATCTTTTGAGTGGTTGTGATAATCTCCATAACAGCCAAGCAAATTCCACTTTCCGGCTCTAAAACAGGTATTGCAAGACACCCACGGATGCTATAGAGCTTTGCATAGTCTTTTCGTGGACACTCTTCATTTCTGAAGAAACGAACATCCGGAGTCCATTCAGGGAACTTCCCTAAGAAAACTCGACCAGGCAAACCAGCCGAGTCTTTTGAATCTTCTTCAACAGGAAAGTTGAAGTTTTCGGAAACATCCCTGTAACTAGCAAGAGTCGTGTAATTTGGATTGAGCGAGTAAGGCTGATCGGTTGTGGTAAGCACAATTTTCCCTCTAGTCTCAATTGGGACCCATATCTGAATAAGCACATCAGTGCTTTCCACATATTCTTTCAAGTATCTAATTGCGAGCATCAATCTGTCGTTCACTGAACCAGAAGGCAAAATCCAGTAACTGTCACCGTTGCCACTAACTTCCAGTGGGAATCCATCAGACTCCATTTTTGCTGTAACCTCAATGACATCTTCTTCATTTTCTTGATCAAATTGAAGTGGGTTTTCAAGGAAGTTCTCTGTTGCTTCTGGATGGATCTGATTACGTGAATTTATAATCTCATAACTAGACTGCATATACGGCCAAAATTGTGGAGCGTCACCGACGAAATCAAATTCCATGCAATTGTTTGGATATATGCCAAATGACCTATTAAATCAAATTACAGGAGTTACAATTGATCATAAGAAAGTGAGACACAAAAGGAGAACATCAAGTAAATCGTCTCCTCAATTACCAAAAGCCGATGTGTTTACAGCCAAAAATCAACCATAGTTTCGACCATCAATTCTATGATAAAGAAACTATAGGAAACTATGAATCATCATTCTTTGACCTGGGCTTGAAGGGCTCTGCAAGGTCATAACGACCAATATCAAGCGATGGATCTTCTTAAGCACAGTGTGACGTGAGTTGTAACCAAAATAATAAACACGTACAAAGAACACCAAAACCATTGCGTCAATATACGAAAAGGTTTTTCATGTGCTGAGCTATACAATGTAACATGAACAAAAGCAACACGACAAATGTTCAGAACAGCTCTTATTTTTCAGTCTAGTGGAATGGATGAACGTCTATGGTCTGAAAGTTCTGAACCTTCCAAGTTACTGATGCTTTTTATTTTCAGAGGATCATCTCTATGTTCCAGTATATTACAAAAAAGATAGCAGAATTAGCAGAATAAACTCCAATTTCGCAGATTAACAAAAGAGAGCAGATCAACGAGAAGGAAATTTGAAGATAATGTAGTGACTTGCTTACTCACTTTCTGGAGAATCTTTGACTAATATGGGGATCTTTGATAGCTTATCTTCTATGCTCAAAACGGATCAAGTTTTAAGTTACAGGAGACACAGAAAGCAAGCAATTTGTGCTCAGGAAAGAAGAGATTTGACACACAAGGAACTACTCTAACCCAGGTGTAAGCTCCCACTTTTTATAATCCAAAGGCGCTGGCATCGGAGGATGTTCTCATCATTGTAAACGTCACAACTCAACCACAGGAAGCTAACCATCGGGTACAAAACATGTTAGAAATGAAAAAAAAAACAAAAACGAAAGTTTCTGTTGTAAGTTTTCCGTTCTTAATATTTAAATATTAACGACATCCATCATGCATAAATCCCGAATCATACATTTATTCGCAATGATTCAGATTGTGAATATAATAATAACCATATAGATTAAGTGAATAAATTATTTATTTTAAACAGAATTCGTCAAGATATAGAAAGAAAGTTTTTAACGATTACAAATTAGTTTATTTCTCTTAACCTTCTTTTTATATGATAGCTTGATGGATAACCGAATATACAAATACTTACATTCTGCATTTGTTTTGTCTGTACTTAATTAAGATAGAGAGAGAAATAGTTTATATACAGTCTCTTGTTAACATTAAATCTTATATGTTCATCAAATACTAAATTAACGATCGAAATTTAATATATTATTAAATTAAGAAAAAACTTAAACTAAGTTTAATATGAGTCTATAGAAAATAAGGGTCATAATATCAGGCCATATATTTTTTACATTCTCCCACTTGACCAAATATGTTATCATTACATTTAATGGTATAACATAAGGCTACTAAAAATAAATCTTATAAACTGTTAACACCACAAGCACCTCAACATAACAAATTACATAATGCGAGTTATGGTAGTCATACGTAATATAGTCGTCAACTTCATTTCACATACTATTACATTAAAACTTATTATGTTTAGATTCATAAGTTGTATATAAACAACATACAGTCTACATACTTGTTATGGAAATACATACAAATTTTTTATTCAAACAATTATGTAAACATAAAAATAACGAATAAGAAATATAAAATTCAAAAACATATTATTATAAAGGTCAAGAGTGTTAAAACATCATTATCAAACATTATTATTAATCATCAATACAACCAAGACCCATCATAAGCATATATTCTTTGAATGTCTTTGGTTGTAAACCCTTAGTTAGAAGATCTGCTATCATGAGATCCGTTCTAATATGTTCTATATGCACTTTTTATTTTTGAATCTCTTATTTAATAACAAAATACTTTCATTCCATGAATTTTGTGCCCTTGGAGTGTTTGTCATTTTTAGGAGAAAACTGCTAGAAAATTATTACAATAAATTTTCAGTGGCTTGCTTATTGTATCGACAACTCCATGCCCTGAAATAAAGTTCCATAGCCATAATGCATGAATTGTAGCCTTATAATAAGTTACAGATTCTACTTCCATAGTGGATAAAGCAATGACAGACTGGTTGATACTTTTTCATGAGATTGCTCCTTCAACTAATATGACCAAATAGCCAAACGTTGACTTCCTACTATCAACAAACCCAGAAAAATCTGAATATGAATATCCAATTACTTCTAAATGATCAGACCTCTTATAAGTGATCATGTAATCCTTTGTTCCTTGAAAATATCTTAACACTTTCTTTGTAACCTACCAATGATCAATACCAAGATCACTTTGATATCTACCCAGCATCTCTGCTGCAAAACTGATGCCAAGTCTAGTATAGGTTTGTAGGTACATCAAGCTGCCCCACAATAAAAGCATATGAGATTGTTTCCATTTCCTTATGTTTCACTTAAATCTTTGGACATTGCATAAGACTAAATTTATCTTCCTTTTGAATAGAGACTACACCTGCTGAGTACTTGCTTATGTTAAATTTCTTAAAAATTTTCTAATTATATGCTTTTTGAGACAATCCTAATAAACCTTTTGATCTTTTACAAAATATTAAAATTCCAATCACATAGGATATCTTTCCCATATTTTTCATTTCAAAATTCTTAGAAAGAAATTCTTTAGTCTTATACAACAAACCCAAATCATTAGCAACAAGCAAAATGTCATCAACATACAGAACTAGAAATAAAACTTACTCTTATTGATCTTTCAATACATACACCGATAAACGGTAATTTCCTCAAAACTAAAAGAAGTAATAGCATTATTGAACTTAATATACCATTTCCTGGAAGCTTGTTTAAGTTCATATATTGCTTTTTTTTTCAATTTACACATCATACTTTTTTTACCTTTAATGGAAAAACCTTCAGGCTGATCCATATAAACTTCTTCCTCAAGATCCTCATTTAGAAAGGCTATTTTCACATCCATATGATATAACTCTAAATCAAATTGAGCCACTAATGCTAAAATTATTCTCAATGAATCTTACTTTTAGATAGGTGAAAAATTCTCTTTATAATCAATTTCATCTTTTTGAGTGTAACTTTTGGCATTAACTCTATCTTTATATCTTTCAACATTGTCATTCGAGTCGCGTTTAAACTTAAAGACTCATTTACAACTAACTCCTTTAGAATCTTCTGGCAACTCTATAAGATCCCAGACATTGTTTTGATCCATTGATTTCAACTCTTCTTTCAAGCATCAATCCATCTTTCAAATTTATTATTACCTATAGCCTGTGAAAACGAAACAAGATCATTATCAATGCCATAATCATAATCCGAATCTTGCAAATAAACCACGTAATCATCAGAAAAAGTTGACTTCCTAACCTTTGTAGGTTTATTTAAAGTTATACCACCTAGTTTAGATGCATGAGTTAGCGGTAAGTTAGGTTCTTCATGAGGTGGTTCTTCATTGTCCAAATGTTATTCTTGATTATTTTGATCTTTCAAAGCAGGAACAACATTTGTTGTAGTTGTGGGTTTAAGAACATTTACGGGTAATGGAACATAAATCCTTATTTCATTAATATCTACAACTTAATTTTTAGCACTCCCACTAAACTTGCCATTCTTAAAAAATTTAGCATTGACTTTTTCAACAATTTTAGAACTATGTTTCGGATAATAAAACCTGTACCTTTTGGATTCTCTGGGTAATCAATAACATAACTACTAACTATTCGGGAATCGAATTTTCTTTCATGTGGAATATAGATACTTACCTCTATTAGACAATTTTAAATATACAGGTGTCTTAAATTAGGTTTCCTTCCTGTTCATAACTGGAAAGGAGTTTTAGGAACTACCTTACTAGGAACCCTATTTAATAGATACACAACAGTTTTAAGTGCACACATCCCTAAACTTTTGGGTAATAAGGAATTACTCATTATACTCATAATCATATCCATTAATGTTCTATTTTGCCTTTCTGCCGTACCGTTTTGTTATGATGTGCTTGGTATAATGTACTGTGCGCAAATGTCATGACTTTCGAGGAACTTAGCAAACAAACTAGGACACTGTCCAGATTCATCATACTTTCCACAATACTCACGACCTCTATGAGATCTTATAATTTTCACTTTTCTATCTAATTGTCTCTCAACCTCCTTTACAAACACCTCAAGGGTATTTACAACTTGAGATTTTTCATGCAGCAAATAGATATATCCATAACATGAAAAATCGTCTATAAAAGTGATGAAATATTTTTCTCTATTAAAGGATAGAATTTTAAAAGGTCTACTAATATCGATGCGTATTATTTCAAAAAGCTGGCTACTTCTTGTAGCTTCTTTCTTAGTATGCTTGGTTTTGCTTTCCCTTAATGCATTCTACACATAAGCCAAGATCATTAAAATCTAGATTTGGTAGAATCTCATTCTTTACTAATCTTTCTAACCTTTTTTTGGATATATAACCTAAACATTTATTCCACAAGTAAGCAAAATGTTTATTCGCTAAACTATGTTTCATTCCAACATTATGATTAACAATAAATAGGGATTCAGGAAAAATTTCAAGTTTTAATTTATGGAAACCATCCTTAAGCATTCCATAACTAATAGAGAAATTATTCTTATACAAATTGAAACAACCATATCTACCCTTAAAGGTATATTCATTAGCATCAAGTTTAGACACATAAATTAAATTTTTAGAAATTGAAGGTACATAAAGAGTATTCATTAGATCTAAGTGAAACCCAGTATCTAATATTAACCTGTAAGTCACTACACCTTCAACTGGGGCCTTCATTTGGTTTCTTATAAACAGAAAGTTGCTAGTTGGGCTTATGGTTTGGATTGTAAAAAAAAATCCTGCATAATACTGGAAGCATAAATAGTGACACCAGAATTAAACTACTAAGTATTAGAAGGAACTTCAGATAAGTTTGATTCAAAGCATACAGAAACATAATGTATACCTTTCTTTTCAAACTAAGCGTTACGTTTTAGACAAGCTTTCTGATAATGTCCTTCTTTCTTGTAGAAGTGGCATTTATCTAACTTTCGTCCCTTCCTTTCACCATCAGCAACCTGTGGAACTTTAACAGGTCCTTTCTTCTTAAATTTTTTAGTCTTTGGTTTGAGTTTCTTTCCAACTCCTTAACCCACTACTTTAATAAAATGAACTCCTTATTTCTTTAATTTCACTTCCTCCTGAATAAGATTACTGGATAATTCATCAATATTTCACTTATCATTAAATGTGTTATTATTGATGTAGAACGATCCATATTTAATAGGAAGTGAGTTTATGATAAACTACACTAAGAAGGAATCTTCCACAACCATACCCAGTGTATTACGTCTTGCTACGATACTAGTCATATCAAGGACATGTTGCTACATACTCTTTGACCTGTCAAACTTTATAGTCGTGAGTTCAGCCATAAGTGTCTCTATAAATGCCTTATCTATATAACATAACTTATCTTCCACAAGCTTAAGAAAATATTTAGCATTCTGATTTTCATTGCTAGGAAGAGTAGACTTAATATTGTTGGCAATTGTCATTTGCATAAAGTTCAAACATAGCCTGTTAGACCTTGCCTATGCCTTATAGTGTGCCTTTTTAGCCTTCCGGATCAGTATGATTAAGGTCATCAGGCTTATCCTCTAATAGCGCCAGGTTAAGATCTAAAGCATCTAAATGAAAAGTGACTTGTTCGCTCTATTTTCACACCAGTGACCAAGGTAACAAAAGAAGCTTGAGAGTGAAGGCTAATAACTACAAACATATAAACACTCACTAATTATCAGATTCAAACAGGAAGCACATATATTAAATATATTGCAGGTTTCCTTTGGGTAATATAACAATACATATTATCACCATCATTGCTATTTGAACTTTATAAGAAAATTAAATAAACTTCATCAAATACATCTATCATCTTTGGATAACTATACATACGTAACAAGATTATATCAATTTTCTCCTTTATATTTATTAGTTATAGAACATTGATTTACCTTTGGATAAAGTTCTTAATTTCTATTAACTAATAAAATTTTCATAATAGCATTTCATAAAATACACAAATTATATGACCACACATTAAAAAATTATTTTAGCCTCTTTGATGACTAACAAATTAATTTTAATATTATTATCATATATATAAAATAATAATACTAATAATCATAATTATAAGATGAAACTAAAATTAAAATTTTGATTATAGGTAAAAATATCATTAATATGACCAAAAAGTAAGAAATCAAAACTTAAAAAAAAACAATTTATTCGTATCAAAACTTTATAGGTCAAAATTGTAATTTTCTATTCAAAATCTAATTCCAGATGTTATGAAAGAAGAAGCAATACATAGTAACTTTCCAGAATTGAAAAAATCCCCAAAAACACATATTTCTTACTATTATAGTCAAAATTGACAGCCCTACACTCAATATCAAATCCCCAAAACCAGAGAAATAAAGGAACACACATATGGTTATGTTTCCTTATTAGCACACAGTACCTTGGAAAATTTTCTTTAACATTCTAATTTGCTACATGACAGATGCATCGTACTAAGAGATGTTAAGAAACACATTATATAAAGCAAATCAAAGAAAGCAACTTTAAGGGTATGAGCCCTTCTCTTATTATTTCCAAACTTCTAATTGATTATTGCAAAAGGGTGTCCACCAAGCCAAAACCTTAGATCCATTCCATGCAATACTTCTCTTGGTTTCTTTAGTTCTTTTAAAATAAACAACGAAGAGAGGACAACACAACATACATCAACATAATGATTAATGACTTCCAAATCAAAAGACATAACAAGTAACACATATACATAAGCTCATCTTCATCGGCATCATCATGGTAGATAAACTCTTTTTTTTCTCTTTTTAGGAAAAATTATTATTTATACAAAACCTTAAAATCATAAGTTTTATAAACATTAATATAATTGAAACAATCATCAAATTAATAATCTAATGATTATTATCTATTCAAAATCTATGGCTCTGATACCACGTGTAAGTTTTTTATTCTTAATATTCAAACATTAAAGACATAAATCATGAATCATAAGTAAATTATTCATGCTCATTCAGATCTTGAATATAATAATAATCACATTGATGAAGAGAATAAATCACTTACCTTAAGTGAAATTCTTCATGATGTAGAGAGAAAGCTTTCAACGATTACAAAATAATTTCTTTCTCTTAACCCTCTTTGTATATGATAGCTTGATGGATAGCCCAATACATAAATACCTATGTTCTGTATTTGTTTTATCTGTACTTAATTAGAATAGAGAGATGACTAGTTTGTATACAGTTTCCTGTTAACATTAAATCTTGTATGTCTATCAAGTACTAAATTAACAGTTAAAATTTAATATACTATTAAATTAAGAAAAACCCTAAACCAAGTTTACTATGGACCTACCAAAAATTTGGGATATAAAATTAGGCCATATATTTCTTACATTTGTAGCATCTCTTTCAAAGTTAAACATAAGATTCCAAATTTTGAACTAAGAAAATAAGGTTTACGTATGAGAAATGTCTAAAAATGCATTTTAAACTCAATATTTAGAATAGAATACAAAACAATTTTTAATATCTCAAAGCATCCAAATTGAATCTCAATATTTTTGCAAAATATTCAAAACAAACCTTAAATGAATGAAAATTTTAACAGAATTAACTCTCCATGAATTACTTTTTATTTTTAAAATGAGAAGTGAACCTTACTATCACATAACAAGTGATATTTATTGTCTAAAGTTTATAACAGTGGCTCTCACTGTCACGTTGCTAGTAGGATCTATTGAAATTTATAATGTTATGTGAAAGTGAGACCCATTTTTTGATTAAAAATGAAAAAATAATGTCATGTCAACATTGATATGAAATTTAATTAATAGAGAGTTAACCTCGTCAAATTTTCATCCATTTAGGTTCTATTATAAATGTTTTGAAACATTATGGTTCAACTTGAATACTTCAAAACGTTAAGTTCATGTTGTATTATATTGTAAACATAGAGGTTCAAAATGCATTTTTGGCCCATCAGAAATCTTGAAACTTAAAACTTTGTACAGTTAAGTTTCAAGTTTTAGTATGAAAACTTTTCAATAGCTATCAAAAATACCTATATCTGTGCCTTTATGTTAAATTTTTGCTAATTTATATACAAGTAGAAGTCCTAACATTTAAAGGTTTAATTACTAAAAGAATTTATCAATTTTGATGAGAAATATAAGTTTTAGAACTAATATTATTTTTCTTAAACATTTATATCTATCTTTAAATGATCATAACATGTGTGCTAAAGTTAGTTAGAAGAATATTTTCTTGCTAAAGTGTCAAGAAAGGTTTCGAATTCACTTTATCCTAATGGTGAATAAAGTTTTGCTTGTAACGAGATTGAGGAGAATCCTTGATAATAAAGAGTTATTGTAGGTAAAATAGCTTTATGGACATTATCTAATGGAGAAGAATTTCTGGACTCTCAAGGCTAAGAAAGATTCATGATGAATAATGTCGTAGTTGGTGAAAATAAGGGACAACTTACAATCCTCCATCAAAGTTAGGATTGGAATTGGAGATAATACATGTTTATGTTTTGATAATTGGAATGAGATAGGCCCTTTTTACCCCATTCCTAATTATTAAAACTTAAGATTGCTTTTATCTTGAACATGCCAAAGTCAAATTACTCATTAATGGAAGTGACTGATGTTGTAATAATAGAAGTTGTGAACTTTTCTTTACAAAAGGTTATTTAGGTGAGACATTCCTCTGAAACTTTCACCAACAAAATTATACAAAAACTTGTTTAGGATCTATGCTCCAAGAACAAATTAGTTCAGTATGGTCTGGTGTAAATTTCTCTCTGTTAAAATCTCTTTAATCTAGTGGCTAGTAGTGAGAAGAAGTTAAGCACTTTGGACATATTCTTCTACCTACAATCCTTTCGATAAGCCTGGTTTGGTGATTTTAGAGACTATTAATCATCTTTTTTTAATTGTTCTTATTAATAGTATTTGGAAAAGCTTTAAATATTTTTGCAGCCATTTCTGCTATAAAAATTAGTGGGAAAGAATTATTCAGTAGGCTATTACACCTCATTATCTTAGTAGGGATGACTTCTTCATATTCAAGATTACATTCTGCTGCATAATTTACACAATTTAGTAGGAAAGAAATGTTAGGATTTTTAGATATTAACAACTTGACTTACATTCTGCTATCAAGAGGAATCTAAGTAAGGTAAGGGAAATGACAATGATAAGGATTAAAGGCCTCAAATTTTTACAAGAAATTTCCCTTAGATTGAATCTTTAAACAATGGTGGCTGATTCAACATAATTGATACTTAGAACATCAACTGTGGACTCTTTTCTTTATTTTTTTAGCTTCAAAATGCTTAAGCTCCTATTGTGTTTTTAGGCGTATGTTATTGAGGTAGAACTAAACTATAACCTTATATGAAGTTGGGACATAAGGCTTAGTCTATTATAATACTATATTCTTTTGATTTCTAAAAAAATGATATCAAAATATTATGTTAACATATATTATGATGTCTAGTATAATCATATTTCATCATATTGAATGAGATAATGAATTCGTCATTGCTTGAAATTTATTCTCATATCACCTTAAACGTCTAAATTCTAAAAATTATTGATAGGGTCTTCAAATAATTTAAATCTTAATATTGGTTCCTATGTCATCTATAATTAATGAATCAGTGATAACTCTTTTTATATAACTGACGTACCATTTCACATGGATTATAATATTACTTAAAGTCTAAGTTAGTCCCCATAAATAAGTGTAACCACAAAATAACCTCTAACCATATCCCTAAATGAAATCCCAAAATAATGTTTAAAATAAATCTTAAATGTTAAAAATTATTAATATAAAATATTACAAATCCCAAACTAATTAATTCCCTAAAATTTATAAAGCTCATACCCTAAATTAGAAAACCTTGTACTTTCATCAAAATCCCTATCTTTTGAAGCCAAAAGTTCCTTTATGCCTTACTAAAATATGAATCTCACTCATAAATCTAGTAGTATATAATTAAAGGATAAATGTATATTATGATTGAAATTTTTTGGACAATCTACAACAATCGCAAGTGAGAATCCGAAATACCAAGACCCATATGAATATTGAAACCAAATCAAGATCGGAGTATACCTTTATGCAACAAAGATAGGGAGAGGAGCTGGTAGCGTCAGGAGGAGCATGTTAAATGTCACGCCTCTATCGTTATCCACACACTTGTAAGATTGAACACACCACTTTGATGTGCTAGCACCAATCTCGTCCCTCTCTCTCTCTTTCTCTCTAGAGGACGACGTCCATTAGGATTATTTTTGATCTAATTAAACTCTTCTATCTATATATATATATATAGGAAAATCCTAAAACCCAAAGCTTAAATATGAATTAGACCTATTGATTGTTCACTTTGCTTGGTGTACGACCATGTAGGCTTATTTAATATTAGCAACAGGCCCAAACTTCCTTTAGATTCACAAGTTAAAAGAGGCTTGTAGCAAGACAGTATAACTACCCAAAATTCAATAAGGTTAGAATACGATACTAACTGAATCACAACTGATAAATTAGAGTAAATCGTATAATTGGTTCGTGGGGCATGCACTAACATATTATACATACGATAAACATATGAAAAAGAATACTTCAAGAATTTTGTTATTTTTAAAAGCCTAAGGACTGTTTGGAGCGCAGGGCATGCACTAATATATTATACGTACGATAAACATATGAAAAAGAATACTTCAAGGATTTTGTTATTTTTAAAAGCTAGGGACTGTTTGGAGCACTATTTGCTAGTAAAAGACCTTTGTGCTACTTCTATTATCCTAGTTGTTAACCTTGTTTAAGGTTATCTTTGTATTGTTATTACTACCATTCTAGTTATTGTCTTAGTTTGTGGAGGCCTTTGTGTTATTACTACCATTCTTGATGATGTCCTTATTTGGGGGGGCTATTTAGGTAGTTATTGCCCTTAAGTGTGCATTTCTTTGTTTTTCATCTCTTATAGCAATAGGTGACTAAGAAAAATACACATTTCAATAGGTAAATACATAAATTAAATAATAAATAATAAATTGATTATTAATTGTATACCTGTTATGTAAGGCATTACTTAATATTTGACCATAAGGTATCCTTAAATATATACTTCTTTTTCATGTGTATTTGAGTAAACATAATTGGTATTACATCTTTTCACTCTTTGATATCTTTCTAGTTTTTAAGGATTTTCTTTCATCCTTTCATCATGAATCTATAAGCCTTCATAAGAATACCTTTATAGTAGCATTCAGAAACATAATGCTCGTACACTTCTTCCTTGTAATTAATCCAAGTTTAAAAGTATCCTTAGTTTCAAAAGTATTTTGAACAACCCCACATTTTTAATGGCTTGAACAACCCACATTCTTCAATTACTTCAATACTCTCATATTCTTTAATATTTTCAATAGCTTAAAACCATGGGGCCCATTCCATTTACATTTGTATACAATTCTTTTACACAACCCTCTACCTACTTCATTTATGCACATCTCAATACTCATTTCACTTTTTACTTAAGATATTAAAAATATAAAGTCAAGACTCATTATCAACAACATACAACACTCTCCATCCCTTTATTGTATATAAATAAATCTCTTCTACATTAACCCACAAGCCAAATCAATAATTTACAATAACTCATCATATGTCAAACCATTGATTTCTGTTAGCTACTCAATCTTTAATCCTTTATCGTGCCCACAAAGTTTGTCAGAATACTATCTCCATGACATATAAATATTATAACACAAGTATATTAGAAAAATTGATAAACTATACACTATATCCACTCTTTTTCCCTTAAACTAATCACACTTTATATTCTTTATTCACCTCTTATATAGAAAATATAGTATATTAATGTCTAAAGGTAATTTAAAATTTTTATTATCCCCAGTTTCTTCAAGACTATAATATCAAATTTTGGTACTCAAAGTAATCATATAAATATAAGTAAAACATAATGAAAGCTAATGAAATTATGCTTTTTCCAACAAAGCTTATAATTTGCATATACAAGTCTAATGTTACATAGACAAGTTCAAATATTTATAGAGAAAAACATAAAAAATTTTAACTTCTCACAGAAAATACCTCAAAATTGCTTATTCTCTATGGTTGGTTTTTGACGTGCACTCTTGCGTGCTATTGTACATCTTCACTTCTATCAAATATAGAGAGGGTGACTTCTAAAGATTTTGCTCCTTTTCAAATTAATAGCTTCACATATGACATAAGGAAGACAATAATTCCCTGGATTTCTTTTCCTTTCACCTATTGATTTCTCTTCCTTTCAATTACTACTGTTGATTTGTCTTTACAGCTATTACTGACTTTTCTCTATCACTCTCTAATATTGATTATATCCCTTCATCAACTACGAATTTCTATAAAATAAAAAATCTAGATTAAGAATGAGTATTTTGGTTTGTACTCTTACTTCTACTTTCTCATTTGTGATACTTTACATTAATTTAGGGTTTGAAATTTGTTCTTCTGAATCAAATTGTGGATTCAATAAATTTAGGGATTGGATAATTTTAATATTTAAGGATTCATTTAGGATTAGTTTAGGTTTTCAGGTATTGACTTGACCTTTACGTAATATAATTATTCAAGTCATAGTTTATGTTATGCAATTGTTGATTCAACACTCCTATTAGAAATGATTGACGAAGGCACTAACATTAAATTTTCCAAATTATTTAGACACCCGATCAATTATTCTTAAAATTTAGACACTTAAAATGTTATTAGAACAAAGTTTAAGCTTTAACAAAATCATTATCCCTAAATTAAATATATGGATTGACATAATTACAAAAGATTAAATGCCAAATGTATAAATTAGAAATTGACATTTTCATTAAAATGTAATTATAATTTGAGTCCTAACAATTTGATAACATTCAAAACAAAACTTAATGCTTACAAAATATTCAAAACAAATCCTTAGTGGCCGAAAAATTAGATAAAAGTAAGTTTTGTCCATTATATATCATATCAGTACTGTTTTCCTATGATTTTTTATCTCTCTCTCTCTAATACCTTTTAGCTTTCTTAAGATCATTACTCAATACCTTTTAGCTTTCTTAAGATCATTCCTCAATTGTGCCTTTTCCAAGCAAATATGGTTGGACATAGTCAATAAGTACGATGTTATCTGTCCAGTTAGCAATTGGATAGATATGATAACATAGGCTATTAAATCTCGTAATCCGAAAGGGAGGGGTAATACCTCATCGTAACAATCAGATCATCTACAGTCACTAAATCAATAGTGTACTTATGATTATTTCATTTGAATTACAAATACTTATTATGTACAATTTAATGTTTTTATTATCAATTAAGATAATTTTAACTTTACATCATCAATTAACTTTCTATTTAAACAAATTAAATATATACACAAATCAAATTATTATGCACAGATAATTCATAACTGTTTAAATTATGTATCAATCATAAGATCATCAAATAAAATTTGATGACAGTATATTTTTTTTATAAAAATTTAGTTAATTTACCAACGGAACAATAAAAGTGCGTCGGTAAAATCAATTCTATTTATTGATAAAAAACAACAAATCATCTGTAATATTCACATTAAGTAATAGACGGAATAACCAATTCCGTCGCCAAATTTACCGACAAGATTTGCCGCAGAATAACTATCAGTATACTCACTGACGGAACAAACATAACTATCAGTAATGTTGTAATAAACTTACCTACGAAATAAATAATATCGTCTGTAAATCTGTCGACGGAAAAATATTGACCGTCGGAAACTTATCGACGGTCGATCACACAAACAACCGTCGATATATTCACCGACAGTTACATAAATTTGCTGTCGATAAATTTACCGACAAACATTATGTTATTCGTCATAAATTATTATCTATGACCGTTTCTATGTCGCCTTTGTCCGTCGGTAAATTTCGTCACTAACTTAGCTTGCCAACAGAATGTTTAAGTTTTCTGTCGATAATGTCCGTCGCTAAATGACATTATTTTTTAGTGGTACAAACTTGTATGCAATTCAGGAGATGGTGATAGCCAGAAGTAACAATTTAAAGCTCTCATCCATATTCTTATCCAACTAGGTGCTTTAATGCTCCTATATACTTTATCACCCAAAATTGAACCTTGGAAGCTATATTAGAATGTTTTATAAGTATTAGAATTTATTTTAAACATTTCGAAACGTTAAGGATCAATTTGTATTTTAATAAAAAATTAAGGTGTAATTTATATTTTTTTACCAAATATTAATTAAACATGTGGATTCACCCAATCATGTTCTTTGAACTTATTTAATTTATGTAAGACATACCAAATAGATCAACGAATGTTAGTGTCATATTATAATTAATACTTGTTTATAATTAATGATTTTTATAAAAATTGTGAATTTTTTATAAAATTCACAGTTTCTTAATAATTAGCGGAGTATATAAATTGATTTAGCTTTGATTGGATAAACTAAATATTCATTAAGCTTACAGAATGATATGACTCTATTGGAGAGAAGTGATTAACAATGATATGACTTTTATGAAACATACCGAGAACATGATCCGCAATAGAAAATTTTAATGTACTAGGATATTGATAAAAAGATCTCATATAGTGAGATCTTTATCGTTCTCTTGGATATTTTAAATATTTTCTTTCAAGTCTTTCGTTTTATAATTAGCCTTAATATTTTGATTACGTTATACTTTATTCCTTATTATTTAACCTAAACAGCTTCTTACTTAATCTAATTACTTTTATATAATGATTGACTTGCTTTATTTATTTAATTGTCCTTTATGTTAATTTATGTATTTATTTATTTATTTTATCTTTTATTATTATTCTTTATCATATATATATTATACTATGCATTGCATTATATTGCTATATTTTTATTTATACATATTTATTTATATTTTATTTTTTCATTGTGTTGCATTATATGTGGATTAAATAAACTATCTCGCAGTCATTATCATCATCACTCAATCTAAAATTTTGCAATAAAATAAAATTTAGAGAAGTTTGATAATACACAATCTTATTTCTAAATAATAAAAGGACTTCTTTTAATTATAAAAATATATTCACTCAAAGTAAGTCACAGTATCGGAGTATTCCAGAAGTTAGACTAGAGTTAGTATAAGAGTCTTCTAGAAGTTAGACTAGAGTTAGCCAGCGTTAACTTAGTAAACTGTATTCTAGAATTTTCTTCTCAGAGACTTTTATTCTTTCAGAACAACTTATCTATAAATACTCGTGATATAACTGTTCACGATAATACATACAAGAAAATTTTCTTTCTAGCTCTCGATCACTTCTTGCTTAGATATAAAAGTTTTAGATTAGTAGATTCACGTGGAAGTATGACAATAAAAAATACTATTGATTATAAAAGTAGATATAAAAATTGTTATATTAAAAAAATAAGTAAAGAAAATTTTAAAAGTAAATACACAAATAAAATAAAACAAAACAAAATAATATCTGTTAAAAAATCGCCGTGTGTTGATATATATATATATATATATATATATATATATATATAATAAACTATCTATTAGGGAAAAAGTTGCCTAATACTTGACTTTTTCAACTCTCATGTTTTATAAGGGCTCTTCCACTGTGGTAGAATCACACAGGACGTACATTTTGCTGCAGCTGTTGTCATGCCCATGGTAGTAAACTTTAAATACTGCAATCGTCATTTACAGTAATGTTTTTAAAATCACAAAAGAGGGTCAACAAGAGATATTCTATAATGCAGCTGTTTTTGCAGGGCACGGTCTGCCCAGATTCTCAGCCACCCGAAAACCATTGAGGCTTAACCCTGGTTAGACACCATCTCTGATCGTCAAACGTTTATGGTGATTGGTCTAGACTTTTGTTATCATGTCACGTACCTTTAACCAATATAACGTGTGAAAGCCCAAATTATTTTCGATATAAAAAGGTGAGAGTCATTTCCACTTATTATCAACTTGTGATTTCTTAAAAAATAAAAAAAAATAGTACATGTTATCAAAACAAAGATTCTCACATTAAAAAAAGATATAAAGAGCAATATTAGATAGGATTAATTATTCATTACATTAAAATTCTATATTGAAATACGAAAATATTCTTATATATAGAATTATTTAGATTTTTATAATTACCTTTAAATTTTATGTTAAAATATGGAATCCTTTTATTATATATGAACTTATTTACATCTAATTTAATTTTTTATCATAATTTAGTATTAATATTAGTGAAGCATATGCAAAAAAAAGTAATCAAGAAAAAAAAAAGAGTTGAATACAAAGACAATGTGTATATAGTATAAATAGAAGAAGTACGTATAAATAAAAGATCTGCTATCTATAAAAGCAAAGATGTTTCTTTATTTGGTAGCTGAAAACAAGTTTGATTAAAAATCTTAAACTAGGTTTATGATTCAATTTGTGTAAACTCTCTACATATATGTGACTCCAAGCTTATAATAACAACCAACAATAATAATTTAATAGAAATTTTGCTAACACACGAAAATTTAGTGATATACGATCTTAACCTTAACTAATAAAAAGGTTCTAGTAACCCACGGTATTAAGAATGACCTTACGGTCCCATCAATTTAACATTTATATAATTGTTTTTGAGTTACTGGTCGGCTACTTTTATATAAATATATTATCTGTGGATTGCCCCTTGGCTTGGTCGAGTCGCCACAGCAGCAAGGCCACTTTTAAGTCAATGAATCCACTGTTATTTTTTGTCAATGGGCAGAGTTGGAACGCTCTTGAGTCATGAGTGTTGCTTTTGTGATTCCAAGTTTAATTCGAAGTGGCGATTTCGTGTAGATTTGTTACTCTTTTCCTACTTGCTAAAACCGGCAGGGAGGGCCTACGTGTGTTACTTTCCAGGAAACAATTATATCTTATTACAGGCAGAAGAAAATTAAACCCACAGTTTTCATTTTTTCTTAGTAATTACGTAATTGCTACCCCGTTTTAGGTACTAATTGGCGACTTTTTATTAAATATTTCTTAATTTATTTTAATATTATAAAATATTTTTAGTTTTTCAATTTTAATAATGTAGATGCAGAGAATCTGCTTCATATGGATGATTATCAATCCACGTCAGGGAGGTGGAATATTTTTAAACAACAAGGTTGGGTCATTGAATATGAAGTATATACCAATGGATGATGGTTACTTTCTAAGTGCAACCACAATGATTCTTTTTTTTATTAATTATGTTGTATTATAGTCTTTGGACATGTAATAATGCAACTTGTCTGGTCGCGTGGGATGTGGCGACTAGTATATGCATCCTGATGCTAGACAATGACTTCTCTTGTGCTTCTTTCCCCACAAAGCACAAATGCAATGGAATGGACTAACTAGCTCAACTTCGCCATCCACTGCCACCTTTTTCTAGTGAATGTGTTGAAGTTGGAGACTGGCTTTTTAAAACTCATACCCGCTCAACCATGTTTGGACCAAACTTTTCAATGCATTTTGCTAGCCAAAATTTTATCTTTGACATTTGCTCCCACATTTTGCAAAAATTATCGGAAGCTTTAAATAGATGCTCGAAACTTTGGCTATAAATAGACGAGAAGCTTGCAGAGTTCAGTGCACTATTCCTTCCTTCTCTTCACGCACTACATTTCTATTTTTTTGTTTTCTCAGGTATGTGAGTTGTAGTAGTTGAAAGTTTCTATGCCAATTTTTGTACTTTTATACATTCTTCACATATTAGTGAATTTGACTCACACTCCAGCTATAGACGTAGATCACATTGACCGAACTGCATAAATTCTTGTGTCTTATCCCATTTATCTGATCCGAGAACATTTTCTTTAACAAACTGGTATCAGAGCTTCTCTAGTTAGTCTAACTTATCGTAAACTCTGTAGTTGCCACTAAGGTAGATCCTCCACATTAGAAAGTAAATTAGATTTTATTGTGATTCCAAACGGAGCCCATAGTTTCGGTTTTATCTTACGGGGCCCACTATCTTAATTCTGTAAACGGGGTTAATTTTGCTTATAGGTCCCGCGTCCACTGCTTTTGTGGGGCCCATTGTCTAGGTCTAATATGTGGGGCCCACTTCTCAGAAAATAGTCAGAAGTGTAATTTTTAGCCACCATGATGGTAACAAAAACTTCTATTGAAAAGTTTGATACTTCGGTATATAACAGCTCAAGATGCTGGCTATTTTAATACAAAATGGGTGTGAGATTGCACTTAATGGAGTGGATAAAAAGCCAGCAGATGTGATATCAGATAAATTCACAGATCTAAATAAAAAGGCTATATCAACCATTATATTGAATCTCTCCGATGAGATTTTGCAGGAGGTTGCTGGTGAAAGCATAGCTAAAGGTTTGTGAGACAAGTTAAAAGCCATATAAAAAAGATGGTGGAAAATCGACTTTATTTGAAATAGAAGTTGTACATGTTGAGGATGACAGAAGGTACATCTATTCTTTCACATCTAAATAAATTTGATTATCTTATTTTGGATTTGAAGCATGTAAATGTATAAATTGAGGATGAAGATCAAGCCATATTATTGTTATGTTCTCTTTCCCAGTCCTTTAAATATTTTTGTAATACTATGATTTATAGGAAATAGTCAGTCTCATATAATAGTATTAAGTCTGTATTAAAGTCAAAATAGCAGATTGATAGGGACATCAATGGAGAGACTAGTGGAAGTCAGGCAAAGGGACTATTTGTACAGGGTAGATATTGAAAACAGAGATTTTGAAAGAAGTAAATCCAAAAGCAAGTCAAAATCCAGACATAGAAATAAAATTTGTAATTATTGCAAGAAAAAGGGACATATAAAGGTTGACTGTTATAAATTGAAAAATAAGGAAAAAATAAAATTGAGCAGAATAACAGCAACATCGTCGAGGCTAGTGTAGCGGCAGATGAGAATGAGGGAATTATCTTTGTAGCCAAAGAAGATAAAGTCAGGTCTAATAAGGAGTGAATTTTAGATTCGGGTTGTTCTTACCATATGAGTCCCATCAGGGAGTGGTTTTTTCACTTATGAGTTATTAGATGGTGAAATTATTTTGATGAATAATAATGCTACCTGTAAAGTTGTTGGTAAAGGTACAATCTGGATTAAAATATATGGTGGTATCATTAGAACACTTACTAATGTTATACATGTTCCTGATTTGAAGAAAAATCTCATCTCTTTGGGCACTCTCGATTCTCAAGGGTGCAAGTTCTCATCTGAAGGTGGAGTTTTGAAAAATTTTAAAGGTGTTCTTGTATTAATGAAAGCTTGTAGGTCTGGTAGTTTGCATGTTTTGCAGAGATCTACGGCAACATGTGATGCGATAGTCTCTACAGATAGTGACATTACCAAATTGTGGCATATGCATTTGGGACATTGGGTGAGGAAGGCTTAATGTTGTTAAGCAAGAGAGGCCTACTTTATAGTCAAAGTACTGGTAAGATGGACTTTTGTGAGAATTGTATCTTTGAGAAGCAGAAATGAGTTAGTTTCAGTTCTCCAGTTATCTAGAAAACTAAAGGTACTTTGGGTTATATTCATTATGATCTTTTGAGGCCCTCTCGTGTTTCATCTAAAGGTGGTGCCTGATATATGTTGACTTTTATTGATGATTATTCAAGGAAAGTTTGGGTGTATTTCTTGATACATAAGAATGATGTTTTCTTAACTTTTAAGCAACGAAAAGTTTTGATTAAAAAGTAGACAGGAAAATATGTTAAGCGACTATAGACAAATAATGGTTTGGAATTTTGTGGAGGTGAATTCAATGAATTTTGGAAGAATGAAGGAACTGCTCGGTATCACACTGTCAAAATGACTCCGTAACAAAATGGAGTAGCTGAGCGCATGAACCGGACTCTTTTGAAAAAGGCTAGGTGTATGATCTCTAGTGCAGGGTTGACACTTGATTTTTGGGTAGAAGTCATTACTACAACTTACTACATCGTCAACCACTTCCTTGTGCTCCTTTCAATTTCAAGACTCCAGAGAAAGTTTGGTCAGGTACTCGTACTAATTACTTTATTTTAAGAATATTTGGGTGTCTAGCATATATTCATGTAAATGAGGGAAAGTTAAAGCCTAGGGGTAAGAAATGTATTTTTCTCGGTTATGCTTCAGGGGTGAAAGGATATAGTTTGTGGTGTCCTAATCCCAAGTTGCCTAAATTTGTAATTAGTAGGGATGTTACATTTGATGAGTCCTCTATGTTGTATCCTAGAAAAGAGTCTTGTAATCCTTGTAATTTAGAAAAGGAGGATGGTGCACAGAAGCAGGTGGAGTTAGAGATTGGTAGTTCAAGTCTTTCACAGACGTCTTCTACACATCAGACAGATTAAGTTGATGAACCAGATCCTGGTCATGTTCAAAATGAACTAGTAGAAGAAGAACATTCTAAAGCCAGAGACAGACTAAGACGGGAGATTTGACCACCACAAAGGTATGCAAATTTAGTTGAATATGCTTTATCAGTGGCACAGGAAACAAGTGGAGATGGTGAACCTTCCACATATATGGAGGCAATTTCAAGTGCTGATGTTGATTGGTGGGTGGTGGCTATGAACGAAGAAATGAAATCTCTACACAAGAATGATACTTAGGTTTTGATGAATCCGCCAAAGTGTAAGAAAATTGTTGTTTGCAAATGAGGCCTCAAAAGAAAAGAAGGTATTTTAGGTGTTGAAAATGCAAGGTATAAGGCACATTTAGTTGCAAAGGGATATAGTCAAGTACAAGGTGTTGATTTTAATGATGTTTTCTCACCAGTGGTGAAACATAGCTCTGTTCGTGTATTACTTACATTAATTGTCATGTTTGATTTGTAATTAGAACAGCTTGACGTCAAGACAACATTCCTGTATGGCGAATGAGATGAGCATATTTATATGAAACAACTTGAAGGTTTTTAAATAAAAGGAAAAGAAGACCAGGTGTGTTTGTTGAAGAAATCCTTGTACGGATTGAAGTAGTTTCTAAGATAGTGGTATAAGAGGTTTGATTCATTTATGTTGGGTCATGATTTCTCCAGGAGCATGTATGATAGTTGTGTTTACTTCTGGAAGTTATATGACGACTCATTCATCTATTTGTTGTTATATATTGATGACATGCTCATTGCTGCCAAGAATGTCACAGATATTCACCATTTAAAGGCCTTATTGCATAGTGAATTTGAGATGAAAGTTTTGGAGAGATTTAGCATGCGAGATGCCAAAGTAGTTAGTACTCCTCTTGCTAGTCATTTTAGACTATTTGCTACTCAATCACTACATTCACAGGAAGAGGAAGATTATATGGTATAGGTTCCGTATTCTAGTGCCATCTGCAGTATTATGTATGCAATGGTATGTACTCGTCCCGATATTTTGCAAGCTATTAATGTCGTTAGTAGGTATATGACCAATCATGGCAAAGAACATTGGCAAGCGGTGAAATGGATTCTCAAATACATGAAGGGTACTTTGAACTTTTGTTTGGAGTTTGATAGAACCAGCAACACTTTGATTGGTTTCGATTCAGATTATGCTAGTGATCTCGATAGACTCAGGTCTCTGACAAGTTATGTATTTTGCATTAGAGTTTGTGTCGTTAACTGAAAAGCTACTCTATAACATATAGTAGCTTTATTTATTACTGAAGCAGAATATATGGTAGTCACTGAGGCTATCAAGAAAACATTATAGTTGAGAGGTTTATTTGGCGATTTATCTCCACATCAAGGGGTTATTACCGTTTATTGTGACAGTCAGAGTATTATTTATTTGAAAAAAGATTGGATGTATCATGAGAGGACGAACCATATTGATGTGAAGTAGCATTTCATTCGGGATACTATTGCAGAAAAGAAGGTCCTTATTTAGAAGATCAACACTAAAGACAATCTTGCTGACACGTTTACAAAATCTCATCCAATTTACAGGTTCAAGCAGTGCTTGGACTTGATTGGTGTTTATAATTGGTGATATCCCCCTTTGGGGCATTGCCGGAGAAGGTGGAGCAAATCAATAATTGTCCGGAACTAAGTCAAGGTGGAGATTTGGTGAAGTTGGTGACTTGGCTTCTCAAAAGTCATACCTGCTCAACCACGCTTGGAACAAAATTTTCAATGCATTTTGCTAGCAAAAATTCTATGTTTGATATTTGCTCTCACCTTTTGCAAAATGTCCTCTGCATGGACAAGCTAAATTAATGGAAGCTTTAGACGGATGCTTGAAACTTTGACTATAAATAGATAGGAAGTTTGCACAGTTCAGTACACCATTCCTTGCTTCTCTTCAGGCACTGCATCTCATTTTTTTTTCTTTTCTCTCACATGTGAGTTGTAGTAGTTGAAAGTTTTTGTGCCAATTTTTGTACTTTTGTATATTCTCTACATATTAGTGAATTTGACTCACCCTTCGGCCGTAGACGTATGTCACATTGACCGAACCACGTAAATTCTTGTGTCCTGTCCAATTTATTTTACCTTTTCTTTATTTTACGTTATTAAAATTCGAGCTATTAAATCCAACCGGTATCCGATTTGAGGGCATTTTCTTTAACAAAATCCTTTGTCTTGTTGATGTGATGTATTTTTCTTTTTCATTATTTATCGAACGCAACTGGTAAGTAGTTATGTTCTTGATCATTAATGCAAATTTTGTTCCATATGTTTTAACATGGATTTAACCTCACTCAATGCTGCATATCCAAATTTAAAAAAAATTCAGGACTTACTTGTGGAAATTTGGACTTGGTTACTTGGAAAGCCAAGAAGCAATCAATGGAGCCCAGGAAGACTTTTCTTTACTGGTCTTTTGTGCGCAATGAGTTTTGACATAGAAAAGATCCGTAAGTTATTCGTGAAACCTTATTATTGAACCTAGCAGGAGTGTATTTTACGTGCAATTGAAGGACGATTCATGCAATCAGGTGGAGAAACAAGGTATTAGGAGCATCATCAGCAGGAAACACCTTTAGACTCTGAGACAGGGAAGAAGAGAGGGAAGAGGGATGGTGGATTGTGACATTATAATCTCCATGGAAGAGCGAGGTCTCAAAGAAGCCATTTTCGTCGGTGTTGGCAATCAGAGGACTGAGAACACCCCACTCGCCCAGTAGCTTGTCCACGACATTGCCAGTAGGCAAGTTCCTAAAATTATTATCAGTCAAACACATTGCATAACATCCTGATGGCTTCCATGCTGCCCATACCACAATTCCAGCCACTTTTGGGTGGGAATGGCCCTCTCTTAGAATTTGCTCCAAGAATTGTGCCTGAACAAAACATCCAAAAGGACATGATCATGTCATGTACAAGACTAGAAGTGGTTGGGTGAAAGGGACTTAGTCCATCTTACCTGATTAGGACCACTTGAAACATCAACTTCTGTGAGCCAAATAGGGTAGTTAGCAGCAGCCAGAGAATCGAGTGCGGATCTCATGTAAGCAAGGTCCAACCAATGGAAATGGGACTCAAGTCCAATCCCCATGCGCAAATTAGCGTTGCCAGGGTATTTCAGGATAGATCTCAACTTCTCAAGGTACTTGGCTGGTGTAGAAGCTGGGTCTCTGCCATCTTCTATAGTATTGAACTCGTTCATAAACAATGTAGCGCCTCCATCAGCTGCGTGAGCAAAATTGTAGAGCGTACCTGAAGCAGTTGGTCCAAGTCTGGTCTCAAAGAAATTGAAATGTAGATTCTCGTTGACAACATCCCAGGAAATAACTTGGCCTTTGTATCTTGACATGATTGAGAATATTCTGGCTTTTGCAGCATTGTAAAGGATTGGAGATGAGAGTGAAGAGACCCACCCGGCTGGTTGGAACCTGACATCATTCCAGAAAACATTGTGGCCACGAACTGCTAAGTTGTGTTGCTTGGCGAACTCCAGCAAGGCGTCAGCGGCAGAATAATCAACATGTCCCTGTGAGGGTTCTGTGGTGTACCACTTCATTTCATCTTCGAAGGTTGTTACTTTAAACCTCCTGGAAGTGTACCAGTTCTGGTAGGCTGTGTTGGTCAGGATGTTTTTGTTCATGGCACAACCAAATTGGAAACCAGCGTTCGTTTGTTCGATTGAAATCGTGGCATTAGACAAGGCATTTCCTTGTTTATTCACTACTTGGATTCTCACCTTTGTCTTCCTTACCTGACAATATATTTTCATGGTAATCATTCACATTATAATTAGAAAGAAAAGTCCTGACTAACTGCATGCCATCCTGATTTGATCACAAACCTTCTCAATGCTTTCATCTTGATGAGACTTCCACTCCTTTTCTGTGAATGGTTGTAACGATACATTATCCACCCATAACTCAGCTGTTGAATTTGACCTGGAGAATCAAGATAATCTTATAAGCCTCGGACAGGCATGCTTGTTATTCTACAACAATAAAAGAAAAGACAGTATATAAGAGTGTTACTCGAAAGAGAGCTGAGCAGGCCCTGTAGCATTTGCAGTGAAGCCACCTTTAAGCATAGACCAGCATTTAGACTCAGCAAAAGTAGCCCCAACGCGCTTGAACCCACTGCTTGTTTTAACAACAGCTGTTACCGGACTACTTCCTTCACTCAGTTGAATCCATGCTGTGTGAAAAAACAACAAAACTAACTCCTGTTCTTTCACTTTCGAACAAGCTGACAGGAGCAAATATAAGTACAAGTACCAGAGAAAGCGTATAGTCTATCCTTTCTGAGATAGAGCTTTTGTGAGGCACTATCAAATGATTGGCTTCTACTTTTGGCCACAATGAATCTGTTGCCATTCAATTCCCTATGCTCTATTGTTGGTGATCCAAACTTTGTCCATCCTGTTAACCGATCATTGAACTCTGGGTTCTGAATGATTCCTCCATCATACTGTGGTTTACGAGGACTGGCCAAGCACTAAAATTTTTATGCATTTCAACAAGAAAATGAGCTTCTGAAACTTGCAATTTTCTTTTTTTTTTTCTTAATAAATAAAATCAGCAGAAACATAGATGGTGGGAAGACTAACCTCTATAGTGGCACTGTAATCGTAGGAAAGGGCATCAGCATCAAACCCTGCAAGAAGAAGATTCAATATAGTTTTCCATTTTGAAATCCAAAATCAAAAGGAATAAAACTGATTCGTAGCTGCAAACTTCTGAACTTGTGGATGGTATGGCACATATGAGAACATGTCATGACTATTCCTCAACATTTCTGTAATTTTTTTCCTTCTTAGGACTTCCAAGCGAGATAGGTGTTGCATAGTCTTGACTCCTTGTACAAATTTCATTTTCTCCATGCAACGCGGGTTACATGCCTCCAAAACTCGAAAGAATCAGCCACTTTTTGCGGCATTTATTTGCTTTAGAGAGACAATCTTAAATTTTCTTTCCATGCTAGACGTTTTTGTTGCTTTCATTATTTTATATAATCTAGAATAATAAAAATTTTTAAAAAATCAAACCTGCTGAAAGGAGAATACACCATAGCAGCAGAAGTATCATGTTAATATTCTCCCTTCCAAGCTTCTACAAGCACTACGTACCCTGAAATCCAAGTGATCGTTGTGCTCAATAAGAAAGCATGCAATATGAGTAGAAATATAAATCTCTTGACAGATAGTTGAAACTTATATCAATGTGTCTCTGTTTAAGTTTATATATTCATAAAGGTGAACTAAAGCCGAAAATAGGAAGCCATTGGATGTACCAAAGAACAAAAGAACTGGAGTGGAGAAAGCTAGGTAGTAGAGACATGAGTGAATGCAAAGGAGCACTACTACGTATATATATAGAGAGAGTGAAAGAGGAGTTATACATAAGATTTTGCGAGTAACTCTCAATTTTGTTTTTATAATTTTCCTTCTTTTTTTACAAATTTAGTTCATTAAGGATGTATAAAAGTAGAATTTTTTAAATAATTTCATGGTAAGAAATTGAATGCAGATTTATGTCTATATAAATTTCCTTTTAATTCATAATTAATTCTAAAATGGAGTGCTGAGTTTTAATTAAAAAAAGTCATCATAATTTAATTTTTTATGTCTTTTTAAAATTCAATTCCCAAAATGAAAATGTTATATGGTATAGTATAGTATGCACTTGAAATTCTTTTCGTTTCAAATTTGTCAGAAGAAAAAAGGAAATATTGTTACAAGTTGAACAAAAAAAATAAGTTTCTATATGTTACTTCTTTTTAGGTATAAATATGCGGTAACAATTTGCGCATCCGTTGAAATTGTTGCCATTTTATTTTCATCAAATATACACACACACACACACACACACACACACGTAATATTATATGTTATAACCAGCCCCGGCCTTAGGCAGGGGCGAAGTGGGCCACTGCCCAGGGCCCACTTTTATTTTAAAAAAATTACATGTAAAAATATAATTTATTAAAAAAAATTTTAAAAATTTATTTTTAACTAATATCAGAGGCCCAAATCTTCTCTTTCGTCCCAGGCTTACAAAATCTCAAGACCGGCCCTGGTTATAACTCATAAGAAAATATTTTCTCTCCATATATTTGAGAAGTGTGATTTTATGTACATATAAATTGCTATATAAAATAGAAATTAATAATAATTTAGTTTCATTTATGTTCGATAAAACATGTATATATCACTGCATTTATGATTAGAATCTTAGCGTTACAAGTTTATTATGTTGATAAAAGGATAAATTATATTTAATATTTAATATTTTGTTTTAATTTTAGATTATAAAATATTAATTAAATATTTAATTTTCTAATTTGTTACAAAGATTCTACCCTTAATAAAAGTAAACTATCAAGTTGGAATAAGAGATGCTCAAATATCCGTTTGAAAATCAACTCAAACATTAAAATACTATTGGGAAAATGAACGAATTATATCCCACAAATAAAATAAGCAAGGAAATAATACACAGAAATTTAACATTATTCACCTGTCAATTTGGGCTATGTTCACGAGTCAAATCCCAAATAAATCTTCCACTAATGAAAATAGCATATACAAATAGTAAAAAATGATACAACAAAATAGTGGCATTCACACACAAAGTGTTTCCCAAATTTACTATCTATAAGATAATATCCTCACTATTTTGTTACTCACCTTTTTAAAAAAACGTTTCCTAAAAAAACCCTAAAATCACTCTCTCAGAATCACCACATATGACATACGATGCATACATATATATAATAAAAAGGGAGGGAGGGTCTATTTATAGATCTTTCACCACCTTAGCAAGCTATGGACAACTTACTTAAGATGTCGCCTAGCTTGCTAAATGCAAGATGTTGACAACTTGCTATCTTTTTTTTATATATAATTCAATCTTCTAGAGTGGCGGTTCTCCCATGCAAGTCGGTATCGTCTTATAGTTCTCCCTCTACCTACTACATATGTGTGAGGCTCCAACATATACCCTAGAAGTATTATAGCATATCTAGGTGTATTAAGAAGTGAGTACAACAAAGGAATTAAGTGTATCTAAGTATAGTAAGAGACATAATGTTGCTTAATGTAAAAGATTTTGGTAAATGGGTAATTTGTTCATTTCGACATGAACATACCTCTGTAATTTGGCCATATTTTGGGTTGTAAACCTCCAAATTGGACAATTCCAATTGGAAATTAAGGAGAGACATAGATCTAAAAATTTTATGAAGGAATGAAAATTTTATTATGCCTCTAAGGTTTTTGAAATTGTGGCTTAAAGTTGAGTTATGGCTGTTGTCTCTATTTTCGAACAACCTGTAGTGTTTTGGGTGTAACTCCCGGAATAATTAACCAAATTGTATGAAATTTATTACATTAAAAAATTAAGACATAGGGGAGTGAAATTAATTTATAAGATTGTATGCTAATGTGGGAAGTAAAGGAAAAACAAGGACCAATATGCAATATTTCCAAAGTTAACACATGGACCAATTGAATTAAGGCATGTGTGACCAATAATAATAGAGCATGTGTGTCCAATAGGAATTAAGTATATGAGTAAGTCTTGAAAGTTTTGGAATGGGGATATGGAGAGGGGAGATGTACAACATTTTAGGGGTTCTAAGTTCAGAATTTTCTACTCTCCATTTTACCTTCTTCATCCCATCATTTTTCATGTAAGAAATCAAGGTAAAAGTTAGGGATTTTCTCTTCACCTTTATGTATTCTTAATTTACTTATGAAGGAATGAAATTATAAGGATGGAAGTGGGATTAAGAGGTATATTTTTGGGGTTTCTAGTTAGTGAGTCAAGCAAAGCCAAAGAGGAAGGGAAGGAAAGGCAATAGAAAACCTTTTGTCAACTTTCAGGTTTGGGACTTCAATTAGTTAATTTTTTATATTGTTGTATGATTGAATGGATATAAAGATTCATTTGGATGTGGAATTGCTGTTGGGATGTTGCTTTGGTGTTATTTTGGTGTTACTTTACATGAACTTGTACAAGAGAGTGTCGTGTAGTGGAATTTTATCTGGGGTTTGTTTGAGTCAGTCACATTGTTTAAGTCATAAATCAGCCTACATACCTCCAAATTGTGTGATTTTAGTTTCATATGAAACCTAAGATATAGAGATAAATACCTCTAGAAGAGACTCTAACTTAATTCTGGCTTATG
This sequence comes from Erythroxylum echinodendron, assembly GCA_027575705.1. NCBI lineage: Eukaryota > Viridiplantae > Streptophyta > Magnoliopsida > Malpighiales > Erythroxylaceae > Erythroxylum > Erythroxylum echinodendron. Next base: position 38,105,264 of record JANZXR010000171.1, read on the forward strand.
ATGTTGGAAATTGATATCGAAAAAGGTGACCTGATGTTGCCCCTGTTTTGGAGCAGCTTGTGATATTTTGCCTATATCTCATGATTTAGAAGTCCAAATAGTCTGATTGTTAGTGCTATAGAAACTATAGACATAGAGAAAAAATGTATAGAGACCTCAAAACCCATTTTTGACTTTTTCTATATTCATATTAAGGAACAAGTAGTGGTATGAGTGGAGAGAGTGTCCGTCACGACCATGACATTGTTTTTGTTTCCGATTTCTACCACATCTTATCCAAAACTTTATGAATGTGTATGAAAATTTTCAAACACCTAGAAATAAATGAACTAGGACTTACCATATATGAATTAGGAGAATAAACATTGGAATAGAAGATTGAGCGTAATACTTTCCAAAGAAAATTTACATGTACATAAATGATTTGTATGTATATTTATTACGCATATATGCATAATATGATTATACAAGTCTGATTTTGATACCCTTCTAATGATGGTAAGCCTTGAATTGCATGTATAAACGCAAATATATATTTCATGACTTGAAATATAGTTCATATGATTTGTTAATATATGAATTATGAAATTTGCAAATGATTAAAGGAAATGTCATAATGCTTGCTCCATTGTCTTGGTTGTGGATAGATAGGCATGCCTATAGGGTTATAGTGCAACTACTACAGTTTGACACCACTGGTGTCTACAATTTGATACCTTCGGATATCTACAATTTGATACCTTCGGTATCCACAGTTTGATATCTTCGGATGTCCACAGCATCCGTTATCCACACCCATAGAAAATGTGTAAGCCTAACAAAGAAAGTAAAGTAAAAAGATTTAAATAATAAATACAAAATGACAATATAAATAATCGGTACATGAATGAGCATTTGCATTTGTATTGATAATTTGTATCATTGAGTGTTGAATATCAATGTTTTAGTTTTGAAGGTGAATTTATGGTATATGAAAAAAAACACTGAAGCATGTTTGCATTATTTATTTGATTAAGTATGCCATCATTATTTATATTTGTGCGATGTTCATAAATGTATGTGCTTGGCGGATGACTGTTGTGATTGGTCTTCCAAACTAAGTGTTTCCCCACTAAGCTTTCAAGCTTATCCTGGATGTTAATCCGTGTAGGTCCAAGTCATAGGAGTGAGGTATAAAGAACATCTGCAGGGACCAAGGCTAGCAGATAGAAGAAAAATACTTATGGAAGGCATTTTAGTTAAAGATGATTGTATATGTAATGGTTAAAGGAAATTGTATATTTTCTTTTGGATTACCATATAAATGTAAAAATCTTTTACTACTATTAAATGATAATGGTAAGTAATGGGGACTTTTGTAATGCGTATATGTATAGCATTTAACCGAAATGCATGTTGTTAAGGTATGTATAGGAAATTGGTTGCCTTATGTGTAGATGGTTGTAGGTTCCGTATAGGGGGTGTTATATTTTGTGGTATTAGAGTGCCAGGTTTAGGTGGTTCTGATCAATAAGAGTCTAGCAATATGTGATAGGGTTTAGTGTTGTGTTGGCCTAATCTAGATGTTCCTGTTTTCTTATAGATAGTAGAGATGGAAAGATCTCGTGAAGCTGAGGAGGAGTCAGCTGATAGTGTGGTAGAGGGAGATCAGTCAATTTTGGGTCCTCCTAAGCCTCAAAGGGGCGAAGTACCAGTACCATCAAAACCTGGGGAGATTTTTCTAAAGCTTTCATATGATATGGTGAGATTGATGGACATAATGACCGCACCTAAATCTCCCATATAAGCTTTGAGAAAGCATGGGGTAGAAGAATTTATGGGCATGACTCTAAAAGAATAAGACAAAGCAGAATACTGGTTAGAGCGGACACAGAGTTCTGGATGAGATCAAGTGTCCACCCAAAGAAATGGTTACTTGTGCTATCTCTCTTTTATAAGGGCTAGCCTATGATTGGTGGAAATTAGTCCTACTTCATCCCCAACTACCTAACCCTCTGACTTAGGAGTTCTTTACCCAAGAGTTCAAAAGGAAATATGTCATAGAAGCTTACAAAGTCACTCAATGGAAGCAGTTCTTAAATTTGAGACAAAGAAACCTATTTGTGGCTAAGTATGAAAAGGAGTCTAGCCAGCTCAGCAGGTATGCTCCAGAGCCAATTATGATATAGGCCTTCTTATTTCAACAATTTGAGGATGGATTAAATGATTCAATCTATCTAGTGGCGGTAACTTCTCTACAACAGGTAAGCTACTATTAACTGGTTAAAGTAGCTATCAGAGTAGAGAAATATGAGATAGTTAAGAGAGAAAGGGCATAAAGGAGGAGTTTCTTTAGAGGTGGCTCGTCTTCGAGTAAGAGAACCTGAGAATCACAGGTTGTGTCCCCAGCATAATCAGGTTATAGCCAAGCCAGTAGAGGAAGATGTCAAAGGTAGTTCACAACAACTAATACGGGCAGAGGTTTTTCAACTAGATAAGGAGATAGACCACCAGAGTGACCACATTATACCAGGAGACATTAGGGCATATGCAGGTGGTTGACTGGGGCCTGTTTTAAATATAGGGGTATAGATCATCTAATGGCTAATTGCCCACAATATCCGAGACATATTAGAGCATCCCAGGGGAGCATAGGGGCATCCCATATACCTATGACATTTAAAGGACGTTGAGGCAGAGGTGGACCAGGCCAGTCTAAGGCCATTTTGAGTACAACGTCTGTTGATCGTCCTGTAGCTTTAGTCGGTCAAGCGCAGGCATACGCTATAAAGGCTCGTGAAGAATAGGACGTCTCAAAAGTTATAGCTGGCACTTTCTCTCTCATTAATCTTGATATGCATGCATTGATAGATCCCAATTCCACTCATTCATACATTTGCACTAGGGGAGTGATAGGATGTTATCAGTAGATCGACTAGCCTATGATATACATGTGACTAGTCCGTTGGGCCATAGCGTATATATGAATAGAATGTATAGAGACTGCCCTATTATGGTCCATGGGAAACAATTTGTTGCTAATCTAATAATTACACTCATGCAAGTAAAACTGAGCCATATTTGGCTTTAATACTTGATTCAAATAGGGAGAAGGTGAATTTACAAGACTTACCATTAATAAATGAGTTTCCTGACGTGTTCCTAAAAGATTTACCAGGTTTGCCACCTGAGAGGGAGGTAGAATTATATATTGAAATTATACCTAGTACTGCTCCTATTTGAAGGCCACCTTATAGAATGCTTCCTACAGAGTTAAAAGAGTTGAAAACTCAATTATAAGAGCTTTTGGACAAGGGTTTTATCCAGCCTAGTGTGTCACCATGGAGAGCACCAATCCCTTTTGTTAGAAAGAAGGATGACACCCGACGAATGTGTATAAACTACAAACAGTTGAACAAGGTGACTGTAAATAATAAGTATCCATTGCCTAGAATAGAAGATTTATTTGATCAGTTGAAAGGTGAAGGAGTGTTCTCCAAGATTGATTTGCAGTTGGGTTATTACCAGCTTCGAGTAAAAGAAGTAGATGTTTTAAAGACTACATTCAGGACTCGATATGGCCACTATGAGTTCTTGGTCATGCCTTTCGGACTAACTAATACATTGGCTTTTTTCATGGATTTGATGAATAGGGTATTTTGACCTTACTTAGACCAATTTGTTGTGATTTTTATAGATGACATATTGGTCTATTCGAGGAATGAAGAGGAACATGTTCAACATTTAAGAAATGTGCCCTAGACTTTGAGAGAGAAGCAATTATTTGGCAAATTGAGCAAATGTGATTTTTAGCTAAGGGAAGTTTCTTTCCTCATGCATAACATCTCTTCGGAAGGTATCAGGGTAGATCCCGGTAAAATTATAGCAATTCTCAATTGGAAGCTACTCGAAATGTGAAGGAAGTGAGAAGTTTTCTTGGCTTTGCTGGTCATTATTGGAACTTTATTAAATGGTTCTCAGTAATTGCTTCTCCAATCACAAAGTTACTTCGAAAAATAACAAAGTTTGAATGGAATGATAAATGCCAAGCCATTTTTGATCAGTTAAAGAAGATGCTCATCGAAGCTCCAGTGTTGACATAACCAACTCCTAGCAAAGAATATGCCATGTATAGTGATGCTTTTAGGAATGGTCTGGGTTGTGTATTGATGCAAGATGGAAAAGTGGTGGCTTATGCCTTAAGATTGTTAAAGCCAGAAGAACAGAACTACCCTATATATGATTTAGAATTGACAACAATGGTGTTTGCCTTGAAAATTTGGCAGCACTACTTACATAGGGAAGATGTAGGGTATACATAAACCACAAGAGTCTGAAGTACTTGCTCACACAGAAGGAACTAAATTTGAGGCAACGACGTTGGATAGAATTGTTTAAAGATTATGATTTCATAGTTGACTACCACCCAGGAAAAGCTAATGTGGTTGCAGATGCTTTGAGTAGGAAATCTATTTCAGCAGTTTCATTACAGCATAGTAGATGGACATTTGCACTAGATGGAGCTTTGATAGCTCAGTTTAAAGTGAGCCTTGACTTAAGAAAAATGATAATACATAAACAAAAAGATGATGCCAAGTTGCAACAAATTGTACAAGCAGTGTAAGAAGGGAAATAAACTGATTTTATAGTGAAAGATGATAGAAGTTTCTAATTTAAGAGTAGATTATGTGTACCAGTGGTAAAGGACTTAAAGAAGAAGTTATTACATAAAGCCCATAATAATGTGTTCACCATGCATACTAGGGGTAAAAAGATGCATCAGGACTTGAAATAACATTACTGGTGGCTAGGAATGAAGCCTAATGTAGTGGACTATGTGTCCAAATATTTGACTTGTCAATAGGTGAAAGCTGAACATCAAGTCCCATAAGGCCTATTGAATCCCATTCCAATTCTCCAATGGAAATGGGTTAATATCACCAGGGACTTTGTTACAGTTCTAGCCTTTACACAAAGAAAACATGATGTGATATGGGTCGTAATGGCCAGGCTCACCAAATCAACTCACTTTATACCAATTCGATCTGATTATTCCATAGATCGATTAGCTGGGTTGTATGTGAATGAGATTATTCGGCTTCATGGAGTACCAATGTCAATTGTTTCTGACCGAAATCCATAGTTTACATCAAGGTTTTGAAAAAGTTTACAAGCAGCTTTGAGTACTTAACTGAGTTTTAGCACAACCTTTCACCCACTAACAGATGGCCAATCTAAGAAAGTTATATAAGTGTTGGAAGACATGCTTAGGGTATATGTTATGAAATTTCTAGGTAGTTAGGATGGATAAATTCCTTTGATGGAATTTGGCTACAATAATGGTTATCAGTCCAGTATAAGCATGGCACCATATGAAGTATTATATGGCAGAAAATGTAGAAACTCAGTTTGTTAGACAAAATTGACTGAGAATAAGATGATTGGGTCTGACATAGTTAAAGGCACAGAAGAGAAAGTGAGGGTTATTCAGCAAAGATTGAAGGATGCAAGTGATAGACAGAAATCATATGCTAATTTGAAGAAAAAAGATATTGAATATGCGGTAGGTGAAAGTTTTCTTAAAAGTTTCACCCTGGAGAAAGGTGTTAATGTTCGGGAAAAAGGGAAAACTTAGTCTAAGATTTATTAGTCCATATGAAATCCTTGAAAGGATTGGACTAGTGGCATATAGGTTGGCTCTTCCTATGTAACTATCCAAGTTGCACTATGTATTCCATGTCTCAATGCCACGGAGGTACCGATCGGATAATTCACATGTGTTACCTTTACAAGAAATAAAGATCCAACTAGACTTCTCATATGATGAAGAGTCAAAGGAAATTCTAGCTAGAGAAGTGAGAGAGTTGAGGAATAAGCAAATTCCTCTTATAAAGGTGCTTTGGCAACATCATGGCATTAAAGAGGCAACTTGGGAACCTGAATCGATGATGAGAATTCAATACCCACAACCACCAATACAGGTATGAATTTCGAAGATGAAATTCTTTTTAAGGGGAGAGAAATGTAAGGCCCTAACATATACCCTAGAAGTATTGTAGCATGTCTAGAGTGTATTAAGAAGTGAGTATAGCAAATGAATTAAGTGCATCTAGGTATAGTAAGAGACATAATGGTACTTAATGTAAAAGATTTTGGTAAATGGGTAGTTGGTTCGTTTCGACATGAACATACCTCTATAATTTGGCCATATCTTGGTCTGTAGACCTCCAAGTTGGATAATTCCTATTCTAAATTAAGCTAGAGACGTAGATCTAAAAATTTTATGAAGGAACTGAAATTTTATTGTGCCTCTAAGGTTTTTGAATTCTAGCTTGAATTTGAGTGATAACTGTTGTCCTCGTTTTCGAATAGACCGTAGTGTTTTAGGTAAACTCCCGGAATAATTAACCAAATTGCATGAAATTGGTTACATTAGAAAATTAATACATAGGGGAATGAAATTAATTTCTAAGATTGTAGGCTAATGTGGGAAGTAAAGGAAAAAAAGGACCAATATGTAATTTTTCTAAAGTTAACACATGGACGAATTAGATTAAGGCATGTGTGACCAATAATAATAAAGCATGTGTGTCCAATAGGAATCTAGTATATGTGTGAGTCTTGAAAGTTATGGAATGGGGATATGGAAAGGGGAGATGCATGACATTTTAGGGGTTCTAAGTTCAGATTTTTTTCCTCTCCATTTCACCTTCTTCATCTCATCAATTTTCATGTAAGAAATCAAGCCAATCTTAGGTGAAAATTAAGGTAAAAATTAGGAAATTTCTCCTCACCTTTATCTCTTCTCAATTTGTTTATGAAGGAATGAAATTGTAAGATGGAAATGGGATTGAGAGGTATATTTTTGGTGTTTCTAGTTGGCGAGACAAGCAAAGCCAAAGAGAAAGGGAAGGAAAGGCAATAGAAGCCCTACTTTGTCAACTTTCAAGTTTGGGACTTCACTTAGCTGATTTCTATATTTGTGTATGATTGAATTTGGGATGTTGTTTTAGTGTTATTTTGGTGTTACTTTGCATGAACTTGGTTGTATATGATAACATAGTATCATGTAGTGGAATTCCGTCTAGGGTTTGTTTGATTTAGTCACATTGCTTGAGTTATAACTTAGCCTAAAGACCTCCATATTGTGTGATTTTAGTTGAATATGAAACCCAAGACACAGAGATAAATATATCCAGAAGGGACTATGACTTAATTCTGGCTCTATGAACTTGGAAATTGAGATTGAAAAAGGTGATTGGATGTTACACCTATTTTGGAGCAGCTTATGATATTTTGCCTATATCTTATGATTTAGAAGTCCAAATAGTCTGATTGTTAGTGCTATAGAGACATAGAGGAAAAAATGTATAGAAGACCTCAAAACCCAGTTTTGAATTTTTCGATATCCATATTGAGGAACAAGCAGTGGTATGAGTGGAGAGAGTGTCTATCACGACCGTGGCATTGTTTTTTTTTTCAATTTCTACCAGTGTCTATAGTTTGATACCTTTAGTTATCTACAGTTTAATACCTTCAGGTATCTACAGTTTGATATCTTTGGATGTCCACAACACCAGTTATCTACACCTATAGAAAATATGCAGGCTTAACACAGAAAGTAAAGAGATGTAAATAATAAATACAATATGACAACATAAATAATCGGTACATGAATGAGCATTTGCATTTGTATTGATAATCTATACCATTAAGTGTTGAATATCAATGTTTGAGTTTTGAAGGTGAATTTATAGTATATGAAAAAAATACTGAAGCATGTTTGCATTATTTATTTGATTAAGTATGCCATCATTATTTATATTTGTACGATGTTCATGATTGTATGTGCTTAGCGGATGACTACAGTTAGTGGTCATCCAAACGAAGTGTTTCCCTATTAAGCTTTCAAGCTTAGCACGGGTGTTAATTTGTGTAGGTGAAAGTCATAGGAGTGAGGTACAAGGAACATCTGCAGGGACCAAGGCTAACAGATAGAAGAAAAATACTTATCGAAGGCGTTTTAGTTAAAGATTATTGTACGTGTAATGGTTAAAGGAAATTATATGTTTTCTTTTGGATTACCATGTAAATATAAAAATGTTTTACTACTGTTAAATGATAATGGTAAGCATTGGAGAGTTTTGTAATGTGTATATATATAGCATTGAACCGAAATGCATATCATGAATGTATATACAGGAAATTGGTTGCCTTATATATGGATAGTTGTAGGTTCCGTATAGGAGGTATTATAATAAGGTTTACTGTCATCCCTACAGATGATCGATAGAACTCAAAATTTTCTCTTGGTAGAATTTTTGTCATTATATATGATCCATTCTCATACATATGAATCTTCTTAAGCTGCAATAGCTTCTTCTCTAACACTTCTCTGATCTAGTAATATCTCACATCAATATGCTTTGATCTTAAATGGAAGGAGGAATTCTTACTAAGGTGAATAACACTCTGATTATCACAAAACAGTCAATATCTATCCTACTAAAAACCAAGTTCTTCTAAGAACTTCTTCATCCATAGGAGCTCTTTGCATGTTGCAGTTATAGTAATAAATTTCACTTCAATTGTAGATAGATCAACACATTTACGTAATTTCGATTGCCATGACACAACCCCCAAGTAAAGATAATTAGGTAACCTAAAATAGACTTTCTCGAATCAACATCACTAGCTATGTCTGCATCTATGTAACCAACTAACATAGGCTTGGTAGTTCCAAAACATAAACATATTTTGGAAGTATCATTTATATATCTGAGAATCCACTTCATGACACCTTAATGTTCCTTACCAGGATTTGAAAGGAACTTACTCACTACTACAACTACGTGACCAATATCTGGCCGTGCATATACCATAAAGTACATTAAACTTCCAATTACAGAAGCATAGGGAACTTTCATCATCTCTTCCTTCTTTTCATCCATCGAAGGGCAATGCTTAGCACTCATCCTAAAGTGATTAGCAAGAGGACAACTAACTACTTTAGCTTTATCCATATTGAACCTTTGAAATACTTTCTCAATATACTTCTCTTATGAAAACCATTATTTTTTGGCACCCTTGTCTTTGATAATCGTCATGCCAAGATTTTGTTTTGTCAACCCCAAGTCTTTTGTGAAAAAAGACTTGCTTAACTTCTTCTTCAAATTGTTGATTATGTTGATATTTTGGCTAAAAATCAACATATCATCAACATAGAGGAAAAGGATAATAAAATCATTGTCAGAGAATTTCTGTATAAAAGCATAGTGATTTTAAGTCGTCTTCTTATAACCTTACTCCCCCATAACTTGGATGAGGATTGTGTTCTTTATGCTGAATCCTGATCAGCCACTTATTTTCAAAGCTTTCTTTCCTTTTGATAGCTTCACCAACTTAAAAGTTTTATTCTTATTCAAGGACTTCATCTCATCTTGCATGACTTTAACCCATTTCATCTTATGTTCACCTATATAGCCTTTTGAAAATTTTCAGGTTCTCCCCCATCAGTAAGTAACATGTACTGCTTGCCTTACTCGTGTAGATCTCTTTATTGGAACCTAAGTAGTCTCTGATGTTGGTGGTTGATTTTAAATATCACCTTCATCTGATTGATTTTAAATAGGAGCATCAATATCAGATATGGTTGGCTGGTGATTTTCAACTTCATCTTCAAATTGTCTTGACATCGTTTTTTGAGGAATTAACTCTAAGTCCACTAGGCCACCATTGGTTTTTGAAACATCCTTTTTCACTTTACCAAGATCTTAAATGTTTTATCTTCAATAAATATAGCATCACGACTCTGAATTAGCTTTTTCTGGACTAGATCATAAAACTAGTAGCTGAATTTATCTTCTCTATAACCAATAAATGTACACTGGCAAGTCTTGACATCAAGCTTGAATCTATCATCTTTAGGGATATAGACATAAGCTTGCAACTAAATATCCTTAGATGATCATAAGAAACATCCTTTCCTGACCATACTTTCTCTGGAACATCTGACCGTAAAGTGATGCAGGGTGAGCGATTTAATACATGTATTGTTGTGAATAAAACCTCAGCTTAAAATGTCTTAGGCAATTTTACACGTGAAAGTAGGCATCTAAATCTCTCCATCAAATTCCTGTTCATCCTCTCAGCTAAGTCATTCAATTACGGTGTCTTAGGAGTAGTTTGATGTCGAATACCAGGCTTTTTGTAATAAATGTTATGTAACATCCTGTTACCTATACATATGGTTAGGAAAATTATTGGTGAGACATTTATATGACTTAAGCTAAATAAACGTTAGACATAAGTTATTTGTGACATATATATTGGTTAGCATATTCATCTAATTTTCTATGCTTTTATTTGGCATTTCCAGGTAAGTATGACAAATTGTCATTATGAAAAATGGTGAATCAATGGTGATAAATAGTACACGTGAGGAGCATGGGGATAATATTGTTTAAGTTAGGAAGGCTCCATTACAGATTGTAATTATGACAAATGGTGAGTTAGTGGAGATTAATAGTACACGTGAGGGGCATAGAATGAACTCATGTATTATATTGTTTAAGTTAGGAAGAATCTATCATAGTTTCCATTCCTCACTGAAATACTCCATATAGTAACTCTCTCTCCTGACCTCCATCACCGAATAGCGATCTAGCAGTCCTTGTGGTGCTGATTCCTATTTCAGTGTTAAAGCACTTACACTAAGCAGTTGCTAAGCAAGTAAGTGGTTATCATGTTGTTTCCACTATGTAAATAAGCATGTGCATGTTTGATATACATATATCTACATGAAAAGGGGGTTTGCAGTGTAGATAATAGATATGAGGGTTCTGGATGTTAGTTAAATTAAAAAGTAACCACAGAAGAAAGAAAATGCAGAAAGAACATGTGAGCATAGATAGTAGTCTGTGATTTTGGTATGTATGTGAGGTTTGGTTCCTTGAAGTTGTTTGGTGTTTTGGAGCTAAGGAGGGAGTAGTAGATGATACTTGCCTGTTTGGAAGTGTAATAGAAATGGAAATGATGTATAGAATTCGTATAG
>JANZXR010000171.1:38123196-38137466 GCA_027575705.1 Erythroxylum echinodendron
CAATTTTTCGGGTCCGGAAACAATTCCGAAAAATTCCCGAAAAATTCCTATAATTCTCTAAAAATGTGAAAACCCTAATAATCCTCTCCAGTACAAATTTTCATTCATACAAAACACTTTTTCTATTAAAACACTTTTATTCACACTTAAACTGGGAAAATGTCATGAATACATGTACAAACATTTACATGTGCAAAAATTCACTATTTACTATTCATGTGCATATATGAATGCATAAGATGTCAATGCCATAGTAAACACTCCTAACCCGTGCCAAATTACCAATTTACCCCTTCCTATAAGTGAGGGGATGTTACACATACAACTTTGAGCACTTCTTACCTTTGATGATTACTAAGGAGCCTTTAGTAAGTTTCTATTTGCCATCTTTGAAATTGTTATAAAAACCTTCATCATTAAGTATGCCAATCGAGATCAATTTTTTTTGCCTTTGTTCTTTTCTTCTTTGAACTTTTGACAAAACCTTTTAGTATGACCCTTCTTACAGAGATGACACTCAACATTTGCATATTTATTTGATCTTCCTCTACTTTTATCATTGAAATTTGAACCTATAAATTTGCTCCTCCCCTTGAAACCTGTGACCAGAACTTCTGACTATGTTGAAGAGGCCGAACTCTGTGATCTCCGTCTCATCTCTTTATTCAAAATTCCACTTTTTATAGATTCCATGTTAACAATACCGTCAACTGTAGAATTGGTGATTGAAATCTTTAAAGTCTCCCAAAACTCTGGCAAGGAGGTAAGCATGAAAAGGGTAAGCATTTCATCATCGAACTTTATGCACATTCCTAATAATTGATCCACGATCTCTTGAAAATCATTCAAGTGATCTTTTACAAATGTACCTTCTCGATATTTTATCTGTGCTAATTTTGTCGGTAAAATAATTTATTGTTACTGGTTTTTGAGGCATACAACTCCTTGAGCTTTTTCCACAACGTCCGTGCTTGAGTCTCGTTGCAAATATGATTATACACATTATCTTGAACAAATTGCTGAGTAAAACTACATACTTACTCATGCTCAAATGCCCACTCTTCATCCAATTTATTTTCGGGTTTTGTTGTGGTAAACATCGATAAATGCATTTTTGTGACGACAGAAGATCTTTCATCTTGTTCTTCCATATATGGTAGTTGGAGCCATTTAGGTTACTCATCTTGCTTATTTTTGGCTCCATCTTCAATGAGAAATGCTTTGACACAGAATGGAACCTAGATCTGATACCACTTGTTGGGAAAAATTATGAATTAAATCACACAGTTAAAGTAAGCAAGGAAATAACACGCAAAAATTTAACGTAGTTCACCCTTTAATTTGGGCTACATCCACCGATCAAAATTCAAATAAATCTTCCACTAACGAAAATAGCAGGTACAGAGAGTGAAAAATGATAAAACAAAATAGTGGCACTGTCAATAAGATGTTTCCCAAATTTACCATCCCTAAGATAATATTTTCACTATTTTGTCATTCATCTTTTTTAAAAAAATGTTTCCTAAAAATACCCAAAAAAATCACTCTCACACAAAATGACTCTTTAAAATTCACTCTCAAACTCACCACATATCTCATACACGTTTGATATGTATATATCTGTTAAGGGAGAAGGAAGGGCAAGTCTTTTATAAACACTCCACCGTGTGATAGGTTGCATAGCAAGCTGTTTTATAGTGACTAACAACTTACATGCAACCTGTTGATAGTCTTGCATGCAAGTTATTGTCAACTTGCTTTTTACTTTTTTTTAATACATAAATCTAGAATGACAGTATCATGTATGTCGGTATCACTTTACAGAATGTTCATAGAATAGGATAAAAACAGAGCAATGGGATCAAGTAATGTAAACCTGGGACTGACCTACTCCTAATCGTGTCCAATTCTTTTCTACTCCTTTTCATCAAACTCTCTAATGTTTGAAATATTTAAATTTGAATCGACCTTCGATTTCTTTTATAAAGTTGTTGTCAAACTTATGAATTTCGCAATACTCGTTGTGTTTGGTTGGCTGTACGGTGGAAATATCGAGAATTGCAATTTCCATGATATTACAAAAAATATATTCATTGTTTTATTTTATGTATATTAAAAATAATTTAGATTAATCTTAAGGAACTTCTGTACGAAAAGAAAACAAGTTCTTTGGAATTGGCATTAAGGGTTCAGCATTTGAAATGACAGGATATAATGATTCATAAATTTATTATCTGACAATAACGTCACTGGCAATCCCTGCGTCATGTTGGTGTTGATGCATAATCTTCATCTAACATGTCACAGGATCGAGGGCCGGTAGAGAGAAGAAAGGTAGTAGAGAGAGGAAGCAAGTTAAAAAATAAGAGGTATTCCAAAATACCTCCATTTTTTACCTTTAAATCGTATGTCTATGCCTTAATTTGTTTCAAGTTGGGATGAGAACCTGGACAACAGTTTTATTATTTCAACAATACTTGCATATTTACAAAAATTTGAAATTGCTACTCCATAACAAGTTATGGAGCTTTCTTCGTCAAATTGCAAAGGCCAAACTAAGCTTAATCCCGGAGGAAAAACAGTCCGCTACTAGCTAATTGATCAATCAACTTATATACAACCAAAAGGCTTTTCATGTTATTGCAAGTCACAATTTGGAAGCCTGGAGTTTCCTCCATTGACCTCAAGGTGGAGATAAGAAAGGGACTGATTATGGCCAAGTTATTCCAAGCCATAACTTATGTATGGAGATACCCTTTCTCCTCCAAATAAAATACAACTTTTTGAGCCATTTCAAATGGGGATGCACAATCTCCTACATTGCATTTCAGTACAATCTGCAAAACCAACAGCAAACAGAATAGCAATTAGTTGACCCCTTAGAATCCAAGAACTCAAAATTCCTTCAAATGGAAAATCAACATTGCCATCAGCCATCAAACAGTAAGTTCAAAAAAGATCCCTTGCATAAACCTAGTCCACAGATGTCTATGCTTCCACATGGCAAATTCATTTTAAATTCATTTCCAATGATTAAGGTCATTTTCAATGAAAATAAATGCTCCAAGCATCCAATGTTGGCAATTTGCTTGTCATTTAACATTTGCTTCAGGTCAGGAGTCAAAAATAGGACCAGACTAGATCCCATGAGAAGTTGAGAACTGCCATTTCAACGTTTGATGTCAGCTAGACATCATTTTCCTTCTATTATCGTATTTTACCTCACTATCTAAAGGTGGCTCATATGGGTCATCAATGCCAGTAAAACCTGCAACCGAAAAGGACCGTACGAAGTCAAGACAACTAACAACACAGTGGTAGGAACTGGAAAGGCACAACTAAAATCAAGGGAAACCAAAGAAAATTAAACCGACAAGAAACGTATTCATTTGATTAAAAGAATTGGTATTCATGATTTGCAAAAAATACCTTTAATTTTCCCCTCACGTGCAAGCTTATACAGTCCCTTTGGATCTCTGGCCTCACACACTCCAAGTGGAACATCCATGAAGACCTTTGACATGTAAACTCAATCAAGTCAATAAAAACCAGCAAAACATATGTCAACTTGATGTTGGACCCCCAATTAATTAAAAGTAAGTCAAATATCCAAAACATACCAACCGAAAAAATATGTTGCAACTTTAGTTAGAATTTTCCGCAAACAAATCATAATCTGCAGAAGCACCAACCTCAATGAAATCTCCCTTTGGTAACATTGCACGGCATGCTTCCCTATCTCGTTGGAAAGGAGAAATAAGGCATGCAATGCATATAAATCCAGCATCAGCAAATAGTTTTGCCACCTCTCCTGTGAATATGTGAGGAAAGTGAATAAGAAAATTTGCAAAATGCCCTTTATAGTCGAGAGAGTCAACAATCCATAACGTGGAATATACTAGGCAGTTACAGCACTGACAATAAATTTTCAACAGATGACTTCAAGCCTTGGCAGTAACTAATTGCAATACCTACCAACTCTTCGTATATTCTCTGCACGATCTTCTGCTTTAAAACTAAGATCCCGATTTAGGCCATGTCTCACATTATCTCCGTCAAGAATATAAGACAATTTTCCTCTTTGGTAAAGCGTTTGACTCAAGGCACATGCCACAGTGCTCTTTCCTACAAATTTTAGTATCAAAGACACAAAACGTAACTGTTAGACATGTAAACAGAACATGGAAAATAGATGCTTCTTCTTTTCTCTTCCAACGAAGTTTCATGCAAACTCACGCAAAACAGAAGAGTCACAAACCTGAACCGCTGAGACCCGTTATCCATATGACACAACCCTTTTGATTGAGCAAGTTCTGCCTTTCAGATTTTCCAACTGAGCACTCATGCCACTTTATATTTGTTGAATTCCCAGCTATAGACAGTGGGCTACGCTTGCTATTTGTTCCTATCCCAAGCAACCCACCAAAAGGGAGAGCAAATAAACATGACAATCTTAATAAAGTCCATTTCTCATGAACTAATATACCCTCTTTAAGATTGGAAAAAACAAATCCAGAATTGCCATAAAAAATAAAAGAAAAGGCAACTACCTTGAACCCCATTAATCAACTTTGCGTCCGAGAACGACCCGTTAGAACCAACAGTCTCTACCTCTCCATTTACCTTCGGTCCCATCATACGTGACGGCGACCCTTCCGTGGCTTTAATTCTTAAAACCGCCCTCTGTTTCAAACTAATTACATGATCACCTTCGCTGTTGCTCCCAAGTCCCACTCTCAGCGTCCTAATTCCAGGCAGCGGTTTCAACCCAATCGCATTCATCTTCCCAGAACCTACGTAGTTCAATCAATCACTCCAATCAATCAACACTAATAAATGAACAAAATCCAGATTTTAACAGGCCATATATATCAAAAGAAAGAAAGAGAGCCAAAGAAAGAGAGAGTCAAAAAGATCAAAACTTTAGTGGCTGAGGCAAAGATTAAAAATAATAGAATAGACACAAAAATATTATATAGAAGAAGAGAAATAGATAAACACAAAGAGAGTGATTAGTGGATAGTTAAAATGGCCTTTAAATTCGTTTCTGAATGGTCAAAAATAAGGAGTGGGGTAACGTTATTGGCTTATTGCTGATCGCTTGGAGGATGGACCCTACCACTGGTTCAGTTTGTACAAAGAAATTGCACGTTTGAGTCGCAAAGAAGATGGATCGTCGGGGCTTAAAGACACGTTCCAGAAAGTAAGCAAATTAATTCAATCAAACTCATTACAAAGGATTTTCGTTAAAAATATTTTGACTAATAAATAATTCTTCAAAAATCTGAATATAAAAATGATATTTAGTTATTAAAAAAATCCCCAAAAAGCAATAATGTAACTTGTCCCAGTTGGATTTGGTAAGGGTGAGGTGCCCACTAAAAGTTCTTGAAAATAATTATGTGACTTTGGGCTATTAATGAATTGTTAATGTCACTGTTACTGATGCCAGCAATTATGCACAAGCCGATTGGGCTAATTTTTTAAAATTAAAAATATAAAAATTATTTTTTAAAAATTAAATCTAAAATAGCTTAACTTTTTTAAATAAAATAACAGCGTTTTATTTAAAAAAGTTGAGTCTTAGATTGATCTCAGCCTCGTTTGATTTATAAATTGATTCATTAAAAATTTCTGAATTTAAATTCATTAATCAATTTATTGTTATCTTATGAACGATAAGTACTTCAAGTTTAAATTTTTGACAAATTTTTTTTGTAATGAAAGAATCCGTAGCTGTTATTCTTTAGATGTACATTAGATAAATTTTCAGATTGACACAATAATTTACAAATTACGTTAATCGATTCCGTATTAAATAATTTCTATATAACAAGCTTAATTAAAAGAGTGTAAATAAAAAGATTCACATACATAGACCTTTTAGTTTCATATTCTCTTACTTTATTAATTCGATGGAAGCTTTGACGAGTTCTCTTTCTTATTATTTCTCTTTTTTAATTAGCAAGATCTAATACATGTGTTTGCGTTTTGCGGATTTGGGTCTTTTTTATGCCGTGTTTTGTCTCTATATGCATAGATAATTGGACATAGCTAAAATTCCCTCAATCTTGAAAGATACGGACCGCAACTCAGCACGGTATCTAAGTTGGACTAGAAAAGTATATGATTATTTAGGCATCTTGGTCTCTTATCCCTTTCGGTCCATTTGAAACACGATGTTAGCAATCATGGAGTAGAAATATCCAAAGTTTTCAAATCAAAAGAGGATTGAGTAGTCTATTAATTAATGAAGTCGAAATTTACGACAAAGTTAATCTTTTTCTTTTGAAGATATTTTAGACGTTAGATATAGGAAAGTGGCAAACTTATGGTTCATTGGAAGAGGTTTTAACAATAATTGAATTCTTTTTTATTATCTAAAATTTATTATGGTTTTTTATTTAGATTAATGTCGTGGTTTTCTCAAAATTTTTAAAAAGAAAAAAGCTTATTTAAAATAAAAAGTGGCTTACTAAAAGGTAAGTTCTTACTATGTCGAATGGTAGGTTGGAGTCAGTTTATATAACCCATTTTGAACATTAAAGACAGGCCATATGATATCTCGTACTAATGTATATTTTTTATATGCACTTTTGTCCCTTAAAAATCAGCCATTATTATTATGTTAAGAGACATATCTTTTGACGTTTTTTAAATAATTTTTCCTCCATATCGAATATTTTATTTATTTACATGACAATTTTACTTTATTTAGATAACTTTTAATGTTATTTTATTAGTTATTATATATTTAATATAGAATTTTGATAATATTAATTTGTGTTTATATTTTGGTATATAGTTGAATATTATGTGTTTATAACCTTACTCTCGTAAGTCTAATCATTCAAATATTTTTGTTGATATTATTTTCTTATAGTACTTTTTTTTGCTAAAATCTATCTGACCACTGAAATTATCATATATCAATGAGTTTATTGTTTGTTAGGATACTTAGATTAGTGAAGAGAATCCATTGAATATTATGAACCAATATAATTTCACTATCCTATTTGATAATCCCTAATAGCACCCAAGAGAATGGTGAATTGGGTATTTATAAATTTTAATGTAAAAGTTTACTAACTTAATATGAAAAGGATCATAATTTGTAAACGATACAAGTTAAAATAAAATAATACATTCTAAGAAAAATCTTAACTAATAAAGGAAAGGGTAAAGGGAGAGATGCAAACTAGTTTACAGTGGTTCAACAAACAATCCTTACCTACGTTCACTCCTAAGACTCTTATTGGATTTCTAGTATAATTCTTCTTACAAGGTGAATAATAACTTTTATACAATTTTTACTCGGAAAAAGATGAAACTATTATACAATCTTCTTCCAAGTTGAAGAGCAACATCAATTCCATTTAAATGCTCTGAAATGCAACAAACATGAATCCCAATAAAAGTTTACAACTCAAAGTAGCCTACCTTATCACTTTGATAATATTAAGAAGGTTCCTTTACTCAAAATGAGACAATACATGCTTAAATGACTGAAAAATAATTAAAAACATGTATAAAAGATACACAAATACTACTTGATGCTAGAATCAATGGGAAAATGTGTATTTATAGGATTTTGGGACCTGCATTAGTTGTTAAAGTCAAAAACTAATTATCATAATAATTAATTGCAGAGCACTAGTCGACCGGTATAGTATATTGGTTTATTAATATGTATTAAATGCACCGATTCGCGAGTAGTTGAGACATCGATGGACTAGTAGGTATATTAGTCAACTAATATGATATGTATTGGTCGACCAATACATTAAGCAATGTTACTACAAACTTTCCATACATTAAAGTTGACAACTTTAAAATATAATAGTCGACCATTAACCCATATAAGTCACAAATCCTCCTAAAACATGATTTTAACAATTCTAATTGCTTAAAGTAATTTGTTTAATACAATTATGGTTTAAAAACTTCCTAAAATGCTTAAAATTGATAACTTGAACTTATATTGGATAACCATTAACTCATATAGGTCGACTAGTTCCCCCAAAACATAATTTTGATAACTTCAAAGGTCAAATTCATTGCATTTATTGCAATTATAATTTAAACACGTCACAAAATATTTCTTAAAGAGTATTTGAAATATCAAAAGGCCTTTTCTATTAAAACCAGAATCTTTGATGTCTCTGAATAACAAACTCATTAGTAGTATTTATATCTTGTTACCATCAAAACATTGATTGGGATCTCCCTTAGTTTAATAATCTCCCTTTTTTGATGATGACAGATGATATCGAACAAAAAAATATGATTAAACACATAAGTAATTATCTATATCAAGATTCTAAATAACTTTTCCTTAATTTCATGTATAAGACATAAATTAATATCAAGAACAAAAAAAAATTTAATTTCAAGTGATATCTAAATGATAAGTAAAAGAAATATTCATACATAAAAAATGTACAACAACCATACTCCTCTTGAATCTAATATCACAAAAAAAATTATTCTTCCCATTTTTGGAAACATAAAAAAACAATTAATTGGAGTAGGAAAGTGAGACTCGATCAAAGTGTATAAATCATCAAATTGATACATCAAGATGTCTTAAAAAGAGACAAGTTTTCCTTTCAACATAGTGAGATGATCCTTAATGATGACCAGACAAGCATTAAGTGGAAACTTGTGATATGGTCATGAGGTAGTAGCATCATCAAATGCAGGTAGCTTAATAGTGTAACTCAACGTAGGCTTATTAAGACCATTGTTATATAGGAAAACCACATATATTGGTAACGACTGCTGAGGTTAAAATTGTTGCCGCTGGTATGGTTGATTTATTTAATCATCAACCAATTAGCAACATATACGGTTAAGAGTAGCATAATGAAAAAAGAAATCAAAATTAATCTCATCATCACCAGTAGAAGGAATGTGAAAATGCTAGAAGATAAGGCTAAGTAACAGAGTATAAAGAATGTTTTGTTTCATTTTGTTGGCTTCATAAAAATGGGCTATATTGAGCAAAAGGAAAAAAAAACCAATATGAATACACTTTTTTAACATAAAAATTCATCATGTTCTAGAAAAATAAAATAACCATTGACATAAATCAAATTATACTTAATGAGGAGATGATGAAAATGGAAAAGAGCATTAAGACCACAAACCCAAAGATGACCCTGGCACAAAATAAGTTTGGATAGTCTATTAAGTACAACAACTATAACATGCAAGATTTTTAGGAATGGGGAAGCCTAAGATCTCATTTATGAAGTCATAAGAGAGAAGCATATTGATACTATAAATTTAGGAAAAGATGTGAATTGTCACCTCAAATCACTTTATGGTAAAGACTAATATGGAATAATCTAGTATTTTTTGGGCTAATATGAAATATTTTTATAATAAGGGATTCTCACCCTTGATCAATAAATAATTGTACAAGACCATATGCTTTGAATTGCACTAAACTAATGGGAGAGATAAGACAGTTTTTATGTAACTCTCTAGAAGTATAATCATGAAACTAATTAAAGTTAATATCAAAATACTCGTCCTCATTAGAAGGAGGAGGCATAGGAGGTGAAGGAGTTGGGAATCTCCCTTGAGTCCTTTAAATCTTAGAAGATGTGCACATACATCTACTTCGAGTGAGTATCCTGTAAAGATGATTATGGTTCCATCTAGTTTATGTCATGAGGATAGAGAAAAGGCACAAGAAAAATTAAGGAAAGTTCAAAAAGAGTATGGGTACATATGGTATATAGTTACCTGCAGTAAAAAAAAAGACATATAACTTCAATCCGATCAACTTCAATTTTGCAACAATTGAAAAAAAAAGGGAGGAATCTCAAAGTATAAGCCAAGATATACCAGGAAATATATAAAAATGATCAGAATTAAGAAATACAAAATATGAAAAAATTGTGAGTTTATTTATGAAAGGTGTAAGAATATCATGAAATCAAAATTAAGAGAAGTAAAGGCTGAATTAATAAATGTGACTAGTATTATGCCTAACTTAAAAAACAAAATCCCAATTATTTTAAGAATATCTAAGTTAAAAATGCTCAATTGGATTGTATAATGATAAGTTGTAACAAAGTTAAATGTAAGAAAAGCTAAAAAATGTTTCTAATTGAATTAAGAAAACATCAATTTCACAAAAAGATGCACATAATTAAGTAATTTAAAAAGTCCCTACATTTCAAGTGTCAAAATCTCAATTTTTTTAAAAAATAAAACTAAGCATAATGTAATGTAATTGAGAGTTGAAAAACTTTAAGACAATCTTATATTTTCCTAATGAACCCTCAAGATTAAAAGAATAATCAAGAATATACAAAACATGAAAATCCTTAATTTGAAATCCCTATATCGCCTAAAAAATCCAATTTGATTCAATTTATTAGCTATATAATGAAATTGGATGCATAAATAGATGTAACAACATGCATGTAACACCAATTAATTGCTAATTTGAAAAAAAAGAGTAAAGATTTTTGAAAATCCCCATAGTAAAAAGATTAGGGGTTACCTTAAGAGTTGTTGGATGAATTGAAGTTATAAGACTAGACTTGGGTGTGTGGATGTATGGAAGCTCATTGATCCTATGGAAGTTGCATAAAGTTCATCGAAGAAGGAGGAGAGACATTGGAGGGGAGTAGGCAACAATATGAAAGGATTAGAAAAAGGATGAGGATGAAAAGCTTCTAAAGAATTTTTCATGAGTGATAAAAATAAGAGGAGTTATGTGACGATGAAAGCAACCATATGACAAGTGGTAGCGATAAAGAGAGCATTTTAGAGAGTTTTGAAAGAATTTGATGTAAAGGATGATGAAGAGAGGTGGAATGGTTGTTTTAATACAAAACTATATTAGTTAAACAATCAAAGCTAGCGGTTGACTAATTAATGTTGTAGGTCAACCAACAATATTGACCAAAATCATAACAAACTCACTGGAATAAAGTATTCTATAAGGAAAGGTTATATTGCTAAACCATTAAAGGATATCGGTGGACCAATAAGAGTAGGTGGTTAACCAGTATATGCAATTAAACTCAAACCAAACTCACAATAAAAATAATTATTAGATATAGAGACATTGTCAATCACACAAGGATATTAGTTGACTAATATGAATATATAGTCGACAAAACAACCAGAAAACTCACTATAAAGTAAGAGTGGTTAATGTTTGGTTGATCTCATTGAGGTATTGGTAGACTAGTATGTCCTGGTAACTCCAAAATTAACCTTAAAACTCAAATTACAACACTAAACAACATATTAAATCATCAAGATAAATAAAAAAAATCATTATAATCACTTATGAAAATGAGCTTCCATCAATAATCCCTAATTCTCTTCTAATTATACAAAATCTATCTTCACTCATCGATTTAGTAAAAATGTCAACAAATTGATGTTGTGTATCTAATAATTCTAATTCAATATCTCCATTTTGCACATAATCCTTAATAAAATGGTATTCAACTTTTATGTAGTTGGTTTTAGAATGTTGAATGGGGTTCTTTGTAAGATAAATAGAACTATTCTTATCGCACTTAATAGGCATCTAAGTAAGGTCCATTTTATAATCTCTAAGTTATTGTCTAAGCCATAGGATTTTTGCACAATAATTAGCAATCACCACATATTTGGCTTTTGCAGTTGATAAGGCAGCCAAATTTTATTTCTTACTAAACCATAAAATTGATGCATTACCTAGGAGTTACAGATATTGGGCGTACTCTTTCTATCCAAAAGACTAACGGTAGAATCCACATTCAAATAACAATTTAAGTAAAAAAAATTACTCAGGATACCAAAGTCCTAATGATATGTTATCACATAAATATCTAAGAATGTGTTAAACAATTAAAAGGTGGAATTTACTAGGACTTGATTGGAATCTAACACATAAATATGCACTCAACATTATATTATACCTACTTATGGTAAGATAAAGCAAATTATCAATCTTACATCAATAGAGTTTGACGTCAATTGGCTTGCCTCTTCATCTTTGTTTAATTTTGTTATGATTTTTATAAGTGTTCCTAATAGTTTCACTTAATCCATTTTGAATCGCTTGAGTAGTTCTTTTGTGTACTTTGCTTGATTTAAAAAGATACCTTCCTTGCTTAATTTGGAGTCTAAGAAAGAATTTAAGCTCTCCTATCATACTCATCTCAAATTCCATACTTATACATATGGAAAATTCTTTACACATACTCTAATTAGTGGAACCAAAATAATGTCATCAACATAAATTTAACAATTAAAATATCATGCTTGCGCGTTTTAATAAAGAGTGTAATGCCGAACTTATCTTTAGATAAACCATTTTCTAAAAGAAATAACCTATTATACCAAAATCTAAAAACTTGTTTCAAGCCTTATAGGGCCTCCAAAAGTTTATAGACATGTTTAGGTGCATCGTGTTTTTCAAAATTGAAAGGTTGATCAACATAAACTTCTTCTTAAATAAAATAATTTAAAAAGGCACTTTTAACATCCATTTGAAACAATTTCAAATTCATGTGGGAAGCAGATGCAAATAATAACCTAATAGCTTCTAACTTAGCCACTAAAGCAAAAGTTTTCTCAAAGTCTTTGCCCTCATCTTGATTTTGCCCTTTTTTCACCAATTTAGATTTATTTCTCCCAATGGTATTCAATTAATCAAATTTGCTTTTAAAAACCCACTTGGTACCTATGATTTGGTCATCTCTAGGTCTGTGTACTAAAGTCCATACCTTATATCTCTCAAATTGGTTCAACTCCTTATTTGTAGAAAGAACCTAAATTTCATCATTAAAACCTTCTTCTATAGTCTTAGGTTTAATTTGAGAAATGAAATAAAGATGAGATAAGTCTCTATAATGAGATTTAGTAATTACCCTATGTTGAACATCACCTAGAATTTGATTTGGAGGATGGTTCTTTTTAAATTTTGAATCTCTTAAGAGCTCCTTGTCCTTTTTGTCTCCCTTGCTTGATTTGGAAATATACTTATGTGAGGTGTGCTAGTGATTATTTTTTTTCTCTTCAAGGGATAATTTCTTTAGTTTGTTGGATCTACCGACATCATCGTCATTAATAACTTTCTTGGATATAATAGGGTTAGATTCATCAAAGATATCATGCATAAAGTCTTCAATAACAAGACTTCTTATTAAACACTTATATGCTTTTCTATTTAAGAATTAGCCAAGAAAAATATCTTCATTTGATTTTGAATCAAACTCTTTTAAATTATCTCTAGTATTCAAAATATATCATTTACACCCAACAACCTTAATGTAACTATTTTTTTGCTTCTCCTATGCCAAAGCTCATATGGGGTTTTATCTAAAGTTGGTCTTATATAGACTCTATTTAAAATGTGACATGCGACAGCCATAACTTCCACCAAAAAATGTTCTTAACTATTTCTTGCAAATTTATATTTATACATTTAATAACTCCACTTTGTTTAGGGGACCTTGGAATAGAAACATTGTGAAAGATATGACGGTATCTTTCATAATGTTTCTATTCCGAAGAAACCTTTTATTCCCTAACTCCCTAATATAGTCACTTCCAATAGATGCAATAGAGAGCTCCTTTTCATTTTTAACTTATTTATAAATTTAACAAATGCCTTAATGCATTCATCTTTGTTAGCTAAGAATAAAACCTAGCTAAATTCATTAACTATGATAAAAGTATAAAATTTACAACCTAGACTAGCAATTCCAATTAGTCCAAACAATTCCATATGAAGTAGTTATACATGTATAATGGAAACTACTGACTTTTTGCTCTTGAAAGGTCTCTTAGTTTGTTTTCCCATTTGAAAAGTTCCATAAATCTTGTCCTTCTCAAATTTTACCCTTATAAGTCTATCGATAAGTTGCTTAGAGTTGAGGCTAGAGATAAGGTCCATACTTGCATGTCCAAGCCTTCTGTGCCAAATCCATGCATCTTCACTATAGACATTAGGCACTTCATATTTTGGTAAGGGCCTGTTTGGTTGGATGTTAATTAATGGAACAGAAGGGAACAGAATGTAACGGAAGGGAACGGTTTATAATGGAATGGAATGTCATATAGTGATACGTTGTTTGAGAAGGATGGAAGGGTTCATAATGTAATGTAATAAAATACTGTTTAGATGATGGATGGAATGGAATGTAATGTATAATAAATGACTATTATACCCCCCTTATATTAGAATGATTATTCCAGAAAGTTTATTATTTTATTATTAATTATATATAATTTATTATTAATTATAT
>JANZXR010000171.1:38141873-38154424 GCA_027575705.1 Erythroxylum echinodendron
AAATTAATCACATATACTACTTCATTTACAATCCAATTAAATATTTTTAACAACAATTTCATAAACTCCCAATTTTACTCAATAATCCTAAATTACCTAATACACAATTTTTAGGAAAAATAAAATTGCAAAAACACATACCAAATTGATGTCCAATTCTTCAAATTAAGCTTCCATCAACTTCAATTTCACCAACAATTCCTTATTCCTTCTCTCTCTCTCTCTCTTTCTCTCTCTCTCTCTCTCCCCTTCAATTCATCTTCTTTCTCTTCATAATATTGCATAAACATTCAATTTCATGCATTTTATTCATCAACGCTTGCAACTACATCAAAATCATGTACTAAAAATAATCAAAACTCCATTAACTTACCTTATAAATTTTCAGGTACTATTCATCAAGAAAACCCATAAACCTTTTCTTCATCTTTTCCTAAACTTTTTGTTGATATGGTGAGTTTAGGAACCCTAGGTTAATGATTTAACGTTTAATAGTTGATTTGGGGGTTAAAAATAAAAAGGTTGGCTTGAAAATGAAAGAAAATAAAAGAAAAATGAAGAAGAAAGGAGAAATTGTTGTTCTAGGCACTCCTTGGTGAAGAAGAAAGGGTAGGTGGCCAAGAAAATAACTTGTAGTCCCTTAATAACACTTTTTTATTAAAAAAACTAAAATTAACTTTAACTTTTAATCTATTCTTTTATTCTTTTCAATAAAAATACCTATAAGAAAAATATCAAGCTCACATAAAGACTTTAATTAATATCATTTATTTCCATTAATATTTTCGGATTTGGCTTTCACCCTTTTTTAGGTCAAATTTTGACTGTTAGTCAATTATTGGTTAAACCCCTCAAAACGAAGTCGTTTTGAACTCTAATTTAATCCTCGGGTTATCTTTGAACAATATTGTCTGATGAAAAATAAAATAAAATGCAGTTTGAGTCCCTAATGTCACTATTCACCTCGGAATACTTTATTCACCGCCCAAAAAGTACTATTCATGAAATCTAGATTTTTGGAGCGTTACACTTTGTAATTTTATATTTATGATATGTAACAAATTAGTGATAGTCTATTTAATTTTATATTAATATAGTTGTCGGCTTCTAAAGTATTAATGCCTAATTATATATGACTTATGCATTCTACTGATGTGTTAGTTGTGCATGATTAGTTTGGTTATGTATAGTACTGCAAAAGCATTATGCCATGATTATGTAATTTAAGTTAGAGAATGTTAAATTAATTATGTTATAATTTAATAATAATTAATATTTTAATTATGTGCATGTAACATTTCAACCATTTATGAGATGAATATTACATTACTAATTATATTTAGACCCGTGAGTTTATTCACCAATTTTAATCAAGCCTATCCGTTATAATTGTAATTTTTTTAAAAATAGTGAACCTAATTGATATATTTTTATTTGTGTAAAAAAGGGATTGGAGAATTGAATTTATAAAATCATAACTTATGATTTTTTACGCTTTGGAATAAAGTTTTATTATTTTAAGAAATAATGTCTTAGTCGAATTATATACGTCTGCTTTAAATTTATGAAAATTTTATTTGATTAATTGCCACATTGAAAATAATAATTATGTGTTAAAATCATTTGATGATGTATATTTAATGCTCGTTCTTATCATTGGCATGACAATCCAGGCAGGGAGTCTTAGCCCGAGCTTGACTTGATCAAGGTCAAAAAAAAAGAAGTCGTTTTATTTCTTTTAGTCGAGTCACGAGTCCATAGCCTGGTCAATCGGGCTTGCGTTATGGATTGACACTAGGTCAAGCAAATGTCAGGCCCGAGTTAGGACAGTCACATGTAGCCTAACTTAATCGAGGCCTAAAAAAAACGACGTCGTTTTGTTTCTTTCGGTCAAGCCACAAGTCTATGCTTGCCCGACCCATTGTCAATCACGTCGTTTTGTTTCTTTCAGTCGGGCCACAAGTCCATGCTTGCCCGATCTATTGTCAATCCATAGTTGCTAAAATTTTCGACATATTAGTCAAAATCGATAATGTCTAGGGCACATTGTCGTTATATTTCTGTCAGTCGGGCCACAGGTCCATGCTTGCCCGGCCTATTGTCAATCCATTTTTGCTAAGATTTTTGACATATTAGTCAAAAACGATAATGTCTAGGGCACACCGGTCATATAATCCGACGGTCATAATGAAGTAATCTAAATATGTTAGAAATAAACCCTCTTCTGTCGCATCTGTGTCCTATCATTATTGCCCCAACCCCTCTATGTGCCTGCTAGAGTAAGCAGGTAAAAACCCAACAAATCCTGGTTTGCCTACTGCACTACTGCTGCCTTTCTCTTTAAGTCTGTCTCTTGTTCACCTTTAGCCTGTAAACATGTTTCGACGAGAACGAGAGAAGGAGCGAGACAGAGACATAGACAGGGACAGGGACAGGGACAGGAGGGACAGGGACAGGGACAGGGAAAGGGACAGGGACCGAGAAAGAGATAGAGAGCGGGAGCGAGACCGTCGCGATTCTGATCTCAAGCGACGCCGGTCCGGCTTCGACAGGGAATCCAGGTACGTTGAATTGGGATTTTGGTGGGTTTTGATTTCTGTACTCAAAGGTGTTTCCTTTCTCTATTTCTGGGTTCTTGAACTTGTGTAGACTAGATAATTCGGAAATGCGTTTCTTTTTTGTATACGAGGAATAGCTTTGAGCCATCAGTTTGTTTAAGTGTTGAATTAGATTATGAATTAGTGTGACTGCTGCTTTTCGTCGATTTTCAGCTCTTATCTTACGGAGCTGTGTTGATGCAACCCAGAGACTAGGGTATGTGTAATAGGTGTTAGAGCAGATAGCCTTACAAGTTCTTTCTGGGCTGGGCTGGACTGAATTGTTCTTGGTGGGTCGAGCTAGTTGTGTTCTGTCGTGGGCGTGCTGTTAGACATATGTGTTTAGATTATGTTCTTGTACATTTGATAAATGGTAAGTATAATTGCATGATGACGAAGTCTGAGGTAGTGCTCCTTGATACACGAAGGTCGAGGTATTATGGTGCTGGCATATTGAGTAACTGTTTGATGCTATCATATTTATACATACGTTTGCTTTTTCGAGGTTACAAATTAGTCATGGTTTTAATTAGTTTATCAGTAGCTCACATTCAATCATCATTAAAAGATTATTGATTGCTGCCAATTATTACATGGATTATATTCTTCTTTGTGAGATTAGTCCAAAGAGGTCTTGGAGGGATGGAAAACCAGAGATAGAAAGAGTAAGCAAAAGTAATCTGGAAAATGGAGCCAATATTGATCGTGATCAAAGGAACCCGCACCGGCTTCAAGATGCATTACCTCTTGAGGCTCCATTAGAGCCTGATTTTAAGGTTGATTCTGATCCTGTGACCAAAGAATCTGATAAGACCATAAATGGACAAGTTGAAGGGAGAAAAAAAATTTCTGATCCTGAAGTGCATCGGTCAAGATCTTATTTTCAGGTCCTCGTCTTTGATTTATTAGAACTTTTTTCTTTATGTTATTCTTATTTACGTTAATCACTAGCATAGCTTTTCTGACAAGGGGCAGATTCTTTTAGAACCCTTCAAATATTTTAGTAATCTGGTCCAGTTCTTGATATAAATGTAATTCTCAAAATCATGCTCATTTCCTGCAAATGCAGTAACTCCTTGTTTTCTTCTACAATCAAGCATATCAAATACATTTGAAATGTGCAGCTCTTATCATCAAGGCTTGGGAATAAAGGATGTCTGATTTACTGATTTGAATGAAATCCCTAGTTGTTCATGGTTTTGGAGACACCGGTTTTTCCATTCTAAATTTTCATGGAATTATTGCATGGAATATGCAACAGTTTATACTTTTGGGAGTAGATGCACAATAACATCATAGAAGAACAAATTCTGTGGGCTTATGTCATTTAGTAAGAGAGATAGGGAGAGAGAATTTCATCTAACCTTAGCAGGCTTCCTTGCTAAGTATTTAGCTACAAGTTGTTTTGCAAAGTCTCCTAAATGAGTTCTCAAGAGAGATCCCTGTACACTTCACATTAACAAGCTAGACCATGATGATGGAAAAATATCTAGGCAAAGTAAATTTGATGCACATTCCAAGATGTTCATTTGTGCTATTAAATGGCAATTTCTTTGTTGATTTTAATTAAATGGTTTTCATTCAGTTTGTGGCAACTTTTTTACTGGGCTGATGTAGCGGGGATTGTTATCTGATCCATGAGTTCAAAGACTCCTTGTATATAACAGTCTTGGGCTTGCCCGTGCTTGTCTTTTTAACAGCACAATGAGCGTGGTATGGCTGGGCAAGTTGGTCGAAGCTTTAGCCAGAAAATTAGTGGTGAGTTTCTGATTCACTCTGGAATTTTGTGAGTTCTGAATGATTATCTCTACCTTCATCTTATCTGTCAGTGATCAATTTTCAGTTTTTTATCTTTTGTGCATCTGAATCTGCTCGTTGTTGGATGAGCTTAGAGATGTAGTTGTGTTAGGATATCAGTTTATTGTGTTCTTCCCTATTTTCTCTTATACAGTTTATATATAATTAGACCATATTCCTTTCTTATTTTGAAAATGAATACCTTGCAAATCAGTTTCACCTTTATCCATGCAAAGCTGTTGTGATTTCCGCCCATGTGTACTTATTCTGGCAGCCATGATTTTGAATGATGAAACACTTGAATGGTGTTGAGTGAATATTAAATCAATTCATAGGTTGAATTTTATCTACAATCCAAGTAACATTTACTTACAGGACTATTGGCTATTGGTGGCCTATTTCCACACGAGTGATTTGAATGTAAACTTTACTATTTTATTTCTCGTCATTTTCATTTGTAAAATATTGATATTTGTTTTCATGAATGTGCATCTTGCTATTCTTGTGTTGAATTTGGATGGAAGTTTTTTATATATTCCTTGTGAAGCACCATCATTTAATCCCTTCATTTTCCAATTGCAGGAGCTAGATCCAGGGATTCAAAGGATGAGCAAGACAGAAGGATCCCAAGCAAATCAGTGACTCTTGGTTCAGAGGGAAGAGAGGAGAAATCAGAACCTAAGGGGAGTAACAACAGCATCTGGAGCCGTGATGGTTTCCTCAAATTGGACGATGAACCTCCATCACCTGTGAGAAAAAGGCCTCCTTTTAGGGAGAAAAAGATCCCAGTAGATAACACCGCCAACAGTGACAAAGCCACTGCTACCGCAAGGGTAGTCTACGCAGAACGCACTGTGTCTGCCAGCGGAAAGAGGGATGAAAGAGACTATAACCCTCGTCTTTCAGACAGATCTCAAAGGCCAGCTTCTGGAAGTCGAGGTGAATCGCAAAAGCATAGCCTTCAGCCTAGAGAAAGGCTTAGAGGTGCTGGTGGTGGTGGCAATTACAGGGGAAGGGACAGATTCAATGGAGGGCAAGGTTATGGCCCTGGTAGAGCGGAGAAATGGAAACATGATTTGTTTGATGAGGCTAATAAGAGTCCGACCATAAAAAATGAAGATGATCAGATTGCAAAGGTTGAAGCTCTCTTGGCTTCTTAGGAACAGTGTATGAAAGGTTTTGAGTTTTCATCAATGCCATGAGCTTTTGCTAGGAATCTGGTAAAAAACACTCCGTTTCTTTTCCATATATTTCCGTTATCTCAAGACATTTTGTCCTCGTCATTGTTGAAATTGGGATTCCTTGCTTATGAAATCTCTCTTTTGTAATGCAACTTGATGGATTTGTTTCACTTCTTTGACATCATGAAAGTTTTCATTTGCTTTAATGCATATGTGTTATGGTTTGACTATACAAATTGATTAGTATGTTTGCTCTGATAAGTTAAGGAGCTTGATTTTTCTGGATTGAGTTTAAGTTGTAATATATATATATAACTTGAATTTATGTATATTCATAAATATTCAAACTTTATGTTAATTTATAATTGTCATATAATAAATTTTTATTCATACATATAACTGTTGCGAAAGAGAGTAAAAAGGCATTCTTTTTTTCAAACAAATATAATTTGCTAATACTCCAAAGAATTATTTTAATTGACAACCAACTCATGCCAATGTCATAAAAATAATAGGATAACAAATTAGATAGGTGGACATCATATGGATTGACCTATAATCCAATTTAACTCATGACCCATAACCCTAAATTGGCTTTGTGAAATAATTTTTGTTTTCTAAAATTTCCATTTCTTGTATTTCCTTTGTTCTTTATTGCATGAATTTCATTGGTCCCTCTTAACATTTTCTTAGTCATTTTGTTTCTGTGGTCCCTCACTATGTTTCGTTAGTCCCACACATCCTTAACGATAACACTTGCATACATCATTCCCTTGCTAGGTATGTTTGTCCCTCAAATAAATTTGTGCTCTCAATTTTGTTTTTGCATGTGTTTTTGTCAGCTGGGGATGACATTAACTAGTTGTTTGTTGTTTTCTCCACTCTTATCGGTTTCTCACCATTTATAGTTACCAATACTGTAATCATCTACAAAAACCTTTCTGCCAAATATGTTGAGTTGAGCTATAATGGGTGATTATTTGAATGGGTTGTCAAAGCACTCAAAATTAATCTCTGATTTAGTAAACTTTTGTAGTAGTTGTGGAGCTGGATTGAATTCCAAGAAAACTAAAAACTACTTTCTTAATTGACAAAATAGAATGGAGGTTATGACTAATTAACTAAACAATTAAAATTAACAAGGAATCAAAATATATCAACACTTTATAAAAAAGAGATATTCAATTTTACTTAACTCCAATTTAAGGTAAGGATCTCACCCAAGTTTAACGTTGTTTTAAAATGAATAAATTTTAATAACTCAAGCAATTAGTCTAAAAGCTATTAAGATAGTCATAATAAGTTTCAATTTTCTTAAATTAATTGATTCAAACGCAACATTCAAACAAAAATAAACTACTAATTGATTGGTTATAATAGCATTCTATATCAATTAAATGATAGCAATAAGCTTAATGAAGAAAGCTAAATCCTAAATTAAATAATTGAGATAAATATAATTATTCAATCTAGTTTTCTTGTTTCTTATAAGTTAAATATGCAAGTACATAAATAACCTACTTGTTACTTCTACCAATCATTCATGACAATTACGAATCACTGAACTTGTGGATAGCCATAGAATAATCAATGATGAATTAATTTGTTATATCAATCAATATTAATTACTTATGAAATAAAAGAACATAAAATAATAAATATTTGGATTGAAATAAAAATCTAGGTTTAGAATAAAATCTCTCAAGGTTACAACTAGAATTTGGATTCCCCTTGAATCAAAAAATTTAGAATTAGCTACACGTGGCTGTAGTCCCACACAAAGATAGATGAGAGAATAAAAGAAAACAAAAGAAAGACAAAAGGGAATAATGAAAAAGTTTGTAACATTTTTTCCTCCCTCTTCTACCTAACAACTAACTTTTTTTAGTACTCCAAAGATAATATTTTAAGCAAATCAAAATCCGCATAGAGGGTCAAGAATAAGTCCTTCAATTGAATTGAACTTCTTAAAGTGAATCTAACTCTAGGCGTGATCTTGCCATATGTAATTTAGCACTGTCACATTTGAATTTATCCTTCCAAAATTCATGGCTTTGATATATGATGCTCTAGTAAGATGACTGAATCCAAATTTGGTCCAATATTCACTTCTAACCTCTTAAAGCAAAATAAAATTAATTTTACCAATTACGCAAAAAAATCATTTACAGCTAAAGAAATAAATCCAATTAATATAATCAAATCACATCATTATTCAACTAATATTTATAAGTATTATGATAAAAAATTATGCATATTCATATAATCTTTAGCAAGCATTTTTTGTGTGTTTTGTTCTCTGTGCTATAGTTAATGCTTTGTAGAATAAAGATATAAAAATTTGACAAATGGTTAATGATAGTTAGGTTGATGGACAACGCGTTAGCATCAAGGAGCAACATTTCTTAAAGAAACTTAACAATAGTGTAATCTTCTGGGGAAGCCATTGAAATTTTGTTATTGTTGTTACTATTAAGAAGGAGAAGGTAATAAATTCCATTGACCAACACCATATCTTAGTCTATTAGGGTTATCAAACTCAAAATTGTTGCTTTATGGTGTGTTTTTATTGGAATTCATTAGGTTGATGGCCATAGTTTTCCAGTCCTCATGCAAATATCAGTAGCTATTTGAAATGATTGTTGTTATTTTAGATGAAGCTCAGTAGCATATTAATTTGGTTATTATGTAGTATGTAATTGAATAACATTTTTCATATGTACATTGAGGATTTTATTTTCAGTAGGTGCTTTAGTTTAATGAGGTTTGTGTTACTTTCATGATGTTTTACATTATGATCTTACTCTGGCAAATTAAGAGGGCATTGTCAGAAAGAATAGTATACTTTACTTTGGTTGATTGTTTCATGCTATAATATGTTCCTGATGGTTTATTACATCATGCTTGTAGTTACAACTGATCGCTATTATGGAGACATTTTAGTTCAAGGTTTATTTTTAGGTTCTATGTTCTTACAAGTATGGTAAATGAAGAACAAAACTTAGGGAACCAATATTTAGTACCTAGTTTTAGAGCATCTAGTATCTTATGTTATTGTTTTAAATGAAGAATAATGGAAAATGCATATAAGATCAATATCAAGTTGGGATCATTATCCTGCTAGTGTAACCAAGTATTGACATTTATTTGATTTGATTAATACTGAAATTAGAGCTTGTAATGCTACTATGATCTATATGGACTATACATGGTGCTAGATTGTGTTTATATCTCATTAATGACGTACTTATCTTGTATTAAATGTCTTTATGCTTAATGTAGGTATATAGAGATACATAGTTCAGATGAGAAATTAACCATGTTTTATGGTGGGAAGTTTGTCCATGGGATAGTAGAACTTGTTTCAACATCTGATTGCACTTTTTCTAAGTGTCAATATTGAAATAACCGCAAGTGCACGACATAGCTATAGGTAGTATCAATAAGTATAGGTAGATCCCACGAAGACGATCAATACTAGTAGTTACCGTTATCCTATTATCTAACTTATGAATTTGATTGTGATTTTTAATTAAAGAAAATAAAACTAGGCAGTAAGATTAAACAAAAAAATTAAGAAATCAATAACAAATTATCAATATCAACAATTAATGTCTAGGTTTCGAAATCTCCCTAAATACCCTTAATTGATTGATCTTTTATTATGAAATTGTTTTATTGAATTATTGGACTGTGTAAATACCTATGATGTGTTAATAATTCCTCACTCTTGAGTCTAATAACTAATCTTAAGGTTATCCACTGAATTACTCAAGTTAAAGTTTATAAGATTGCTTTACCGAATTGTTAATCTCGCTATTAAGTTTAACCCTAATCTAGAGGATTTAGGTCATTTTATCTCTAGGGTTGCAATCAACTCTTTTCAATTACGGTAAATCTATTAACATACAAGATTTCTCAATCTTTATGTTATAAAATCAAATTATACACTAATATTCTAGATCTATTAAAGCATATAATAAACACATATTGAATCATAATATATCAATCCAAACAATTGCATTAATAAAAGAATTAAAACATATTATTGCACAAAACTAAGGTTAATCTAAATTAGACACTAAAAGAGTTTACATATGATAAAACACGAAATCAAACATAACAGAAAGAAAAATGAATTGAAAACAATGGGTTTATAATTCTAAATCTCCCTAATTGTCTTCTATCAAATATTCTTGTAAGGTAGATGTTTGATCTTGTATTCTGATGTATCTTTTGATGATTATTTTGTAATTTTCACTTCTCTGACTCAAAATTACCCATTTTAAATGATCTTAGCCTCTGAAATTGCCTCCTAGTGTCAGCTATCCCTAATTGCCTTTGAACACGTCCTTTTATAGTAAAATTTAAGGTTTTGAGTAATGCACTATCTGATACACAATTATATACTAGACTGTGTATAACCAAGAATACTCAGAATTTGTGATTCTGCACGGCCTAAGGGATTTGTATGCCTAGGTACATGGCCTTGTATCCCTTCTATGTTTCAAATCTTCATTTTATGCCACATTTTCATCCGAATTCTTTTCTTTTAAGTTTATAAAGGCAATTATAACCTATAAACACTCTTGGGGCAAATTAAGTACTAAATATACAATAAAAGTATAAAATATCAAGCAAAAATACATCAAATATGGGGTATAAATATGGTCAAATATGCATCTATCAACATCATATGTAATCTACATGTAAATAATGTTAAAATTATTATGTTAAGTTACACCTAAATTGATAGGGCTATCAGTGAACCTTGTTGTAATACATCTTTTAGTAGACATGTTTTTATGTTATATTCTTATTGGAGGCATGCTTGACGAGTCATTTTCTTCCCTTTCCTTGTCAACTTACTGCCTATCATAAAATTCTCCCAAATCTCCTTTCTTCTATTCTTCTTTGTCTTACTTGACATTTTTTAGAGGTGGTAATGGGGGCTCATGTTTAGTTTTAGGACATAATTTCTCTCCTTGAACTAGGCCCATCATATATTGATAAGCACGTACATATTTATCCTTCATAATCCAATTTGATACATATTTTTTACGATGTTCATTGTTATACTCGATGGCAACAGTGACATAAGAACATAGGATTCTTGAAACATTCCAACTTCTATAACTACATGTACTATGTCTCAAGTTCACAACATGCTCAACTTTTTTTTATTACTTCAAACCCACTAGTACTATTCCTCTCAAGTTCACCACTGACACTTAATTCCTTATTAACTCTCATTTGTTTTTAATTCTTGGAGCATTCTTGTCTATCCACTTGCTTACCATCCTTCTATTATTAACCGATCTCTTCATCATAAGCACTCTAAATTATTCAAGCATTGTGATAATGTTCTTTGTCCACACGTTAATGATACTCTTTTTACACACTTCATAAAGATTATTATCCACAATATCACACTTTAATGATGAGTTAAAATATGTTTTCAACCACTTTTCCTTTGGAATTTTTAAAAAATCCTTATAAGCATCTTTTGACTCCTTTTCTAACTCCATTAAATATAAAAGTAATTAAGGTTCATTATAAGACTTATAACATTGCCAAAACAGTCTTTAAAATTTGAGTCCTTTATGATCCCTCTTTCTCTAATTAGTAAACATATATCTTGCACAACCTTACTTCAACCCTTAGGAGTTACCTTCAAGTGCCTCCATAAGACCCTGTGTAACATTTAATATACAAAATTAGTAAATAACTAATACGAGAAAATTTATATTATAAAAGAAAATAAACTTTAAACTAAATTTTTTTAAATCTAAAATCACTACATATCCGCCTCCATCTTTTAAATCTAAGTCTTTCTACAACTCCTCTAAAAACCAATTCTAAGTGTCTATTATTTTACTGTGTATGACAACCTATGCCATAAAGAATATCTAATTATTACCATCTCTTCCCACTGTTGCCAATATCTCACCTTTTGTAATAACTTTTGAAAAGCAACCATCTAGTCCTATCAACCTTATATGACCATCTAAGAACCCCTTCTTGCAGTGTTAGAAACACACATATATGCTATCAAATGATGGCTACAAATTATCTCCAAGTGATGGCTATTTAATAACCAATTCAACTCTGCTACCAAGATTTAACCTTAAAATTTCTTCCCTGTAACAATCTTACCATATTTTGCTCTAGCAACTCCTTATATTTCCTCTATTACCAACTTCATAACCATATAAAAAATGTTATACCCAACATCGACTCTCAAATCTTTTTTCATGAACTTCCTCAAGTCTATTAGGAATACAATGAGTCCTGAGAGGTTATTAAAGTAATTCTTAACAAGCCACTTTGAACCCACACTTTTGTTGTAGAAAACAAGATTGCATGTGTGCTTTGCTCAGAAACTCTTACCTGTATACATATATGCGAGTAGTTAGTCCATAATACCATTGATGTTGACCCCCGAATTTTTTTCTTGATGAATAAGCTTGATTTAAATTACTTATGAGGTATTTATGGATTTATTTTGTGGATTTAATTATTATGTTAATATTAGTAAGTTTTTATGACATAGGTTAATTGAATTAAAGTATTCAGGCAATAAGATTGCGTTAAAGGCAATTTTGGCATGTCATTTAAGATTAAAAGGCATGAAGTATTAAAGCAAGGGTAGGAATGACTTTTACCACTCATTAAGGGCAGAATTGGAAAATGAAAAGTGTTGTCTTGCTTTTAAGAAGGAGAAAACGAAAATGGGAGAGAAAAGTAGAGAAAATAGTGAAAAAGAGAGAGAAGTGAGAGAGTTCGTTCATGAGAGAAAAGAAAGAAGAAGAAAGTTTAGGGTTTCATCATTTCTTAGCTTTTGAAAGAGATTTTGAGGTGGTTCAAGAAGAGAAAATGTTAGATCCCGATCCTTTTCCTACTAGTAAGCATGTGAGTAGTCTATTTTGAGGTTTAATTTGATAAAATTGTTGTGGTTAGGTATTAATTATAATTG
>JANZXR010000171.1:38154524-38166467 GCA_027575705.1 Erythroxylum echinodendron
GCTTCCATTAGAGCCAAGAAAATCATTGTTTGGTGAAGATTCAAGGTAAGTTAATGTTTAATCTTTTGGATTTTTGGTAGAGTTTTTGTCCAAAGAGCTTAGAAAATGCATAAGTATTCTAGGATCAATTTCATGCATAGGTTTCTTTGGCTATTCCAATTGGAATGCATTTTGAATGGAATTTTGTCAAATGTTGAAGGGAGGCAAGAGAGACAAGAGGAGCTAGAGGAGGAACGTCGTTGACCAAGTTTTCAAGAAAAGAAATTAAGGTGGGTGACATTTTTATAGTTAAGTAATAAGATATTAAAGTTTCTTTCAAATAAATGGAATTAAATGATTTCCAACTAACTTGAAAATGTGCTTTTATTGTTCTTTAAAAATGGTTATATAATTGGTTTGAGATTTTGGTTGATAAAGTTTGTAATAATGATGGAATTGCATATGAAATAGTTCATGCTCATGAAAAACAAGTTTTTCAAAATGTGCCATTTGGGCAATTGGTTTACAATTCATGACTTACATGTTATGTGAGTTTGGTGTAATCTATTCAAGAATGTCACGTGCATGTTGAACAACTTAAAGGCTTCTCCCGCCTGCCCGCTAGTGGCACGAAGCTCCTTCATGGACTCCCTCAAGTTTACAACTACACGGAACTATTATGTGGAATTGTGTAGTTCGTCATGTTTATAGACTTACCCAAACCATGATGATGTGCTTCTGTGTTTACATGTGTTGACAAGTTTGATAATTGCTTGACTTATATGAGTTGTGAATTGGTTTGACAAGTTGAGAATTTGAGAAATATATGTTTTATGGATTTTCAAGAAAATTTGCTATGATTATGAGAGTTTTCAATGGTTTTTGCTTGCTACCGGTTATAAGACTGTTACCCACGAGCTTTTAAGCTCACCTCTATTCCTCGCCATCTTCAGGTAACGAGCAAGAGATCGAGTGATCGAGAGTCAAGGCATCATTCCGAATTTGCATATTTTTGTTTTTAAGTTAGTGTAGGAATATTCAAGGCTTTAGCCCCATTTCAAGTATCAATCATATATATATATTGTATTTTTGGATTGAGTGACCAATGATGTATTTGGGTCTTGAAATGCCTATTAAAGCGTTTGTAAAACTCTTGTCTTTTGATGATAATGAAATATGATTGTGTTTTTGCTTATGACTCTCAAAGTTTGTAGATTGCAAGTTCAAGCATCCATAAGGGTAAAATTTTGTTCTCTGACTTTAGGGTAAAAATTGTATTAATTTAAGCTGATTTGTACAATGTTGTCTTCTTGGAAGTTTTAGTTTATCCGTTTAACTTTCCCATGATATAAAGTTTGTAATTTTTGGACATTGGAGTTAAGAGATATACTTTTTACAAGTTAGTGATGCTATGCAGGGTGGTACTTAAGTTAACAGGAAATGATTTTTATGGTGTTTTGAAATGGAAGAGTTAGTGTGATAAGTTAAAGCTAAAATGAAGGTGATAGAAGGAGTTGAATGTGGGTTAAATTATTGAAGAAGGCATTGACATGCTCGATGTTGTATTGGTGTGATCATATGCAGAAATTTATGACGAAAGTGTATAAGTTTGAATGTTATGTTTTTGGGTTAAAGATCAATCATAGATTATGATTTGGTTGTAAATGATATTGAATTGGAATGCAGGTGAAAATGATTTGGAAATTGAAGTAGGAATGATAGGATATGCATGAGAGGTGTTAGATATGATTAAAAGGTTATAAATCTGGAATTTAACCCGTAACTGTCTGTTAGACGGACTTGATCTCCATTGGGCGAACTTTCTCAGGTATTCCAGTGTTTCAGCTCAATTTATGTCCCTTTAAAGGGATATATGTCTGCTAAACGGACCTTCTTGGGTTTGTTTGTTTCCCATCTCAGTTCATGTCTATTTGAAGGGACGTATATCCGCTAAACGGACCTTCTCGGGCCAGTTATGAAAATTTGCAAATTTTTGACCCTCTAGATGGTAAAATCTCTCTTTGGGTCTTTATGGAAGTTGTAAATCTTGAAGTTCTCTTTGAAACCGTATTTAAATGGTTTTACTCCGACATCTATAGTGAAAGTTATGCTTTTTGTCCTAAATCATGTACATTTTATAAGTTGTGGGCTTATCATT
This sequence comes from Erythroxylum echinodendron, assembly GCA_027575705.1. Classification (NCBI taxonomy): domain Eukaryota; kingdom Viridiplantae; phylum Streptophyta; class Magnoliopsida; order Malpighiales; family Erythroxylaceae; genus Erythroxylum; species Erythroxylum echinodendron. The sequence goes on from JANZXR010000171.1 coordinate 38,156,662, forward strand.
CCTTATTTATGGTAATTTAGGCTTGTATGGGGCTTGAAGTGTACTTAGTTGGTTATGGAAGTGGGAGATAAATTGAGTGATATGTTTAGGGTGACGATCGAGGATATAAACATAAGAATGGATTGTCGTTTATCAAGCGCTCAATTATAGATGTTGGGATGTTACAAGAACCCTTCAGAGTGCTACGCTCACGTTTCATGACTCACGAGTATGACTCTGAACGTTGGGCTAAAAAAAGGGGTCTAACAGGTATTATATCAGAGCATGAGTTAGACTCCCGAAACGAGGTCTAATAAGTGATGCTTAATTTGAAGATAAAAATAAAATTTAAATTACATGCTGAAGAACTATTTAAATCTTTTACCAAGCCAGCTGAAATGTACCATTTATTATACTTACTCACATATTTGGCTCTGACAAATTGTTTAGTGTTCCTTGTAAATTTAAACTCTCTTCTTTCATTAATAACAAGCTTGTGAAGTCCTTCCTTAAATTGGTTAAAATCCTTAAACAACATACCAAGCTCAATCTCAAACTTTTTCTTACGAGGGTTGAATCTACAAAGTTTTTATTTATATCTTAACCTTTCATCCACATCTACATCACCTTTTTCTTTAAAATTGGAATTTTCATATGACTCAAAATAATTTGTCATAATTTCATCTTGTTCATCATTTCCATCATTATCATCTTCACCTTTAGCTTTAAGTTTTTATGTAGTTTTCCCTTTTTTTAATATATTGCAAACATTGCTTTCGATTCTTTTTCTTTAGTTGTCTCCTTTTAAATGAAACACCTAAATTCCTAGACAATTCTAACTCTTCATCATCCAAACCCAAATCAAACTCCTTTATAATCCTTACATCAACAGATACATCTTCTTATTGCTCAACTTGTTCAAATTCATTGTCACTTACATATACATCTCTTTACTCAACATCAAAAACATCGTCTGCAACTTTTTTCTCAACATCATCTACAACTTCTTTCTCAATGAAAAATATCATCTGCAATCCTAGTATTAACCTCAACATCAATATCTACATTTTGTTCTAAATGTGGTAGATTGGATCCATAATCAACATTGATCTCTATCACCTTATATTCTGCAATAAGCTTACATATCTTTATTATACAAGCATCACTATTTCTCACTTCCATCAACCCATTTTTTAGACTATCACTTGGAACCTTATGCATAAACTTATTTACTTTTGGTTCTTTAACATTTTCCATAAGCATCCTTTTAAGGTCTACATAACAAAACCTTTCAATTTCAATACCCTAACTTTCAATATTTCCACCCACATATTCAACTTCTTTTATTTCATCAACAATGTTAAAGCCAAATAAAAGAAAAAGACTAGTCTATGGATATCATACATTATGGGCGAGGCTCATGAACCACTAGTGTCAAGATAAGTGATAACTTGTCAAAAGTTATAGGTATTAAATTTAGGTCTTGAATTAATTTTGACAATTAGTTTTATTTATTTATTGTTATTTTTATTGAGAAATAACAAATCTAAGAATAAGGAGGATAAGATTAAAAGCATTAGAGAGTATGTAACATATCCTAACATTGACTTTTAAAACATTTGGGACATTGTCAAACACAATTATTATAACTATTACAATATTTAGGATAATGTCCATAAAAGTAACTTTTTTAAAATTTTGGTTATTTTGTTTTATAGATCAAAGAATGTGAAGCTTTTGTAATAGGTAGTAGCTGTTGTCTTTATGCTTTTTGTATAATAACTACTACCTATACATTTAATCTTTGATATATAGATACAAACAAATCTATAGACCATCTTAGAACCTAATTCTTTTCCCATCAACTTGTTTGAAATCTTATAATGTTGAAATGTTGTAAGAATTTTAGTATTTGAGTAAATTGATAGGCATTCACTAGCTTTTATGGTGAGTAGTGTGGCTTCTAAATACATGCCTCATGTAAAATGTTTTGAAGTGTTTTTCCCTCAAAGTAAGTAACCACTAATCACAACCCCCAAGCAGTACACATTACGTAGCATGGAGGATGATTTGATATTTAAGATGTTTAATATTGGAGATGTTTCTAGGCTTTATATGCACATATGTAAAACCAAACCAAACCAAACCAAACATACCCAAATTCTCACCTAAGTAGGGTATGGGGAGGGTAAGGTGTACGCAGTTATGCCCTCATTTTTGATGGAGATACAGAGACTGTTTCCTGATAGACCTATATACAAAACATTTTGGTGAAGGCATGGAGGATGATTTTACTACACCATTCATTGTTTAAAGAGGCTTATCTTATTGTGAAATCAAAGTCTCTCCAATTGGAAATATTTTAGTCTTTCAATAATTAATGCTTAAGTTCATAAATAAAATCAATCAGAAATTTCTAGCTCTCATAGAACCATACACAAGTTTCATACAATATATTTAATTTCATAATTAATAATATTAATAATCAATAAATATAACCAAGCCTTCTACTTTTACATCCACTTATAACAAATTTTTATGGCAACCACAAACAATATAGTGCTTATAATTTTTATTTTCAACTTCAACAATTCTTTTTATTCTTTTAGTTTATGTATCTTCTTCTGCATACTAGAGATTATGCTCAATGCTCTTTCACAAATTGGGGATCAATCTATTAAAACAAACCTACAACCTTTATGCTAAAATTAAATAAGTAAGGGAAAAGGTTAACAATATTGTCATGATTAAAATGTTAAAAAAACAATAAAACCAGTTAGTTAATATAAAACTTAACATATGTCTAGGACAAGAGATAAATATGTCTAGGACTAGAGATAAAGTGTCTTCCAAGATCCCTCTGTATCCATGAAGTCTACATAACACCCATTAACCCATAAAAATAGAAAATTTCTTGATCCAATGCAGTCGTCAAACTTGTGTCTGTTTTTTAACTCATAATACTACATACATAAATGTTATAAATAAGTAACATAGGTATTTTGTCTAAGTTAAGATACATAAAAGTTATAATTCTCTTTTCCTCCTCACAAGTATATATATTTTTGTTCTTCAGATAAGCTTAACCTACTAAAATTGGCGGAAAAAAGTCAAACTTAAAGTTGCATTAAACTGGAGAAAGCTCACATATAGTGCATTAGGGACCAAAGAAACACAGTAAGGGACTAAAGAAACATAGTGAGGGACTAAGAAAAGACAATGATAAACCAAGAAAATGTAATGGGGGACCAAGGAAACACATATAGGGAGGGACAAAGGAAATGCAAGAAATGGAAGTTTTGGAAGAGAAAATTTATTTCACAAAGTTAAATTAGATTTTGGGAAAATGGGTAATGGGTAATGGGTAATGTGTTATGGGTCATGTGTTAAGTTGGATTATAGATCAGTCCATATGGGCTTAATTTATTACCATATAGATGCCTAAATGTCATATTGAAAATTACTTTATTATCCATGTTAACAAAAACTTAACATAGTGTGAACATTTTGACTTAAGTAGAACAAGTTTTCAAAGGTTAATCACTTAATTGAAAATACTAAAAGGTTTGCCGTTAAAATAAAAAAATTCAAAAAGTTTAGCACTAATGACTTTGTTATCCCAAAAATAATTAAACTAATGATAAGTTAACCAACTAGTGGCTTTAGCATTCAATAGAGAATTGTTTACGTTATCTTTATAATTTTCCTATAAGATATTGAATTAATATGCCAAACACTCATCAGAAAAGGCGATGGACATTTGTGTTAATTAAATACGTGCCTTTCTTATAGTTCTCTAATCAAAGTCAATCGACTTGTTATATTGCCTCTAAATTTGTTACTTAGTGATACATATGCCTACTTAACCCATAATCATATCATTATAATGTTTTGCATAATATAATTATATGTTTAATTTAATAACATCAAATTGCATCATCTATTCATCACTAATTATAATTTTCCTGATTAAATAATTCTTTAATAATATAGTGGACATAATCTAATTTTTGTATAAATTTTCAGGCATTTTGACATTTTTGTTTAATAGATTTAATTATAATAATTGTCACTATAATTTTACTATTTATCATATAAAATTAATTGGTTATTGTTAATGTAGGAACTATAATAATATAATAAGTTTTGGTCTACAATATAATAATGATTCTCATAAAGAAGAAAATATTAACATAAAACAGATGAAAATTTATGACTAAGAAGGTAACAAAAGAGAGGGTCGTTTGGTTCTACTTCTATTTTTCTGTTGTAGTTTTCAGTTTTAGGCCTCTGTTTTTTGTTTCTGTTTTTCTTTCAATCAAAAACAAAAGCCTGTTTAGTTGTTAATGTTAATGTAGTTATATTTTTATTATTGATAATAATTATATATTAGATAAAACTTAAAGATAAATTATTTTTAATTAAATAAATTTATTTAATCTCTTATATGATATTTGTTAACAAATTATTAATAAAGTTATGTTTTTAATAAAATAAATAATTTAAAAATTAAAATTTTATTATAAATTAATATTAATTTGAAATATATTTTAATTATTAAATCAAAATTTATTTGAATATTTATATATTTTAAATTTAATTATATTTATTAATAATTATTAAAATTTAATTATGTATAATTTAATTATAAAAATTAAATTATTCATAATTTTTCTTGATATTAAATATATAATCTTGGATTAGATTATTCATAATTTTTATTAATAATTAAATAATTAAATAATTTATATTTAAATGATAGTAAATCAGATTATGAAAAATAAAAATAAGAAACAAAAATCACTTTTTATGGTTTTTGATAATTTTTGAAAACTGGAAGGAACCAAAACCAAAAACTGAAACTGAAAACTCAAACAAACAAATTTTTTTACTGAATTTGAAAACAAAAACAAAGAACTAAATGAAAGTTATATTGAAAAATATGAAATATGATCATTTATTCAATTGCCTAAGGCAATTACTAAGATTATTGTTGCTAATATGCTTCCTGTTACATTTTTTAATTGCATACATTTAAATATGCAATGAGTCTTAATTCTTACTCAACATGTCAATCAATTTATATGGTTACTTACAAACTTGATACAATTTCTTATGTTGATCAATAAAAAGAATCAATATATGAATAGTTTATTGAATCTCGTGATCATCTTTGCTTGACTTTTGATAATTGAAAGAATGAAGTATTAAAAAATGAATATGCATACATTTTTTCTCATGCTATTGATAGTAAATGAAAGTTAAGAAAAGATAATTATTTTAAAGCGTTAAAACCTTCTTTTGAGGGATTGCTACTTACGAATAAAATAGCTCAGTTTAGTTCAATAGAAGGTTGATAAAAGATTTAATCGATCTCAATAGACAATGTTTCTTATAATCACAATACGATCAACTTTCTCAAGTTTTACATTATTACTAATTATTATATAATGTAATTCATTATATAAATTACATTCATAATTTTTTTTCCTATCTAAATTATAATGTTAGAAGATTCATTTCTACCTAAGTCACTCTACTTAAAATTTTGTTAAGAGTAATTCCATAGATCCTTAATAGAAGCCTTGATATAAGATATAAGTATTACTTTAAATCCTTCTCATCTTTATGTTATAAGGATATCAATGATATCATATATTCATATTACATAAAATTAATAAAAAATTTACCTTTTTTTCTTTTTAATATATGTATTATGTGACAACTTTAAATTATAACAACATATAATTAATTAATTATGATATAATTGATAAATGTATACTATTAACCATGCAAATGTAATAGTATAGTTTTTGGATTTTTTTCATTGAAACATTATTGAATTGTATTCAATTGGAGATTTGCATAAGATGAATATGTGTTAGTACATTTTGTATGTTTATGTAACTGGACTAAGTTGAGAATGATTGTTTTATATTGACTATTAAAACATATTCTTGAGGACATTAGAAATAAGATTTATGTTCTTAATCTTGATTTAGTTAATATGAACAAATATACATTGTCTTGTGCTTTAATTCATTAAAGAGTGAATTTCAATTATCAGGACAATAATACTCGGTGAATTGGGCAAAGGCAATTTGTATTTGTGAAATATTAATTAATGATAGAATCTATGCCTCGGTATAGAGAATGATGATGCACTTTAAGTAAGTTTATAAGGTTTCATTGTGTAAACCCCTGCAGGTGGATTTTTAATCCGAAACATGAAATAAGTTGAGCGACAATCTTAAAGATTAAAATTGTTATTTAAATAAATTTTTTGTAATTTATTTTATTTGACAAGCATCTGTAATCTTAACATGGGGAACATAATTTATTATGTTGTGGAAAGTTAAAATTAATAAGGAGTTCAATCATAAATTTTTAGTGGAATAATTTATAATTAATTATAATAAGAATATACTGGTCCTGTATAGATTCTTATTATAATTTTACTTTTATTAACTTTTTCCTGCGGTCCCTATCGTGCCTTAATTGTTTGGATCACATGTGTGTTATTTGTAATTTAAATAAGCAATAGATTATTTTATATTAAATAGAAAAAATCTGGTGTTTTGGAATGACAAACCGCATAATCTTACTGGTAACTTCTTATGCTGAAAGGAGAGGTTTTTCGATATATATAAGCTTTTCTTCCTATCGAAGAGGCATGATGATATTTGAAAAATATAGAGAGAAAACAGAAAACTCTCGTGAAAACACATGATACATTCTTTCTACCCACCTAGAAATAAGGGTTACAAAAACATAGAGAGAAAAAAGAAAACTCTCTTGAAAATACATGATACATTCTTTCTACCCACCCAAAAATAAGGGTTACAGAAACAATTAAGGTTACACCACAGAAAACTGTAAGAATAAGAAGATTTGCGGAAAGAAAAGGTTTTTGTGGAAAGAAGATTAGTTGTCGATTCCGTGCTTCAACAGATTTGTCTTTTTTTTATTCTTGTGTTTAGTTTGCCTGTATGTGTATTTCTGATCTTGGGTTACTTCCACTGTGAATATTGTTGATTCCTTCAATTGATATCAAAACCCTACAAATATATATATAGGTGGCCTGTTTATGGTTTGTTCTTTTGGACGTTGCCATGAAAGCATATGATTATGTGTTTCGGAACGACTTTTTCATTCGTCAATAGATAGAAAACGTTTTGTCTATGTGCAGAACGAAAAAATCATGTCTTTTTAAGATAAAAAGTGTTTCATGCAATTGGCATATTTGGAACAACGTTCTTTTCGTTTTCGTGTAAATCGTTTATAATAAAAACGTTTTTGGAACATAGTTCTTTTCGTTTTCCATCAGATGCAAATTGTTTCATTTTTATGTATATGGAAAATGAAAAATGAACTGTATGTGAAGAATAGTGAATATCATGTTTTTTTTGTACATCATGAGCAGACATGAACAGTGAACATCATGTTTTTGTTGTACGTCATGAACAGTGAACATCATGAATAGAGAACATGTGCGTCGTTTTTCATAAAAACGATTTTGTTGGAGATATTTTTATTAATGTGACAGTTGAAACATTAGTTAAAAGCATTCATTTCACTTAACAGAAACGCAAAACTCTTTTAATGCATTAACAGATGTTGTGTTTTAGGACAAACTCATTTAATGCATCGTTTAAAAGGACGAGAGTCCAGTGGATTATGGAATTTGTTTAAAAGCTTTTGTTTAATAGCTTTTGACAGTGAGATGGTTTCATAGAAATAGGAAAATCATTTTTAAAAAAATGTTTTGTTGCTTAACGTGAAAAATGAGCATCTTGTAAATCGTTTTGCATGAAACGTTTTTTTTCACTTGTATAAAAATCATTTACATGAAAACTGAAAACGATTTTTGTATTAAAAACAAATAGTTTTGTTGCTTAACGTGAAAGTTGAAAATTTTGTAAATCGTTAATAATACAAAACATGATTTTCTGTTTTCATGCAAGAGTGAAAGTGGTTTTTTGTTAAATTAAAAAAAAGGTGTTTTCCATTACTTGTTACTTGTGACTACTTGCATATTCTTTCCCATCGAAAGATGATATGTGTTTGTGTATCACCGGATCTAGTCTAGTTTTGTCTGTATTATTTTAATTCTACATCTGAATAATTTAATTAGGGGCATGGACTAGATGTAATGGCTTTTCACTTATAATAGTTTTCTGGCATGTTTCTCCCATCGAGTAGTGCATGTAAGTTATTTTACTATTTATGCATGACATATAGTTAGTTTAAATCTCCCATCGAGATTGCTGTTTATGAATGTCAGATATGCATAAGTGAATTTTAAGGTCATATTTGTTTTATTCAATTATATGTTAAAATTAAGAAAAAATGATTTTAAAATTATGCTTAATCTCAGTTCAATATGACATCCTTCAATCCCCTAGCCAAAATCCTGAGGGTCCTAACTATGTGGATTGGAAAAGGAATTTGGGCATTTTGCTTACTACTGAAGAGTAGACATTTGTGCTCAGTGAGGTGTGTCCTGAAAAACCTGGTGAGGGTGCCTCTGAAGAGTTATCAAGGCTTACTAGAAATGGGTTAAAGCTGATGAGATGACGCGATGTTACATTTTGGCATCTATGTTAAATGTTTTGCAACATCAGCATCAAAGGATGGACACAATATATGACATCTTAGAGAATCTCAAGGAGATGTTTGGAGACCAGACTAGTGCAGCCAAGCAGAATGCACTTAGGGAGATTCTTACTTGTAAAATAGAGGAAGGAACTCCTGTTAGACCCTATGTCATGAAGATGATAAGTCTTCTGAATGACATGGAGATTCTTGGTGTTGAGGTTGATAAGGCTACTCAGATTGAGATGGATTTGAAAACTCTGTCAGCCAGTTTTCAGTAGTTTCATTTGAATTATAACATGAATAAGATGGATTTTACTCTATCTAAGTTGCTGAATGAGCTAATAGCTACTGAGACTATTATTAAGCAAGGGGCTGCACCTGTTGTACTTAATGTTGAGTGAGGTTCTTCATCTGCCCAGAAAAGGGGTAAGAAGAAAAAGGCTCACAAGTTTAAGCCTAAAAAGAATGGTGCAACTATTAGTGCAAATGATGACGTGAAAAAGCCCAAAGGTAAGTGTTTTTACTGTAAGCAACCAGGTCACTGGAAGTAGCAATGTCCAACCTGGATAGCCAAGAAAAGGCAAGGTACATCTCTTTTTTATTTACTGGTTGTTGAAACTTGTTTAGCAGTATTGACTACACTCCAATGGTGTGTAAACTCAGGTGGCATTAATTATGTCTGCAATTCTTATTTCAGGTAACACGCTAGTTAAGTGAAGCAGAAGTGAGCATTTTTCTAGGAGATGGCACTAAAGTTACAGTTTTAGCTGTAGGGAATGTTACTTTAAATTTTAAGAATAATAGAACACTGATGTTAAGGGATGTTTTATGTATTCCTTCAATTAGAAGGAATTTAATTTCTGTTTCTAGTTTGAGTAAGAATGGACATTCGGTTTGTTTTAATGAATTTTATGATGATTATGTCATTAATAAATTTAGAAAACAAATCATTTGTTATGGCTCCTTAATGGATGATGTATTTATTCTTAAAGATACACCTGAACTGCAACTTAATTCTGAAGTAAATAACTTTGATATCGTTGTACCATTAAAAAGAAAACGTCCTATTAAATTCAATAACACTCATCTTTAGCATTTAAGGCTTGGTCATATTAACTTAGATAGAATTTCTAGGTTGGTTAAAGATGGACTTTTGAGTTCATTGAAAGTGGAGGCACTACCAACCTGTGAATCCTGTCTGGAAGGTAAAATGACTAAGAGGCCTTTTC
>JANZXR010000171.1:38166567-38198116 GCA_027575705.1 Erythroxylum echinodendron
TTTCATTCTCACATCACCAAGTTCATCTGAAGTCATTGCCAGCTTCTTTTCTAATTCTTGTATGGTATTTTTGAGACTAAGATTCTCTTCTTTCAAACTCTCATTCTTTTTCTGCATTTTCAACCATTTCTCATACAAAGCCTTATAATTCTTATAGCTATTACCAACTTTATCATCACAACTACTTCTGTCACTGTCATAGTCTGATGTTGAATCCCAAGCTGAACTAATTCCGAAATTTTCAAATTTTCTCCCTGTTCTGCTATTGCTTACTTCTTTCTTAGTTGCTGCTAAGCAAGTAACTGAACTTTTGCTGTGTAGTGCAACCAGTGTAGCATTTCACTACCAAAATCACTTTCAGAATCATTTTCACTCCAAGTGGTGGTGAAGGACTTTCTTCTTTGTTTCTTCAATGTGTTAGCACACTCTGATTGAATATGACCAAACCCCTGACATTTATGACACTAAATCCTTCTTGCTTTCCATTCGCCTTTTTGTGCTTTGACTTGTTGTTTTGTTACTAGATGAACTCCTACCGTATTTTCTGGAATCAGATCTGTCTTTCTTCATTCTTTTCAGCCATTTACCGAAATTTCGAGTGAGGAAAATCATGTCTTCATTCTCATCTGACTCATCTTCCACATTATTCACATTCTTTCCGGCTTCCACCTGTAGTGTCAATCCTTTGCTTCTTTCTTGCTTACCCCTTAATAGATTCATCTCAAAATTTGTGAGAATGCCGATAACCTTTTCCAATGACAAATTATCAATATCATGAGCCTCCTCTATTGCTGTAATTTTTGGAATAAATCTCGGTGGCAACGATCTCAGCGGTTTCTTGACCAATTTCACATTGGAATACTTCTTTCCTAATTGATGAGCTTGATTTGCAATATCTCTCAATTTTTCGTGAAAGTCTCCGATAGTCTCATGCTCATCCATCTTCAGCTCTTCAAACCGCACAGCTAGCATTTGTAGTTTCGAAGATATCACAGATTTTGATTTTTCATGAATAGTTTGCAAAACATCCTAGGCTTCTTTTGTTGTTTCACATGCTGAAATCATAGAGAAGCGTCCTTCATCGACGACACTGAATATCGCGTGTATTGCTTGTGAATTCCCCAGTGCACTTTCTTCTTCCTGTCTAGTCCATTCAGAAGGATCTTTCTGAATTGTCTCTCTTTTATCATCAACAATCATTGGATGAGTCCAACCGTGTACTACTGAATGCTAGGCTCTCGTCCCCTGAGCTTGAATAAAGAATTTCATTCGAGATTTCCACGATGGATAATTTGATCCATCCAATAGTAGTGGTCTGGTAATTGATGCGCCTTCCCTTCTAGCCATGTCCACAAATCTAGGATCTATACCAACTTGCTACCAAGTTCTGAGCCGGTAACCTTGCTCTGATACCAATTGAAATTCCTAAGTTATGAATATTTCGCAGACTTTCTGAAATTATTTTGCACACAAGTAAAGTAAAATCTCACGAAAGCTAAGTAACAAAAATATCGACGTTTGTTAACGCATTTCGGCACACTTTACCTACTTCTGTAGGGCCCTTACCCAGATTAATCACTTTTATTGTAGTTCGCAACGATTACAAAAAATTGATCTAACCCCGTACAGCTCAATCTATGCAACCGACCCACAACCTAACTACTCGTGAAAGATTTTCACGTTCAATAGCACGACTGACTCGTGTTAACCTCGTCAGAGGATTTTCCTAACAATTTTTACTCAAAAGCAAGAACAAATAAAACAAACAAACAATAAATCCCAGATCTGAAATTGTTCACTGATATAAAAAAAAACATCACTGCATCAAGTCAAGAACCCATCAGCCACATAACATACTCAGTGTCGCAACTTTCAGTCAACTTCAAGGACTCAGAAAAATCAGCAACTCCACATCATACGTATACTGCTTGTAAGAGATAAAATCAGAATAAAAGGAGCTACTCCAAGACACACCCGATCAGCTCAACAGGAATAATGAGAAAAGAAGGAGCAGCAGCGCCAATTCACAACCCAGTCCACTTTTTTGTTTCAAGTGACAAAAACCCTGATGTGCGCAGTCCACTACTACCCACAATAAACACGTCACTCTCCCTTTTTTTTAGTAACACATGCTTACCCACAAGATTTGTTTTTCACTGACGTGTGTTTTACATATTCCTATTAAAACACAAGCGTTTGAAATTCATTCAAGCACAAACTCTCATATGTCGTATTACTCAATTTCCACTTTTACCATGCAGTGTCAAAATATCCTAAATCCAAAACGCAATCTCCAATTAAGGAAATCCTCAAGATTTATGATAATTCTCATGTCCAATAAAAATGCCCAAAATAACGATAGGATATATTTAGAATAAATCCTAACAAATTGCATCAATAATAGTTATACAAATGTAATTTCAAACACTCCTAATAGTTTGCTTTATTCGTCAACTGTCAGTATTTAAGCGATATAATATCAGGTCATTAGTCTAGGACCTTAAATAGAATGTTAATTATGGACCATGGCTGAAGATTTAAGAAACATAAAAGCATTGTTCTAAAAATTGGACCAGAAGTTAAACTTATAAAAAAAGGTTTAAGGTTTAAAAGGTTCAATTAGTATTAGACCGTTATTAAACTGATTAAAGATTAAATAAAATTAAAAATTTTAAAATATGATCGAAAGAGATTTTCCTTACTAAATTTAAAGTTTAGTTAAAAAAAATTATGAATAAAAATTAATTAATTAATTTTAGATTATAAGAACTTAATAATTTACTAAAATTAACCAATAATTAATAAGTAGATCAATTTTTAACAATAAGAGTTGTTAAAATAAATCGAAACAAAAAGTTAAAAACTGAATTAAAGATGGTTCAAAATTTTTACAATTGAATTGGCTAAACTGTTTGAGTTTTTTAATAATTGCATAAAAGTAATTTGGGGCAATTAATTAAGACCAGTATCTAAAGCGTCCCTTATCGATATAAAATGTTCAATATAAGAGGTAAATTAAATGGTAAGAATCATAAAGGGAAATTTCCCTTTTTTGATTTTTGGGAATTAACAAGTCATATATACAAGGATTTTACAAAATAACTTCCCTTATTTATATTTGTATTTAAATGTAAACGAGATAGGTTTAAGTGAATTTTAAACAAATCGAACTAAACCGACTGAATGGCTTTTGCAATAAACATAAACCAAATAAGAACGACTAAAAGAACCAAAAAGAAAAAGGCATTGCCCATTTTATTGTAAAAACTTTAGTAACCATTCCAACATATGACTTATCATGAATTCATGATTAACCTTAACTACATGCTTTGGTAGCACCTACGGGTGCAAAATTGAATTGAGAGTCCCAAGCGTAAGTGAAACTGAAGCTTTTATGTGCATAAATTGGTTGTCCATCACTAACCAGCCACCCTTCAGGGGTTTTAGCCAATATTTTAGGATCAATCGGTTCCACAGTGTTGAAGCCTTCAACTGGTCCCAAATACACATCGACTTCACTGCAAGTACAATCGTTATAGATTGTCACGTTAAATTCTGGCTTGTTCTTAATAAGTTTTCCTGTTTTAGCCTGAGATACTTTGAGGTCATCCTTTCCAGTGCAGCAACTTCCTGCAGGATAGTAATTCAAGCCATAATAGATCACCTTCTTCGGTATATGAATGGATATTAAACATTCATTCATACAAGAGAAAGAGAAAAAGAAGATTACCTTGGGCGATAAGACAAAACAAGAAGAGCAGGCAAAGACTGTAAACAACTGTAGTTGCCATTGTAAGTATGGATTGAACAACGTATGTAGCACATATGGGTCTTTATAGATATATTTCTATAGGCTATTATGGAAAATTTATTAATGCAAAATTTTACTTGTATATTGCTTTTATTGCGTACTTGGTAACTTAACTATTATATATTACTACGTATTCAGTTTCTATAAAAAGAGACCGCAAGTCTTAGTTACCAAATTTAAATGATCTATGAAACTAAATTCTTAAATTTTGTTTAAACACCCTTCAACTTTTATGTTTTTTTAAAATTTATCTATTCATCTTCATTAAGATTATTATAGATCAGCTTTTTGAGATTTATGGTGGTGGTAAGAAGATAGAGGAATATGTCTCATCTATTCTTACTTTACCAAGTACTTGTAAATATCTATAAATTTCAATATACCAAATTAAATATACTCAAGCTCGGTCTTGAGCAAGGGCATAAAGGGTACCTACCCAGAGCCTACTCTTGACTTGTCTTTATTTTATTTTTTATTAAGGCCCAAACTTAACATTCATAAAGAACAAAAAGAGACAAAATAAGAGTCTTTTTTTTACTTTACCTAAGACTTATAAAACATTAACAACTACTCTGTATATACTCTTATGCTCATAAAAATTAAGGGGTTTACTTTATTCGTATAGAAGTTAAACTTGGAAACAAATTTTAGGGTTCGAAATCCACGTACTAGAAGAAAATTATGAAAGAGTTAATTTATTCATATCGATATTAAAATTAGAAAGTCTTTTTAGGGTTGAAGATAGGTTTACAAGAAAATTGTGTTTTCTCATTTTTTAATTCAAGATATGAAAATTTTTATTATAAACATTCGTATTATTTTGTTTACTTTTTATCATATATTAAGAATACATTTTCTTCTTTGTAGCATATTTGTATTAACCATTTTTATTACAATTTCATCATTATAAGTTTATAACTCAATTTATAAATTTTTAATATTATATGAAATAATTCAATTACGCTTTCATTCACAAAATTTTTATGAAAACAATTATATAAAATTTTATGAATTTTTAAAATTTTGAACTCAATCTTTTAATCATATTAATTGAGAGTAGCCTTTTCTTTAATATTTAGAAGAAAAACTAATTTTTTTAAAAAACTTAATTAAAAATTTAACATATTTAGGTCTACAATATAAACAATTAGTTAAAACACAAAATGAAAAATATGTTTTTTTTTCTTCATCTAATTCACAAATTTCGGAATTTAATTATAAGAAACTTGAGTACTTAATTAAAAGATGTAAAAAAACTACTAGGGCTTCGAAGTACCATCCTCCTTTTATTCCAGCACAAATTTACGTATATAATATGGATCTGGTCATTAGTGGCACGATATCTAACGGATAGCCACTTTAAATGGTATGAATTTGGATATGCTAATCGTGGTATACTCAACCGTTTTCCAAATTAATTGTATACGCATCAGTTTTCCAAATGAAAAATTTACTTTATTTATCAATTTCCACTACTGTATGTTGTAATATCATTTAACAACATAGTGTCAGGCTATGATTATCAAGTTCACTTGACAAAGTTATTTTATTACTTGCAAAAATAATTGAGAGGCTTAAGAATAGTTCCAAGACAAATTAGTAACCAAAACAAAAACAAAAGGAATGGACGAAACCTTATACCATAATCACACAGCTTTGACATTGTTTCTTGTTATGGGAATGTCGTTATCGGTTTTCTTCAGAAGATTCAGAAGCACATCCAAAAGAACTTCTGCTTCACCTTTCGAAGCATCTTTAGCTTTTCTCTTTTGATAGTCACTCATGATCTCCTTCAGGAGGCTATCCATCGCCTTGTGCAGACTCTCCAGTCTTGACATTACACCGCTGATTCGAGGAATAAATTTGATGGACGGGAAGTATTCTGTGATCTTAAACCCTCCAAGCACTGCTGCAAACTTGCGAAGAATTTGCATGAATCTGTCTTCCTTTTCCTTCTCTAACTTTCCAAGACATGGTAATATTGAAGAGATGCTAAGTGGCAAAGAAGCTGAATATGATGTTATGTTCACAGGTTTTCCATAACTAGCTGCAATTCCTTTAACCATGCTTCGAGCCTCATCTTGTCGGATTGGTCTGTAAGATTCTACCCGTTTGTTACTCAACAGCTCCGTTATGCAGAACTTTCGGAGCTGTCTCCAGTAATCCCCAAATTGGGCGTAGATAATGTCATTTGACTCGTACCAGACCGTAAAGGACTTGGATCAACAACAAAATATCCTTGGGCAAAGTAATTACAATGAGCTTGGTAACCAAGACCGCTAAAACTTAATCTGCACCTGACCATATAGAAGTGACTCCTTCTCAACGGATTATCAGTGTACATAACAATTTCTGTTATTCTAGCTGTAAATAGAATAGTCTAGAAAGGCATTCAATCTTGTATATGTATACTGTTCTCATCACATTTAAAAGGGCAATGAAAAATCCTTACACATTATATTCATTTTCTATTTTCGTACATGGTATCAGAGCTTATTATTGACCAACGTCAAAATAGTTCAAGAATCATCATCTTCTTCCATTCAAACGTATTCTACACAGTCACAACTCCCCACACCTTTGCTAGATTTTCCAACCTTAGCAAAAATCCTGAATTTCAACCTGCCAATGAAGTTAGATCGAACCAACTTCATAAATTGGAGAGCACAGGTGCTAGCTGCAATTAGAGCCCTTGAGTTAGAAGACTACATTTCTTCTGAAGCATCTCCACCTCTACAGATTATCATAGAACCTGCCTCATCTTCAGCAGAAGTCCCTCAAAATACTGTGAATCCTGATTATCGTCTATGGCGCAGATCAGATCAATTACTCCTCTGTTGGCTACTTTCAACAATAAGTGATGAAGTGGTTGGCCAGGTAAATCAGTCTTCAACCTCTCTTGAATGTTGGAAGACATTAGAAAATCTGTATGCACAAACGTCAATGATTCGGGTCCTGCAGTTAAAGCAACAACTGTCAACAATTCAGAAAGGCTCTCAAACAATCTCAGACTATATTCAGAAAATAAAAACAATTGAGACTCTTATAGTAGCAGGACACCCTATACTAGATCATGAACTCATACTCAGTGCATTAAATAGCCTAGGCCATGACTACGACCCAGTAGTGCTTCTTTTAACACACACAATGAAAAACTCAACCCTGCAGGAATTGCAATATAGCCTTGTGATGCATGAAACTATACTTGAACAATTAAACGCAGTATCTCAAAAACAGGACCATATTTCATCGCCATGTCTCTCAGGTCACGGTGTGGGAGATTACCAACCTGGAGCATATTTCCTATGATTGGCAGCTTAGGTGCACCTGGCGGAAGTTTCCTGGGTTTTGATCTTCTCAACAATTTCCATGCTATTGGTATGAACACAAGAGGTGTGATAATAATGTATGGAGTGAAATGGTCTTGTTTCTCAGGATCCTCCAGGATGATAACTTTCTATGAGATACAAAATCAATGTGGATAGATAGATTTTTCTTTATATAAGATTTTTATAATAATAAATTAAAGAAGAGTTCATGAGTAATTTTTTATAAATATATACATTTTTATTTCTTTTTTCGATACAAAATTTGTAATTCATAATTTAAAATAACCTCTCATAATTTTTCTGCTGTCCGTGACTGTTTTGGAAAGTCCAATAACGAAGGGAATCTTCAAATTTTGAGTAAGGTTGGAGATATGACTGATTTTGAGGGAATGGTTTGTGGAGATAATTGTGATCCTATAATTAGCAAGTCAACTGCTGACATTACTAAAGGGACAACTGTTTAGAGCCGACCATTGCTTCAGCGGATAAAGGATGTGAAGCAGCTGCTGAAGCATTGGCTCTGAACCTATTTGAATGAGACAAATTGCTTGACGGTGGAGCAAAAAAAGTCCCGTTCTCCACTGAATTATCAAAGGAAAGTCTAATGTTGCTACCATCACTATGAAAGCTACTGCATAAAGCCCTATCGCCAATATCCCCCGCCTCTGAAACAATTTCACTTTCTTTATCATCATCACCTTGGAAGGACAAACGTGGTGAAAAATTCAGAGAATGTCTTCCACTACTATCCCTACCAAAAGAACCACTTGGCCTTGGTTTTTATACTCATGACTATCATGTTCCATGAATGTGACTGCGACTGCGGCTACAACTATGGATTAAGGTGATAAAAGTAGAGAAGAAGCGATCCTCACTCGGTACAGAAGGAATTATATGTGATCCTCTTTGTAATTCCCAAGGCATAACCGCCGACAATGTACTCATCTGAATTGAGCGCGGCGAAGAAGCAGAAGAAAGAATTTTGATTCCTTCTTCGGAGTTTGTTAGAGAGAAGGAATCAAATACCCATTCGACCCGAATGGACCCGACTCGATCCGATTTGAGGATCGTGTACTAGTTTCCCTTTCGTCTATAAATATTTTATAAATAAATGATGGTACTTTGGCATCATACCATATAGGCAAATTCTGTGCTACATCAATAGAGTTAGCAATAAGATAACGAGTCGAGTTGAATCGGATTAACGAGAGCTCGACCAAAATTGGATCGAATTTGAACCATGCAATGCAAGTTTGTTTGAATTATTCAAAATAATATTATTTTAAAGTGAAGGATTTAATCCTTAGGCTGAGTTTTCAAATCTAAATCAAACCAAAGTTCAATCACGGAGGTAAACTGGAGTTGAACTAGACTCATGTTATCTTCTCGAAAGTCTTTCAACCTGGGTTTTTTGGGAGTTAAATTTTATTACAATCTTAAAAAATAAAAAATATAAAAAAATTGGATGGGAATAATTATAAATTCTTTTTAATTTAAATTTTCAAATATTAATATTACTTTAAGTTTTATATAATGATTGACACATAAATCATAATTTTTTAACCTTTTTTTTCATTTTCTTTAACTGTTTCTAAAAATAGATTATCTTAACCATTATAATCGCAGAAGTTTTCGGCCATCAAACAATTATAAAGATAAATTTTCTTTTTATTTAAAATTTATTTATAAAATGCATGAAACCCACAAAATTTTGATTTTTTTTTTATAAAATTCGTAAATTATAATTTCATTTGAGAAAGAACCATTGCTAGCTTTAATGATAAATTTTGAGCTTGCAATAATTAGAATGAGAGCTTCTTGTTGCAGCCTTTTACAACAAAATTTGAAGGCTAACACTATGCCAATATCCTCTGTAAAATTGAAAACCAATTAGCTTATAAAAAAGTAGGTGTTCAGAAGGTTAGAACTCATAGGACAAGACAGGTAACAATTGAACATCTTGCATTTCAATCCTCAACAATCTATCTAGTAAGTATGAGGAGGGAAATCATTAATTTATCAATAAATGAGCATTGCCAACTTTTAATTATAATATCCAAAAATTAGGGTTGGACTTATACTAATTATTGCACCCTATTAAATTAATTGTATTATTTTTTAATATTGAACTTATAATAATTATTGCACCCTATTAAATCAATTGTATTATTTTTAATATTAAAAGTACAGTTTTGTATTTTACATAAGAATTAAATATGTATTGAACAAACAATCAAGGTCTTAACTTAAGGATTAAAGTCAACTTTAGACTTAAAAATATAGATATGTTTGATTCACTTATTCTTTTAATTTTAAATTAAGAATATTGTATCATGATATTTTGATAGGAACTTGTTATTTCTAGCTTTCTTGTTTCCTTCACTTTTCTTTATTAGCTTCTTTTATAGAAACGGACATATTTTCTGACCATAAAGTAGAACTCTTCATCTCCATTGCAACCCAGTGTCACTTTCATCACTATTTGATTCATCAGTTACTTTTAGTGTCATTCCTTTTC
Source organism: Erythroxylum echinodendron (assembly GCA_027575705.1). NCBI lineage: Eukaryota > Viridiplantae > Streptophyta > Magnoliopsida > Malpighiales > Erythroxylaceae > Erythroxylum > Erythroxylum echinodendron. The sequence continues at coordinate 38,176,226 of JANZXR010000171.1, forward strand.
AATAGGAAGATCTTTCATCTCGCTTAAGCTCGGTTTTGTGAATCATCAGATTTTCTCGTAGCTAGTTGAGTAATATAGTGTCTAGATCTTTTTCAGTTTCTAGAGTTGCCATCTTAGGTCTCAATTTCTTTGGTAGTGATCTTAGATTCTTTGTTACGAGCTCATCATTAGGATCTATCTTTCCCAAGTTCTTTAATGTCACGATAATATCATTGAACCGTCCGAAGAATTCATCTATGGTTTCTCCCTGTTTCATACCAATAGTTTCATATTGCACTAAAAGGCTTATTCTATGTTTCTTTACCTCATTCGTTCCTTCAAAGATGACTTGTAGTTTATCACACATTTCCTTTATTGTAAATCAGTAGGATATCTTCTCATATTCTTCTGGAGATAATGCACAGATTAGATGATGTTTTGCTTTAGCGTTTAGCTGTGCATTTCTTCTATCAGCATCAAACCATACTTCTATGTTTTCTATAGCGGGAAGTGTAGCTCCAACTGTGATGGCTTGCCAGACTTCAATATCTACATATCGGAGATAGATTGTCATTCTCTCTTTCTAGTATGAGTAGTTGTTTACATTGAAGTAAGGAGGCTTTGAAACAAATTGGCCTTCAAGGCTTCTCAAATTGTTTGTCATGATCTATCACGTGCTATAAAACACAATAAATTTGAAACCTCGCTCTGATAATAAATGATAAAGCAAACACACACAAGAGGATGGTGAATTATATGTAAAAATTAAGAAACTTTAAAATCAATAAGATCCTGCATAAACAAAATAAAATTTTAAATAGAAGGGTCTTATAAACTTTCGAAAGGATCATGTTAACACTCAAAAAGAAAGAAGCCAATTAATCAAAAAAGCCTGCTAACACTCAAAATGATAAGAGCCTTTTCTTAATCGATAAGAGTTTGCTAGCACTCAAAAAGAAAGAAGCTTGTTTAATTGATAGGAGCCTGCGAACTTTTGAAAGAAACCTCTTGCAATATGAAAATAGAAGGAGCCTATTGAAAAACTAAAAGATCCTCTTGAAACTTATAATGCAAAAATTAAAAGTAAGAAAGAGAGAGAAAATTACACAATAGATTTATATTGGCTCGGTTTATAATGAAGCCTACATCTAGTCCCTAAATATCCAACTTGAGTATTTCACTATAAAAATCAAGTAGTAATTTGACGAGTCTCTTTAATCTCACAAGTGTTTATTTTTCAAGATTGTTCAACCTTCCACACTAGTAGAAATTTGCTAGTCTCTACAAGCTCTCAACAAAAAATGTATGAAGAATTTAACAATCTCTCTTAATAAAGTGATATCTCTTTCTAAGGTACAAAGAGTTTGATATAGCTTTCAAGAATATTGATGCTCTAAAGTATATTTTGCAAGTCTCGTTTCTGTATATATATATGTCTATTGCAAAATGCAGTGGCTCTTCCTTAAGTAAAAATTTTCTTAAACTAGCAGTTGCTTAATCTTTGAAATCATCTCTGCTGAAAATTTTGATATTTAGAAGTTAAAAAGAACGCTCTGTCAAGGCTTCCAGAGCTGACTATTCGAATTAGTATGATTCTTCTGGATGTCATGGAATCATTAAAAAGAAAGTTTATAAAGTAGGTTCCTGCAAGAAAAAATAATTATTTCATGATTTTATTTCCTTTTTAAGAAGTATGTCATTACCTATATAAGGAAATAAGTCTTATTTGAATTTTGAAATATTGTACAGTTATCATCAAAATCATTAATCATAAATCTTGAGCTAACAATCTCTCCCTTTTTGATGATGACAAACAATAATAGATACATTTTCAAAATTCAATTAAAGAATAAAGGATTTCGAAAGATACATGTAGACTTTATTCGCAGTTATAATTAAAAGGAGCATGGCTTTTAAAAAAAGGAGCCTATCGTTTGTTTATCATATATTTAACATTTCATCATAATATATCATCAATAAAAAATATATCATCAAAACAATATTGAAAATATATCATCAAGGCAAAATATATCATTAATTCTCCCCCTTTTTCATTATAAAAAAATAGAGGGGAAGAATAACAAAGGCATCAAACAATATCATTTGTATTCAGGAATAGACCAAGCAAGAAAACAGAGACAATAATCAATCATTTTTCTAAACAATCATTTGTATTCAGGAACAAACCAAGCAAGAAAACAAAGACAATAATCGGTCATTTTTTCTAAGCAACATTTGCAAATCAGGAAACTGATTTTGCATTTTGTCTATTTGGCTGCACTATGTTCTTGATTTGGAAGAATTTCCTTCAGATGTTGAAGCATCAGATCATTGGAGCTCTAGAGATGAATAGGAGCTGACTTTTGCGAGATAGGTCTTAAAAGATCTGTTACTCTTTCTGTCTTCTTGTCTATCCACACATTGTCGTTTAGCTTTTAATCGAATTGGTAGGGAATTGAAGAATGGAACTTTTCATGTTCATACCAATTCAAGTTGTCAAAAGGTGCTCCAAAATAAGAAAAAATTTTAGTCAACAACTTCCTATAAGGTAGGCCACTAGTGGTATTCTTGTAACTTCACTTGTCCACCATAAACTTTAGAATCATTACTGGGAGGTTCATGTTATTGCCCTTTAGAAGATTGTAGACCACATACGTATCTAAAAGGTTGTATCTTTCTACTGAGATACTTCTTGGAAAAATTGAAGTACCTGAAATGGATGCAAGGCATCTTGGTAGGAGGTCTAAGTATCTATATAAGGGTTTCCCTTCATGGGCTTTCTCAATATGCATACATATAAAGTCCACAGCCTCCCCCATATTAATGTCAACAATATCACATTTGTGACAGGGAACATTAGTCCTACCAACTGGAATTACAATCAGAATGTTCCCCAAGATTTCCTCTATAACCAATACTTTGCACTCACGTAGCAATGAGATAATTGTCGGCTTCCCATCAATTTCTTCTCTTCTTATGTGCATGCAGAAATATCTTACTAATTCATTACACTTTTTCGTCCAAGTTTAAAAATTTTTCCTATCCAACAGCAAGAAAGAAGGGTGTGATGAGAATATCGCTATTATTGAATAGGTTGGGCAGCAAGATGCATCCTGCTACCACCTTTCTCTTTTTTAGCGTATCTTGTACCTTACTTCCACTTCCATTTATTGAAACAACTTTATTGGAGATGAGGGTTTTCCCTTGCTCTTTACCTTTTCTTATTTCTTCTCCTTTTCTTTTCCTTGATTCTTCTTCTTCTTCCTTTTCTGTTTTAATTGTTTCTTCTTGTAGGGCTTATTTTTTTTGATACTATCCCTAGTCTGTGGTTAATAACAAAGTTGGTTCTTCATCTGATGCATCATCGTTTACAATCCAATGCTCTTCATACACTTTCTTATTCTTAATACCAGTTTTAGGAATAGTGGATTGAAGAGTAGTGAAAAGAGTAGGAGTGGTCAGAGTAAGAATGGGCAAATGAAATCTCACTTTTCTTATTTGCTCCCCCTTATTCGAGGATTCTTCTTTCTCTTCTTCTTCTTCTCCTTCTTCTTCTTCTTCTTCTTCTTCTTCTTCTTCTTCTTCTTCGTGTTCTTCTTCTTCTTTTTCTTCTTCTTCATCTTTTCCTTCTTCTTTCTCTCTCTCTCTTCTTCTTCTTCTCCACCGAAGTTAGAGACAAATTGCTTTCCAGTTGAAGGTTTATTGTTTTTATAGAAGGAGTCCTAATATGATTCTAAGGAAAGCATAGCCAAAGTTTGTCTTTTTTCCTCCTCTAGAGTTTCTTGAAAGAGTGTTTGTGAAATATTGGGTTTATAAGAAATAAACAGAGGTTCAGTAGGAGTGTTAAAAGAGCATATTGTTGGAAATAGAGAAGAAGACTCATAAATGAGAGTTTGTTCATGGCTGGAAGTTGAAATAGTGATTTTCTTATTTCTTTGATTTGGTTTATGCCAATGTAAGAATGATGGGTGAGGTTTAGGAGATTTGAGATAAAAACAGAGAGTCAGAATGCAGAGAGTGAAGAGTTGCCCTTCGACGAACAATGAGGATGAGTAGAAGAACGAAGATTTCTAAAAAATTTTTAGCATTGATTTTTAGTGAAGAAAGACAATCATTCATGCTAAAAAAAGGAAATGGATCATCTACATATCTTATGTCTGTTTCGTATAACCACTTGTCAGAGTCTCACACATGTTTCTTTAAATGCTAAAGTGACGTCGTGATTGACTTCCTTTTTAGGATACGTGTAATATGTTCTTTTAAACCGAGAGGAGCTTTTTAAAGTGGAAGGAGTTTATTACGAGGAGTTCTCAAAACTAAAAGGAGCCTTCTAAAGTAGAAGGATCTTGCTAATGTATACAGAGATAAGTAGCATAGAGAATTTATACATATGTAATATCAAATAGTCTGCACATACCAAGCTCTTTTCTTAACGCACAAAATCTATCTTAAGAGAGTGGCTTAGTGAAGATATCAACTATTTGATTTTCAATATTAACATGCAAAAGATTAATGGTTCCTTTTAAAAATGATCTCTAAGAACATGATGCTTGATTTTTATATGCTTAGTCCCAGAATGATACATATGGGTTTTCGAAAGATTTATTGGACTAGTATTATCACATAATATAGGAATATGATTAAAGTTCAGAGAGAAATCCTAGAGTTGATGCTTCATCTATAATATTTAAGCACAACAACTGACAGCTGCTATATATTCCACTTCAGTTGTTGAAAGCTTTGTGTAATTTTATTTCTTGCAAGACCAAGAAACTAGACATCCTCTAAGAAATTGATAGTGACTACTACTGCTTTTCTGATCAACTTTATCATCTGCATAATTTGCATCACAATAGCCAACTATGTTAAATGAATTAATTTTTGGATACCATAATCCAAAATCTATAGTTCTTGAAAGATATCAGAAGATACTTTTAACTGCTTGCAGGTTGCTTTCTTTTGGATTTGATTGAAAGAATGCGCAAAGACACACACTAAACATAATGTCTAGTCTTGAGCTTGTAAGATATAATAGTGACCTAATCATTCCTCTATAATTTTTTTCATCCGTAGCCTTGCCTTTTTTATTCTTATCAAGTTTAGTTCCAGTATACATAGGAGTATCCATAGGCTTAGCATTCTTAAAGCGGTAATTCTTGATGAGTTCTTTTGTGTATTTGTCTTAGCTAATGTCAATTCCTTTTTCTGTTTGCCTGATTTGTAATCTGAGAAAGATAGATAGTTCTCCTATCATGCTCATTTCAAACTCCCCATGCATCAATGCTGAGAATTCTTCACAAAATGATTGATTAATAACACTACATATTATGTCATCGACATAAATTTATACTATAAGAAATCATTTTCCTTTTTCTTAATGAATAAAGTCTTATCAACCTTTCCTCTTTCAAAGTTATTCTCATGCAGAAAGTTACTTAACCTTTCATATCATGCTCGAGGGGCCTGTTTTAGACTATACACGGCTTTAGTCAACTTCATCACATAATCAGGGTGGTTTTCATTATCAAAACTTGAAGGTTGCTTAATAAACACTTCTTCGTTAATATGTGCATTTAAGAAGGCACTTTTGATGTCCATTTAGAACAATTTGAAGTTTCTATAATATGCGAATGCAAGTAAAATTCTAATTGATTCCAGTCTAGCAATAGGTGCATAAGTTTCATCAAAATCAATACCTTCCTGTTGATTATAGCCTTAAGCTACAAGTTTATCTTTGTTTCTCACGACCTTACCATTTTCATCGATTTTGTTTCGAAATACTCAACGAGTTCCAATGACTGACTTGTTTTATGGACAAGGTACTAGATTCTAAACCTGTTTTTATCAAACTGATTCAATTCCTTTTTCATAGCTAAAACATAATTTTCATCAGTAATAGCCTTTTCAACGGTCTTTGGTTCTAATTATGAGATAAGGGCAGCAAAATTGTTCTCTAAAGAAGATTTGGTTCTTAGACTTTCAAAGGGGTCTCCCAGAATGTATTGACGTTTATCTTAACCTCTTCATTCTCTTGGTGTTCTTTGTTACATAGGCTCCTACCCAGAGGAAGGGGTTTGCTCTATCCTAACTTCAGCAAGTCCTTCTTGATCTTGTGATTTTGAAAGTATAGTAGGTGTAGTCGATGTATTTTTAGGAACCAAAGGATGCTCTTCATTATCTGAATAAGATGTTGTTGTTGAAGGTGGTACTTCATCAAACATTACGTGAATTGATTCTTCTATCTTCTTTGTTCTTTTTTTGTAAACTCTGAATCCTTTACTAGCGGTATTGTAACCTAGAAAGATAACTTCATCCGATGTCGTATCAAACTTTCAAGGTTGTCTTTCCCATTATTTAAAACGAAGAATTTGCAACCAGACGCTCAAACTCAGTTTTTTTCCTTTCCACAGCATATAGAGGGTCTTTTTCAAAACAGGTCTTGTAAGGCACCTGTTCAGTATGTAACATGTAGTAAATATTACTTCTGCCCAATAACCATAGGGTAGGCCGCTTTAACATAACATTGTCTTAGCCATATTAACTAGGATCCTGTTCTTTCTCTCAACGACAACATTCTGCTGAGGAATCCTTGGGCATGAAAAGTTGTGCTTCATATCGTTACTTTCACAGAAATCTTTAAAATTTCTATTATCAAATTCTCCTCCATGATCACTCCGAATTGAAATAATGCAGTATCCTTTTTCGATCTCAACTTTTCTGCAAAACTTCTCAAAAATTTCAAAAGCATTATCCATATTTGATAGGAAGTAAACCCATGTAAATCTGAAATAATCATTAACTAAAACAAATGGTACTATTATCACCTACAACCAAATTCAAAAAGAAACCAACTTCTATTAATACAAATTAATGTAGTAGTGGTAAGTGGATATTGTTCCTCGTTGCAATTCACGTAAATTAAGAAAATAGAAATAATAAAAATCTGAAATTAACAAAAGTTATTGGATCTAAACATTTAATAGAAAAACCTTGGTTTTGGGTCACTGATGTTATCACACTAAAATGGACTCTTGATATAAAATTTAATTCATCAATAAACATTCATTGGGGATGTTTTCTCTTAAGTGTAAATGATTAGAAATATGTATTCTAAGCATTATTATTAATGAACAATCTAGAGACGATCGTAAGTTTAATTGATTAATCGCATTAAGAATTAAGAAAGTAATGAATAAGATAATACATGTATGACATGCAATTAATCTAGCTGAACATCTTCTTAGAATTTTTAACTCTAACGTAAAGAAGGTAATCCTAATTGCTACTTGTGATTAATAAAACTGAACGTCATATTTTATTAATCTAGCTATTAAACAAATCAATTCCTAGTTGCACACTCATAAATCAATCAATTCAGTTAGAACAAGTAATTCAAAAGACACTCAATGTTCATCAACAAAACAAATTTTATTAAAACATCTCACACATAATAGATGATAACACCATTCCCCTCAACCAAAAAAAAGAAATTTAAATACTCATAACGAAAGTCAAATTCAACAAAGAAATAATAAAATACAATGTCTCCATCCTAGTCTTTCTAGAAAATCCGAAAATACTTAGAAAAATAATGCAGAAAATGAAAAGCCTCACTATGGCTGTCGAAAAGTAAGAAGAAAATCTGCAGAAAAATGAAAACTCTACTCCTAAACTATGCTGCGTGAATAGTACACATCCTTTTTACGCCTTTTTCCAATTTCTTCAATTGCCTTCTTATGATCTTTAGCAGATAATCCTTATCCCCACTTCAAGTTGCAGATTCCATTGATAAGATAGCAATATGATCTTTAAAGATTTGTGAAAATTTCAAATTTGAACTTGAAAACAAAATTTACAGAATCTGTTCCCATCCTTGCACGTGGCCATGTCCAGTCATGAATTTTTTGTCAATCTGGAATTTCGGATTTCTTTGTTTCTTTTGCATCTTTTTAACTCAATTTCATCTCCCAAGTGTTGGAAATCATCTGAAAACAATTAAGACATAAATCCATAAATTTTAAATAATAATTTCAACATATGAGAGAGATTTATATATCAAATAGATGCAAAATGACAACTTAACAAATTCCCCCACACCAAACTTTGCTAGTCCTCGAGTAAACATGCCAAACAATTACACTCTATCAATTCATCCTTTATAAGATTAAGTGCACGCATTCCGTTAACTTAGGCCATCAAGACTTAGGTTGCACATACGTCATAGTCACTTTTCATCGATGCAAATAAACACAGTCAAAATAAGACATCTTTGTTCAAAAAGTAAGTATGAAACCAAAGTGAATTCTTCTCATAAATTTCTCTCTTACACTTAAGTGTTTCAAGTCAAATTTTTTCTCTCAAGTCTTCCTCTAACAGATTGCACTACCATAGGCTTGCAAATTTACCAGTTATTATTCATTCGAATTACATGAGCTCATAGATCATAAGGACTTTATTATGGGTTGTAATGGGGCTAGGTTTAAAGGTAAGGAAAGAAAATGACAAAGGGTTAATCACAAGCATTCACAAAGTACCAAGTAAAAGGGGACACTCAAATTAAAATTCCGAAATAGTCACATGACACAAAGGACTACAACTACTCGTACTAACTAATGCTACTATGCTTTATTCTTTTTCTTTTTCTTTCTTTTTTTCTTTTTCTCTTTTTCCTTTTTTTTTACTTGGCTAAGAACAAGGGAGAGCAATAAAAACAAAAGAAATTACTAGCAGCATAATTTAACACAATATAAAACACAATATAGAACAAAAGTTCCAAAATCAGATGCTTACTTAATACTTTATTCAACTTGTGATAGGGTAAGGCTAATGGAGTTTTGGGGTTTCAATGTAAGGTGATTAATTGAAAAACAAGGGTAAAGGCTCAAAAGTGTTTGCAAGGAAAAAATAACTATGTGGGTCATTTTTAAGCTAAAGAGTGTAAAAACAAAGAAGGACTTAGTCATTTCTATAAACCATGTATTCAAACAAATTCAATCTAGTTCAATGCAAGTTATGAAGGCAAGCCTGATTAGAGAAGCATCAAAAAATATAAAGAAATATAATGACATAAAGATGATGTCATTAAAGCTCAATTCCGCTCACAGGTTTAATTCAAAAATTCACCTTAATTCTATAATTACCTCATCACTCAAATGTCAAAATTTTGACTAAGTTTACAAGATCGGTTATTGCAATCAATCCGCATGATTCACTTTAGACTCATATAGCCCAATTTAATTTCATGCATACATTCAATCTCATCCAAACTAATATGATAAAGCTTGATGGCTTAACATGCATAACCATATGCAAAAATAGAAAAGAATCATACACAAAAACTGGAAATAAGATCACACACATAGAATCCAATTCCTTCCCCACACCTAGACCAACATTATCCATAATGACCAAAAACAATAAATACACAAAAGAGGGATGGGAACAGAAGTACTCCCCTAGATTGAAGAGACCATATGTAACTTTTGAATGATTGTAGCTTTGAAAACACAGATAGCAGTATTGAAGTGAAAGATTGTAGCTTCCTTTTCAAACACTTACAAACAAAAAAAAAACCAAAGAAAACAAGTAAAATACTCAAAGGAAACACCCAAAAGATATGCATAAAAGAGAAAAACACAAAAAAGAAAGGGATACGGATGGGGTGCCTCCCATCAAGGGCTTCTTTAAGGTTATAAGCTTGACCCTTGGCATATGTACATCATCCATTATCGAATGAATGCTTGAGCCTAACAGGTAGCATGCTCAGACTTCGTGAGGAGCCTGGAGCAATTTCCCTCAAAGTCAACTCCTTCTCAACACGATGCTTCAAGATTTCTGATGAGTGGAACTTCATCGTTTCGCCTTCATATTATAATATCCACTCGTCTTTTCGGGCATCGCCCTTCTCCAACTGATTGGATTTCTCCAATTTACAAAATAGCACCTCCAATTCATTGTTAGGTAGTAACGAGTTCTTCATGGCTTTTCACTGTGTTGTATCTCCCATCTCCAAGAGTGTTTCAAGTGTATCTTTTCCATTCAATAGTAAATTTTCCTACACCCATGTGTCAATAAAATCTACAGGAACAATAGGTTGTTCATCATTTAAAATTTTCATATCATTGTATATATTGAATTTAATTAGTTCACCATCAAATTCCATAGTCAATGACCCATCATGAACGTCAATTTTTGTTCTTGTGGTTTTTAAGAATGGCCTTCCAAACAAAATTGGAGTTGAATAAGATACATTATCACTCCCCATATGTAAAATATAAAAGTTAGCTGGAAAAGCCATATCCCCTACTTGAACTAAAACATCATCTATCACACCCTTTGGATAAGCATTTGAACGATCCGCTAATTAAATTACTACAATAGTTTCCTTGAGAGGTCCTACATTTAAAGACTTATAAACATCATAAGGCATGACATTTATGGAAGCACCCAAATCTAACATAGCCTTTTCAATTCTCAAATTGCCAATTTTGCATGGGATAGTGAACATACTTGGGTCTTGAAACTTAGGTGGAAGCTTCTTCTTCTACAAAATAGCTGAAACGTTCTCCCCCAATTGTACTTTCTCATCAAATTTTAATTTTTGTTTTGAAGTGCAAAGTTCCTTAAGGAATTTTGCATATCATGGAATCTATTTAATTGCATCAAGTAGAGGAATATTTACCTGAACTTTTCGAAAAGTGTCCCATATTTCATTTTAAAGGGGGAGGAACTATCATATTCTGCAGAGTTGATTGCATTTTTTTTTGGTTGGGTAGGTGTCTTTTGCATTGCTTCTTCTTCTACCTCTCTTTTGGAAATTTTCGGAAGTGGATTCTACAATTCCTTACCACTCAGTAATTTCATAGCCTTCACACTTTGTTTGGGATTAATCTCCGGTTGTGCTGGAAAATTTCCAAAATTTTGTGCCTCCAATCTATGTATGGCAGTTTCCATGTGGTTCATTTGATTTTCAATATTTTGAAAATTTGCTTAAGTATTCCGCCGAAACGTCAAAGTGTTAGTGGCCAAAGATTGAACTAAATCTTCCAAAGAAGTCTTACCCTTGGACATGGTGTTGTATTTTGATTTTGTCGAGGCATATACAGTTGTCTATACTACTAAAAATTCATGGTTGCTTTCTGCCCTTAAGGATTTCCGTAACGCAAATTTGGGTGATTGCGCCATCTCGGATTGTAAGTGTTGAAAAATGGGTCATACTTCTTTTGACTCGGTCCAACAAAACCTCCCACGATATTTATATGTTCTACATTTTCATCCTGGAAAACTAGACATGGATCAGTAGAATGTCCTAACATTGAACATATTCCACATACTTTTGCTTCTTCTTTCTTCGTAACCGCGATTTGACACACCAAAGAAGTAAAGTCATCTAATCTTTTCTCCAACGTGGCCACGTTCACCTCACTCACGACTTTTGTTTCATGCCTAGTATGTATGTCGAATTGTTGGGTATTGGAAGCTATATTCAGAATCAAGTCCTTTGTAGCTGTTGGTGTTTTGTCAACTAAGGCACCATCGTTTACAGTGTCAATCATACTCCTATCCGTGAGCGAAATACCTTCATAAAAGTATTGAATTAGCAACTGGTCAGTTATTTGGTGATGGCGACAACTAGCATAAAGTTTTTTAAATCTTTCCCAATATTCATAGAGTATTTCTCCCATATTTTGTCGAATTTTGCAAACTTCCTTTCGGATGTTGGCTGCTCTTGATGCTGGAAAATATTTCTTGAAGAGAAGCCTTTTCATCTTATCCCATGTTTGCATGTTTCTCCGGATGAATACTACAACCAATCTTGAGCATAATCCTTGAGAGAAAATGGGAAGGCTTTAGCTTAATCTGCTCTTTCGTCACATTTGTCGACTTCATTCCTATGCAAACTACATCGAATTCTTTCAAGTGTTTGTATGGATCTTCTCCCAGTAAACTCCTGAGAATAGGCAATAAATGAATAAGCCCAGATTTTAATTCAAAATTATTATTATCACCTAAATTTGGAAAATTAATGCAGTGGGACTGTTGAGCGTCCGTGGGCACGACTAGTTCTCTAAGGGTGCGGTTTCCTACCATACGTTCCATTTTCTGCACTTATTACTGCTGTTTCATCTGTTTCTATAGTGCCTTTGCTGTTTTCTCAATTTTAGGATTATACTGCAAATTTTCTGATAGATTCGAACGCGTAACGTATAAAAACCGTCAAAAATTTTTAGACAACGATGTCAAAATTTGATACTGCTGTCGCCTGCAACCAAATTCAAAAAGAAACCAACTTCCGTTAATATAAATTAATATAGTAGTAGTAAGTGGATATTGTTCCCACGAGGAATTTTAATGGTAGAGAGTTTACGAGTTCAAAACTAAAATAAAGTAATGAAAAGAGGGGGAGTTTTTGCAATTAATGTAAATTAAGAAAATAGAAATAACAAAAATCTAAATTTAACAAAAGTGATTGGATTTGAAAAATTAATAAAAAAACCTTGGTTTTGGTTCATCGATGTTATCACGCTAAAATAGATCCTTGATATAAAATTTAGTTTATCAATAAACATTCATTGGGGATGTTTTTTTTTAAGTGTAAATGATTAGAAACATGTATTCTAAGCATTCTTATTAATCAACAACCTAGATACGATCGTAAGTTCAATTGATTAATAACATTAAGAATTAAGAAAGCAATGAACAAGATAACACATGTACGACATGAAATTAATCTAACTGAACGTCATCTCAGAATTTCCAACTCTACTGTAAAGAAGGGAATCCTAATTGCTACTTGTGATTAATAAAACTAAACGTTCTATTGTATTAATCTAGCTATTAAATGAATCAATTCCTAGTTGCACACTTATAAATCAATCAATTCAATTAGAAAAAGTGATTCAAAAGACACTCAATGTTCATCAACAAAACAAATTTTATTAAAACATCTCACACATAATATATGATAACACAGTTCCTCTCAACCAAAATAAGGAATTTAGTTACTCATAACGAAAGTCAAATTCAACAAAGAAATAATGAAACACAATGTCTCCATCTCTGGTCTTTCTAGAAAATCCGAAAATACTTAAGAAAAATAATGCAGAAAATGAAAAGCCTAACTATGGCTGTCGAAAAGTAAGAAGAAAATCTACAGAAAAATGAAAACTCTACTCCTAAACTATGCTGCGTGAACAGTACACATCCTTCTCTTTTTATGCCTTTTTCCAATTTCTTCAATTGCCTGTGATCTTTAGCAAATAATCCTTACCCCACTTCAAGTTGCAGATCCCATTGATAAGATAGCAATCTGATCTTTAAAGATTTGTGAAAATTTCAAATTTGAACTTGAAAACAAAATTGCAGAATCTATTCCCATCCTTGCATGTGGCCACGTCTAGTCATGAATTTGCTGCCAATATGAAATTTCGTATTTTTTTGTTTCTTTTGCATCTTTTTAACTCAATTTCATCTCCCAATTGTTGCAAATTATCTGAAAACAATTAAGACACAAATCCATAAATTTTGAATAATAATTTCAACATATAAGGGAGATTTATATATTAAATAAGTGCAAAATGACAACTTAACAACAAAATCGTAATGTTTACCACCAAGACTTTTGAGTCCTAGTGGGACAAAATAAATCCATATGTATAAGTTCAAGCGATTGTTTAGTAGACACAATATTTTTTGGAGGAAAGCTGCGTCTAACTAGTTTACCTTTTAAACAATCCTCACAAACCTGATTGCTTTTAAACTTCTAGGTGTTTAGTCCTCTTACTACCCTAAATTGCTTTATTTTTGTAATACAAAAGAAAGAAATTGAAGAATCTTATAAATCAGAGAGAATGGATGCTTTTGTTCTTAGTCCCTCCGTACTTTCAATTAGATTAGAGAAATTTTAATGGCCAAAGAGGTTGTTGTAAAGCTTAGCTTGACATGCTCTTTGTTAGAATATCTAATATTGAATCAACATGAAAAAATTAAAGAGTTTATAAGTAGAAATATTAAATCCTTCTAATATTATTTATTTTTTAAAAAATGAATCTCAAAATGTTGATTTAATTTAGATAAATTGCTTCGCAATACATCAAAGAAATAATTTTTGATTTGTAAGAACTATATTTTATTAGTGGATCAAATTATCTTGATTTTGATTTCTCCAAAATTTGGTACTATTGAAAAAATGACCTTAAAATAAAATTTATTGCTAGCCCAAATAGTAGGCTTCTAATGGAAGTTATATATTATTGCAATGTGTTGTTTAACGTTATTCATATTTTGAAACCTTAAACTAATCAATGATTTTGGGTCCAATAATTTAGATGTGACACCCTAAGTTTAAAAACAATTCTAATTTGTGTTTATGAAAATTGTTAACTCGAACATAGTCAATTAGGAAGTTAATTAATAGTATTTTTTACAAATATATAAAAATTTTCACCTTTCTTCCTTTTTTCGATAAGGGGTCTGATACCTATTTTCATATGGGATGTCATAAGATCCCTTCCTTTAAATTTGTAATGTCTTCATTAAAGTCTAATTACAGTCCAAAATCTTCCCTTCTCTTCTAATGTTGAACCGGAGTAGAAGCTTTACAAGAAATTGTTCACTACTCAAGGTCTTGCACCATTTTGTTATCTAGGATACATTATCTGAGGCAAATTTTAATAGGCATGAGTCTGTTGGCTAGACCAAATCAACTAATGCCTATCCTAAGCAGGTATATGGCTTGTGTATTAATTGACATGATAGAGTTAGCTTTTGGTTTGTCTATAATGAAACGTTACAATTGCATGATTTATTCCTTTAACATGTATTCCAAAAGACTTGGTAATTCCATATAAGTATAGTAGTGAATATCTGTAGCATATAAAATAGAAATAGTGCAGTTTTATATTTATTTTATTATAATTTTTACTTAGTAAATATTAATTTTGTATATCTTACAAGAATCGGAGTGTGGAAGGGTGAGAAGTTTAGTGAGTTTGAACGTGACTTTTTACAGACTTGGATTCTGAAAACTTTCTAAATACATAGACAATCATGTATACTCAGTTATTCCCTTTTATTTATGTGAATTTAAAAAGTTATAGAAAAGTAATGACCAACTATAACTTGTATCAGGTAATGCATACAAGACCATTATTGGGTAAACAGAGGCTATATTCATCACAATAAAACTTCTGTGAAAGAGAGACTAGGTGCTTCCCAAGGTAATCCTTTATGGACCATGAAATTATTAAAAGTTACAAATTGCGGATTGCACAGAAATGGATTGCATTTCCGGGTTCAGGAATCTTGCCATTGCATTTCAAAGTTCAAAGGTATCAAACTGTGAGGCGATAAGCCGGGATGGCGAATAAAGGTGTTGCTCTTCCTATCACCAAGCTGAACACCTCAGTCATATCCAACTCACTCGGCAACATACCATCAGGAAGTTCCCAATCAAAACTATGGACCAACCTTGCCAGGATTAGACGCAAGGTGGTCATGCCCAGTTGCATTCCAGGACAGCTTCTACGACCAGAACCAAATGGAAGTAACTCAAAGTCCTTTCCTCGAAAGTCTATGTTACTCCCCACAAACCTCTCTGGAATGAACGTTTCTGCATTTGACCAGACTGTTGGATCTCTCCCAATTGCCCAAGTGTTGATGAACACGCGAGAGTTTTTGGGTATGTGAAAGCCTTCGATGGTGGTATCTTCAGTTGACATGTGAGGAAGCAACAATGGTACAACTGGGTGGAGCCTAAAAGTTTCTTTAATAACCATGTCTAAGTAGTTCAAACCTTCTAGGTCCGATTCTTCTACCCTTCTATTCAGGGTTACCTTTTCGTCCAATTCTTTTTGAAGTTTCTTCATTATTTGAGGGTTCTTCATGAGCTCTGACAGTGCCCAATCAACTACTGTCGTTGAAGTGTCCACTGAAGCTCCAAACATATCCTACAATGAAATCCGAATGAGGGAAGCATAATTAGATGGATCAAAGTCCGAGTCAGGCTGCTATCTCAAGAAACAAAAGGTAGAAAGTCTTGAATCACTAAAGACACTTTAAGAGTATGTTAATCTCCCCTAGTTAGTATATGGTTATGCACCAATAGTTTTAAAAGAATGAAAGAGAAGCAATGTAATTTTTGGTAATTGAAAACAAGCTAATCATAAACCTTTTGAAATTAATGATACTAACAGACCTCAAGTGGTGTATGTTAAAATTGAACTTATTATTATTAAATCAACATTAAACATTAAGCTAGATATAACTCAATTATATGAAATACTATTTGCTAGCAGGTACTTTTAAAACAATAATACTATAAAAAATATATAAAATGAAGGTTTAAATAACCAAATAATTAAAAGGGTTAATGGTAAAAAGATATATCTAATTTTACTCAATTTTAAATAATAGATCAAACGTTAAAAAGTGACTCTTATATCGTTACTACTTGACATATCATCCCATGCTAATTTTTCCATGTAAGACAGTGGTGCCATATAGAATATTTGTCATTCAATAAAAAAATGTTAAAATATTCAAAAATTAATAGGTTTCCTCGTCCTCCCTGCTAGTTTTCAATGTGTTTTTACTTCTCTCGGGCAATGAAAACAAACTCATTGTTAAAATGATCGTTGTAATGAAATCAACATCACTTGACCCATTATGTGGGCCTCTACTTTGTGCGACAAGTAAATTTTGATTATCATCATTATGTTTCAAAACAGAAGCCAACGCATCAATCATAGGAGGACTTGCAGGACTCGTGTCGCTAATGAGTATTTACATAATCTCTTACACCCATTTCCACTAAAGACTCAGTTTTGGGACTCTATGGATTTATATGTATTACGTAACAATTCCTTAGTTACATATTTCAGATTGAACATAAAATAGCAAGAAACGAAGAAATGCAGAAAATACATGATTTCGGTTTTATAACTTCAAATGAGCTTTTCGAAGTCGAAACGAGAGTGAATTTATCACCGTCTTCACGAAAATTTATCATCGGGATGCGATTAACATCTTTCTACAGTTTTCTCAAAACGTAAGCTCTCTTAATGAGTCAGATAATCCTTATACTTACGATTGATATGAGCAACTGCAGGAGACCATAACATTTCACTACACCAAAATAAGGAGGTTTTAGTCCTTATGCCTAGACGCATCTAATAATTGTCTTAAATAATCTAAGAATTGGTAGAGTTTTTAGACATTTATTTAAGATGACAAAATTTGTCTAAGAAATATACTAAAAAAGAGCTTAAAACTTCTAAAATTTTCAATTGGTAGCACAAGAATTCACTCCTTTTATAATTTGTTGAAAATATGCATCTAAGAATAACGATTAATTAATGTCAAAAGCAAGTAATTATAAAAAACATTTAGTTAATAGGAGTTTGACTTATAAATAAGTTATAAATGTTGAGCGTTTTTTGTAGATTCAAGAGGTTGAAAGAGACAGAAGGTCTATTAAATGCGCATGTTCCATGCCAAAGGAAAGGAAAGAAAAATGGGTAATTTGTAATCTCCATTTGTCCCATAAGGATTTGTTCTCCCTCTTGAAATGAATAAGAATCAAATATTCCAAAAGACGCATGCGAAATTGCTAGCATTCGATTTCCTCTCCCTCACCCAAACTCCCAACTTCTCCTCCTCAGACCCAATCTCCTTTTCCCATAAAGGAGTCTCCCTTTCACGAGCAGAGATTGTTGGCGTTGTGACCAGCTGTGAGCACAAGGCAAACAGGTTCCTCAAGTTTGCTATCGATGACGGCACTGGCTGAACCACCACTTATCTCCGTACTTCTCACAACGCACCCTATAGATGTTCGATTAATTGTCGCAATGGCCAATCAGTGGGTTTTGGAGATCAAGATCGGGGTTGTGGCAAGGGCTCCTCGTAAGTTAAACAGTCCTTTCTATATCTTTTTTAATATCATTTCAGTCTTTTTTCACCAGGTTTTGTTTTAGTTGTTGATTGTGAAGTTCTTCGAGCTGGATTTGGTTCTGTTATGTAAAAATGTAGCTCATAATCTTCTCCTAGCCTTAACTTGCCTCTCACCTCCTCCTAGCCCTAACTATGTTCAGAAATTGATGTCATCCCTATTAATTGATACCTATTTGTGTTCTTTAGCGATCATAGTTGACTTGGTGTAAGACTTTGATGATTTGTTCGAACTGCCTAGTTAAAGAATGTTCATCGAATGTTTTACATGATGCCCTTTTATTGTACGACATTTTAGACATATGTGCTGACTTTATTGTTCTCATATTATCACTGCACTAGTTTGGTGGGCTTACAAAACCAATTAAAAGATAGAAGGAAAAATATCAATAACTTAATGATCGAGAATAGTTATTAGGGTGGCTTGGACTAAGAAGACTGCTTAATTCTAATTAAGTTCTCTTATTGAAGTTCTTGGATCGATGGTTTATATTGTGGAATTTATTAGAACTGAATTTGATCCCTTCATTGTCTCATACTAATTTCATTACCAAATTGATCTCTTTTAATTCTCAAACTCAAGGAAAAGCAGTAAAACGTATGAATTAGCTAGATAAATCAGAGCGTGCTGAATAATATGGGTGAAGGCTTTATTCTTCGATCATTTTGCTATGGAAGTACAAACAAAATATTTAAAGGCTTTAATGTTATGGAAGTACAAATAAAATATTTGAATGCAGGCGAATTGGGAAATATATGTCACGTAAGAATTTTTGTGTGCTTGTGATGATTTAGATACACAGGTGTTGTACGATGGTATGACACTTGAAAAATGTGCAGTTTTTATGGGTAATTGCTTCAGCTGTACAATGGAATGCCCTCCTGCTTAGTTGTGACATTGCATTATTCTGTGAATGACCATGCTTATAAATTAGTTTTACTCGCGCAATTTGAACTCCTAGTATTTTGGACAGTGTGAGGCATCTTAGAGTGGCTATGGAATGAAACATTTGACTTTTAATATGGTCTATTCATTGATTGTCATACCTCTGTCTGGTTTGGATAGTTAAATAGTTCAAATTTTGTGGCCTTTTGGTTCTCACGATCCTTTGCTTTTATTATAGGTTCTGGTTCTTAAGTCTTGCACCCCAGTTTTGGTCAATTACGAAATTGAATTATACTTTATCCATTGTTTTTGTTTTAATTAATGTTCATATATGAGACTGTCACATTAATTTTCCTCATTGAGAATTTGGTTTTCCTTGTCTTGTTGATTTTTCCTACGTTTGAATTTTTCAAATGATTTTGATCTTCATTTAGAGTTCAAATTTAAAGATCTTTTCATTGTAGTTAATGATTTTGGTCCCCTGATCTTGCTAAATGACTAATGACTGGACCTGTCATTGTAGTTAATGATTTTGGTCACCCGATCTTACCTAATCTCACTAAAGAACAAATAATAGAAAATGCACCTGACAATGTAGTAAAAGAGCAATAGGTGAGATTGGTTTCTTATTGGTGTTCATCTAAGTTTAAGATATAATTACTACCTTGTATGTAAAAACATGTCCGTTAGCCCTTTTATACTTGAAAATTAATTGAAAATTTTTTATTTCCCAGGAACTTTCTGAAATTGGAAAGAAAGCACCAGCATCTCAAGATCATGTATATACTATAGGTTTTAAAAGTTATGCTCATAAGAGAGCTAAATTTGTAAGTTCCTTTTGTTATTTGGTTAAGACATTGTGATCAACTAACTTTTGAAATTTGGTTATCTTCATTATATTGGTAATGAAGTTTTGTTTTCTTAAATTGCTTGTATTAGGTGGATGAAAATGGAATAGAATCAAGTGCTTACGAATTTTAGAGAAGCAAACATGTCAAAAAAGATGGAGGGTATGTGGAAGAAGGCACAGAGTTATTGCATGTATGCATAGTTAGACCATAAGTCATATTAATTTACGAAATTTTTTAGTTTTTACAATATAAAGTTTATTTATGTTTGTGATATGTATAGGAGGATATTAACACTAAGGTTATAGAACTTGCTCCCCAGTCACAAAAGGATCGTGTGGAGATTAAGAGTCAAGTCTTTAATGAGTATATGTACTCTGCTAGTAATTCAAGTCCGCGTTTAGTTGGTTATGGTTTTAGGATTACTAGAAGCAAGGTGTTTGGTCTTGAAGGTCAATTGAAGGCAAGTTATTGTGATGGCCTTGGTAGTAGCTCTGATGAAGTGCGATATGTTAAAGCGCAATTAGATGTTGTTGTAAAACAAAATGATGAGATTATTTCCCAACTCCAGTGTAGGAATGAATCACTTAAGAAAAAAACTGAGGCACTCGAGAATGATATGCTTGAGAAACAAAATGAGGATGTAAACACAAAGAATGACCAAAGAAAAATGGAGAAGAACTTCAAAAAATGAATGAAGAGCTTAAAAAATGAAATGATATGCTTGAGAAACTAAATAAGGAAGTAAACACAAAGAATGACCAGATTCTAGCTAAACTCGATCGTTTTTGTTTGTTTATAGATAAGTTCGGGGACAAGTAAAGCACAGGCTAGGTTTTATTCTAATTTCTTACTTTTTTTTGTTCTTTTAATTGGGGAAAGGGGTTCACTTTGAGAATTTCTTTGAATTGGATTTGGCTTGTGTTGGTTTTGTACTCCTCTATCATGAAGAATATTCTTTTTTTGTGCTTTATATGTTTTTTTTGTTTCATAATGCATTCTTCCATTTTTCCATTGTTGGTTCCTCTAGCTTATCAACTGATATTCTATTCTTGAAAGTAACTATTGTTGCTTGATACGCTTATATGTAGTCCTGATGTTTTGGGAAAGTTATATGGCATGATTTTATCAAATATACTTCACTTTGTTTTGCTTTCTTAGCTAATCCAAAAGTTTGACATTGTAATTTTCCATCAAATCGTATAATTAACTGGCATTTGTAGTGTTAAAATTTATTGTTCTTCTCTCTATCTTTTAGGTGCCTTATTTTTAGATTAAGGAAAATAATTGGACTCTGAATGCAGGTATGAACGGTCGATGGAATGGGAGATTTGACTAGTAGGAAATGTACTAGAGATGTTCTTTTGAAGTTGAGATTTGCAGCTACAAAGTTCATGTTCTTTCTGTTTGATTTGCGCTTAGATGATATATATGACTTAGTCGTGAATACTATAAGATGTTTAATATGTACTGGGTTGCAGTTCTTGTGTGTATAAAATAAATCCTTGAATTCATTTTTCTCTTTTTATATGATTAATGAGCACGCACGCTTAATAATGGAGATGTCATTTTGCATCTTTCACAACTTCTGCAGAGGAAGACGTTCTAAGTCTAACCATTGAAAGTTGAGAGAGAAGGACTTATTCTCTTGATATGATCATCATCATCATCTTGTTTTTGTAGCAATGCCATAACCTTGTGATTGTTTATATCTATATATATAGATTTTCAAGATACCACCTTTCATTGTTTCTTGTAGATGTTCAAGATCCCATCATCTCTATGATGATTGGTGTAGGGAGGGAGGTGGTGTTCAGGTGACAGCAACCATGCCATAAGTTTGGTTAATGCTTGTTGAAAGGTTTATTATGAAATGCGAATTATGTTAGCTTAGATTTTGAAGGGAATTTATGACATTTTGTATACGAATTATCTTCTATTGGATCAATGAGTTATCCTATTTTGTTTTTACAAACTGTAGTTGGTTCTTTCATTTCATTTTGGACTCTCTGTACCCACCTAGGCATCTAACTAGTCCTTAAGGCAATAATGGAATAAATATATTAATACTTCAAATCAAAGGGGCAATTATAATAAGTGATTACAGTTGGATAATTTCCTGTGTAAATACTGTGTAATAAATTAATAAAAGCGATAATTTATTATAATAATATGTAGATACATATTTTAGATTAATTTGTAAAATTTATTATAATAATATGCATATGAGTG
>JANZXR010000171.1:38208463-38236454 GCA_027575705.1 Erythroxylum echinodendron
TGTGCACACATATTTTGATTATTTTGAGAAATGTCAATTAATTTGGACCTAGAATAAACATATGGTTTATTCATTAAGTTGAAAGGCGAGTAATGACACATTTTGTATATTTAATACATGGAAGATACTACTCACTATAAGAGGACCTATAGCCATGATTCATATATTTGATTTCTTGTTATATGTGGTGGTTTTAGGTTGAATGGACCAAGTGGGAGAATGTAAGGATTTCGATCAAACCTTACCTACCTGTATATGGTCTATTCTCTTTTTGCATGGTCCCTTTCATCATGTCCTGTAACTACCGCATGTGTGTTTGTCGCCCACTTCCTCAACCTTCAGCCTCTGTGATGGACAGTAGGGTATGAAGTATTGTGTTAAAAACACAACGTTGTTTTTGATTTAAGGTCTTATCTTCGCCAAGCATATAGAGTACACCATCGAGCTTGCTTCAGGAAGAGGATAGAAACTCAAACCACTTAGAGATCACGAGGCTTCTCATCGGCAATGGCTGGAGGTATCGATTATCACGCTTCCGTTGATTATGCATGTACTTTACGTGAACTTTGTCATGTATAAAATGCATGCTTGAGGTGTTGTTTTATTATGGCATGATTTACACTTTGTTCAGTGCTAGTCATATGGACATAAAAATGAGCAATTCTATACCAGTTAATGAATCCCTGTCTTAATGACTGCTCCATAGGCAAAGCTCTTACGATCACTTGCATAAGTTAACATGATCTTTGTCCAAGACTTTTTAAGGAGAGAAAAGGCTACCTTTGCACGTACACTTCCACACTTGGGGATAGTACTTCTCAGTCAACTCCATTTCTCGAACTGATACTCAACTAGCAAGCAAGGGCTGCAATGGTTGCACTTGGAATGACGTGTAGCTGCAGATGACCCTCCCTCTCTGCCCACTGGCTTCCCACCCATCACGTCAAAACATATCACTATTCTATCTGTTTCCTCGTTCAAAACAAGAAGACTAAAAAGGAAACTTGGTAATTATAGAAAATAAGGAGATGTAAGAAAAGTGCAAGTATTTACCGGTATAGACGATGGTGAGGGAGCTAGGAATTTCAGAGAATTTGCTGCACAGACATTGAGTAGGATAGTAAGTAAAGTGGCTACAAGCATCGGTATTGCCTTTTTCCTGTATTCTATGTTCTCTGCAATATGTGATTTCAAGAGTGTGTATGTAAAGTTTTCTTTATTGAATTAGTCTTGTGTTGTGTGTAAGTGCATGCATGCGGGTTGGCAAAAGATTACCTGGGAAAGTCAAGATAATAGAAATAGTCGAGTTACCTATGTAAGTTGAATGGATGGGTAAGAAGCATCATCTATGATCCCCTGGAAGATACTATTTCGTGTACGTTTATCCAACTTTTATGATTAGGTAGGTGTACTCTGAAATATGAGAAAGCCTTTGTCTTTTCCCAATTCTTTTCTGATAAACTTGTTAATATGAATTTTTCTAATTGTTAATATTGAAATCTGATAAACTTGTTAATATGATTAGGTAGGTGTACTCTTAGTTGGTGCTTGGAATTGATATGGTTAGTTGAGAGGATGTTACATCGGCATATATAGTCCGTAGGTTCCTCCAGGAAACTTCCACATGCATCAGCTCGCATGTCAATTTATACGACCTTTGGCATTTGACTTTTACCGGTATTAATGAACATATTCATATAATGAGTATTTCACCCCTCAGTATCAAAGCTGGAGTAGCTCAGTTGGTTAGAGCGTGTGGCTGTTAACCACAAGGTCGAAGGTTCAAGCCCTTCCTCTAGCGTTATCTTTCTCATTTGTGATTTGTACGGCGTCCTTTTCCTTTCTTTTAACCACTTAAAGATTGGGATTTAAAAGCCTAAACCAAACTCCTCCATGCACCACCTAGAACCTCCTTATGAGTCTATTTTTTACATCGCCGGTTTGTAATCTCAACTTCAGCAATCTTTACCAATGCTCAACCAAAGCCCTGCTAAAATTTGGATGTTTATAATAAAATAAAGTTATCAGTCATTTATAAATAATCTCTTTACTAATTAAGAAGAAGACTATATATTACATTTTTTTTGATAAATTTTAAAGAGACAATGCCTTAACTTTTAATGAGCGCAAAAAGCCTTATACAGAGGCTTGTACAAAACCCTACTTTCTAAAATATTTACACAATTATTACAAAATATGTTATTGTGTAATACTCCCCCTCAAGTTGGAGCATGCAGATTATGAATGCCCAACTTGTCAAGCAATACTCAAACTGTTATCGACCCAATGCCTTTGCAAACATATCTGTAAGTTGGTTTTGAGAACGCACAAATGTTGTACTAATGTTGCCAACAAGGAGTTGCTCTCGAACAAAATGGCAATCAATCTCAATATGTTTGGTTCACTTATGAAAAACTGGGTTAGAAGTTATATACAAGGCTACCTAGTTATTTCAAAATAATCTCATAGGCTGAGAATGAAATACTCCAAGTGAAGGAAGAAATGATATCAACCAAACAAGTTCACAAGTGCCAACCACCATTGAACGGTATTCAGCCTCTGCTGAAGAACAAGAGATGATAGGTTGCTTCTTGGTCTTTCACAAGATAAGAGAACCCCCAAGGATGACAAAATAACTAGTGAGGACAAATACCCCAATCTGCACTATAATAGTTATAAAGTTGCAAATCACCATTAACACGAAGAAGGATATCTTGACTAGGGGAACCCTTAATATATCAGAGAAGTCGAACGACAACATCCATGTGATCTTGGCGAGGAGACTGAAGAAGCTAGCATAGAGTATGTATAAAATAAAAAATTTTGGCCAAGTAAGAGTAAGATATACTAGACGACCCCCAATCGTCAATAATGGCTAGGATCAATAATGAAAAGACTCTACAAAGAAGTAAGATTATCATGTTGCTCTATAAGAAATAGTGTAGGCTTAGCACCTGTTAAACCAGCCTCACCAAGAATATCCAAGGCATACTTAAGTTAAGAAAAAAATAGACCTTTTTGGTTGCAAGCAACTTCAATACCAAGAAAATATTTCAATGAACTTAAATCTTTGATTAAACAAGTACTCAGATATGTCTTAAAGGCAACACAGGCGGCTAAATTATTACCAGCAACAATGAGATCATCAACGTAAACCAAGACAAAAAGAAAGATGCACCTTTCTTGTAAGTGAAAAGAGCATGAACAGTTTGGAACTGAATAAATCCATATTGACGCGGCGGATGACAACTTACCGAACCAATTATGAGGAGATTGCTTTAGGCTATAAAGTGACTTTTGAAGATGACATACTTTACCAGGATGGGTTGCTGAAAACCCTTGTGGAAGTCTCATGTAGACTTCCTCATCAAGATCAACATAAAGAAATGCATTGTTAACATCAATTTGATGCAACTCCCAACCTTTTATGGCACCTATTGCAAGAAAAGTATGTGCACTGACCATTTTAACAACATGACCAAAAGTCTCATCACAATCCAAACTTTCCACCTGATTGTTTCCATACACTACAAGGTAAGCTTTCAAGCATTTAATTGTACCATCTGAGTTGTACTTAATCTTATAGACCTACTTATTACCAATGACCATCTTGTCAAGTGGGAGATTACGTTCCAAAGACTCAATTTCTTGACACATAGCCTTGCGCCAACCAAGATGTTTCATAGTTTCAAAAAAGGAAGCAGGCTCCTTATTTGTTGAAATTTATGCAAGAAAACTAGCATGTGCAGAAGAGAATCAATCATAATTGGCATAATTAAACCAAGGATACAAGGAACATACGGTATCAGATGGAGGTGGATGTGCCGAAATGGGACTAAGGCAATGAACAATCTGAGTGAGACAAACATAATCTTTGAGATATAATGGCGGCCTTTTGTCACATTGTGGGCACGTTTCAACATGAGCTATTGATTTCGCGGAAGATATATAGTGTCACGTTGTGTGCACATTTCAATATGAGCTATTGATTTCGCGGAAGACATGGGAGAGTCATTATTGTCTAAAAGAGAAGGTGATGTAGGAGAAGAACATGTAGGACTATTATCATTAGCTATGTATGAAGAATGAACTGGTGGTAGAGAGGTAGTTGTGTCCTGCGAAGCGATTGGGTATGAAGGCAAAGTAGAATCTCCCCCTGTCGATGAAAATTCATCTATGAACCAAGTATCAATATCAATGTGAGCACCGCCAACATCTTGTGCAACAATGTCACAAATAGGTACAATAGGAACTAGAAATGGAAACTCAAATTCAAAAATTACTACATCATAAGACACAAACAATTGTTTTGTCTCCTAATCATACACTTTCTATCCTTTCTTTCCATGAGAATAACCCAAGAAAAATACATTGATGACTCTTCAAGGCAAACTTGTCTTTAGTCCGAGGTTAGTGAAGTGCATAACATAAACATTCAAACACGCAAAGGTGAGAATAAAAAGGTGGGGATGAAAATAATTTCTTGTATGGAGTCTTCCCACCAAGCGTCAAGGATGGGATACGATTGATTAAGTGAGGAGCAGCAATTACACATTCACCTCAAAATTCAATAGGCAAGTTAGCTTGAAACCTCAGTGCTATAGCAATATCTAAAATAAGTCGATGTTTACGTTCCACACGACCATTTTGTTGAGGTGTATCAACTAAACTAGTCTAATGTAAAATTCCATGGCCAATATAATAACGAAGCATTGGCCGAGAAAAAAATTCAGCACCGCTATCATTATGAATAATCTTGACAAATTTACCAAACTAAGTCATGGTCATGGCAAAAAAATCACGAATTATAGTAGCAGCTTCACTTTTATCAAACATTAAATAAGCCCACACACCACAACTATAATCATCAACAATGCTCAAAAAATAATGAGCACCATTTAAAGTTATTATGCAATATTGGCTTCAAATGTCACAATGAACCAACTCAAAATAGTCATTAATATAAGAATTGCTCACTAGAAAAGGGCTACGAGTATGTTTGGCCCAGAGAAAAATATCACAATTTTTATGCTCAGACTTAGTACCACTAGGAATTTTAAGAATGAGAGATAATATACAACTCGATGGGTGACCAAGTGGCTTATGCCAAATATCACAAGAATTAACCCCACTTACAACACAAGCTATAGCAATTTTCACTGGTTTCTTGTAGTTGAGCCCATTTTGAAATTCACCTACTCCAATAGGTCTTCTCGATGTGCAATCTTGTAACACACACAATTTATCAGCAAAAGTCACAAAGCAATTTGCATTGAAAATCAAACAACCAACTGATATAAGATTGCAAGACAAACCTGGAACATACAAGACATGACAAAGAACAAGTCCATTCAAGAGTACACAAACTTCTTTGACGGCAGCAATTTAAACTCCACTAGGCAATCCAATAGAAGACGAATCAATATCATGGACACTAATAAGTAGTGACAAATTTCTAGTCATATGCCAAGAAGCCCCACTTTCAATTAACCAAATCTCACTACTAAGTTGTTTACCATATGACATTTTCCCACTCGATGAACACGATTTAACCAACGACAATAAGTGTTGAATTTGATCATAAATGAGACCAGGAATCCCAATTGTTCCAATATTACAAGAGCTCATATCATATGAGGTAGATGGATTAGTGTTACTAATTGCATTACGCTAGCTCATTGTACGAAAAAGGCAACAAATTTCAAAGAATAATAGAATCCAGTAGCAATTATATATCTATAAGCACCACTATACGAATGCCACCATGACTAGATATAGTAGATAAGACAAAATTGAATTACCTACTAACATAAAGCGGCAATTGGCAGGGGGCTTTGCGATGAATGGCGAATTGAATTTCCCACTTTTTTCTTCCTTTGTGAGAAATGTGTAAATGTACACTGAAGTATGAGCCAAACACCGCCTTGACAAAATTACGAGCAAAAATCCCAACAATGAAATATATGGAAAAAAAAAAAGAGATCAATTTTTACAAAGTAGAGTTTTGGCTCTGATACCTCGATACATTTTAAAGAGATACTGCCTTAAATTTCAATGAGAGCACAGAGCCTTGGTTCCTAAAATATTTACACAATAATTACCATGAATATTACAAAATATATTATTTCCTAATATGTTTTCACTCTCTAATGAAATATTACTCTATAAACTCAAATTGATAAAACATCTTTCCATATCAAATGAATAAGTAAATAAAATTGCATGGAGAGGATGTTGTATAGTATTGGGGCCAGATGGTGCTAAATTCGATTTCGACCTCCTTTGAGTTGATCTTTTGATAATAGATGACTAGTAAACAAATATAAACTTCTCGCATAGTTTAAGAAATTTTAAAAAAATATCTAATTTTTAAATTAAGTTAGCATATTAGTGGCATTTTCCACTAATATGCTAACTTAATTTAATTCTTAAACATGACTATAATTAATTAAATATTGTATTAAACTATTAATTTAAGTCGAATAATTCAATTCAAATTTAAGAATTAAGATGAATAATAATGTTTGATTAATCTATTTTTGATATTCATACTACGTATATTTTGTCATTATTTTAAAAACAAAATATAAGAGAATAGATTTTTTTGAAAAATTAAAAAATATAATGAGTTTTTTTCAAGAATTTTAAAATTTATAAAATTTTTCTTTTGCTACTATAAGTTTTTAAAGTCACAGCATAGATCCAATTCTCTAAACTTCACCAATCCTAAAATTATTGGTGTGGTTAATAATCTATTAGTATTTGTTAAATGAATTTTATCATTAACTTTGAATTATCTATTTATTAATTGACTTATTTAAAATATATAATTAAAAGTAGTAGAAACTATTATAAAATAATTAAAAACGATTATAATGTTGATTATTACAACATTACAGTCAACACAACCATGTAATTTAGGAAGATATGCGTAATAACAAGATTGCGATTATAATTTCTGGTATAAAACCCAAAAAATTTCATGTGCATAAATTTTAATTACCGGTAATTTTATGAGCGTTAGTATTATTTACCTTTGATTTTTTGAAGATGGTGATGTTTATGAGTTTTCCTTGAAAAACTGAAAAGGAGCGCAGCGTTATTCACGCAACTGCAAGACTGAAGAAAATATCAGCTTGACTTCCACATGCACGCTGTATCTATGTATTCTCTCTAGTTTTCTCCAGACGAGAACAAAAAATCAACATTTAGAGACAAACCCACTTCTTAATTTTTGTTTTCTTAAGAACCAGACCATATTCTTACCCCAAATTCTGGTTTTGTTTTGAAAAGAACCAGTCTTTCTTAATTTAGCTTATCAATCGATCGTCAAAACCTAAACCCACCAAAATTTAGCACCTTTTCGCACTTAATTCACTGAAATGGAGCTAAACACGCGGCCTTCAAAAGTTTGGTTAGGGTTTTTGTTGTTCTTGTTGGCTTTTCCATGTGCTTTTGGTAGATTTGTAGTGGAAAAGAACAGTCTCACGGTCTCATCACCTGATAAAATTAAGGGTACTTATGATAGTGCTATTGGCAATTTTGGGATACCTCAATATGGGGGAAGCATGGCGGGTTTTGTGGTATACCCTAAAGAGAACCAGAAGGGTTGTAGAGAGTTTGATGATTTTGGGATTTCGTTCAAGTCGAAGCCAGGAGCTTTACCCACTTTCCTATTGGTCGATCGTGGAGGTATTTGTTCCTTTTCTATTCATTTTATGCTCCTTGTATGAGTAGGAGCATGATTCACTAAGTCGGCAGGTTTCTTGATATGTCTATCCTGTTGGGCTTGGTTCTATCCTTCTCATACTCTAGTTTGGTACATTGTCAGGATCGAGTCTCTATGGCTTGTACTTTGTGACATCAAAGTTATCAGTATATCAATTTGATAATGTGACGAAGTGTCTGCATGCTGCCTAAAATTTTGATTTTTATGAAATCACCTTCTGGGTCATTTGGACCAATTTACATTACTTCCTACCTTCTATTGGTTAGTTGTTAAGGCCTTGGGAGGCATCAGTTTGTTGATTTGGATCAATTTTCTGAATTTCAGTTCATTTTAGTGGGCTTTGTAGATGCAAAGTTGCAATCTCTGGAGATAGATCGTTTTGCTTTGAATCTTAATGGATGTAGAGTAATGCAGTTGGATGAAAGTTCTCATTTGTTAGGCTGTAGTTATTCATGGGCTAACTTCTTTGTTTTCATCTATCAACATGATTTAGTGAATGCAGAAAATTAAATTTTCATTTCGTACAATATTTTGGTTCTACTGTTGTGAGAACATCCTTTTATTATTAGTGCTAGAAATCAAGGCCTTCTTGTTTATCAAGGGTTTCGATTGTTTTGGTAATAGAGCTTTTTTTTCTCACATGGGTCTTGGATAATTTGTTAAAATGTAAACAAATCAGAGTTGGACATACATTTCTAATGAGTTTTTAAGATATTACTTTGTGTTGCTTGTCAGATTGCTTCTTTGCATTGAAGGTTTGGAACGCTCAGAAGGCTGGAGCTTCTGCTGTTCTTGTTGCTGATGACATTGAGGAAGCATTAATAACAATGGACCAACCTCAAGAAGATGGTTCATCAGCAAAGTACATTGAGAACATAACAATACCTTCTGCACTGATTGAGAAGAGCTTTGGCGAAAAACTAAAGAAGGAATTAAATAGTGGTGAGATCGTAAATGTGAATCTTGATTGGAGAGAAGCTGTCCCACATCCTGATGATCGTGTGGAGTATGAGTTATGGACCAACAGCAATGATGAATGTGGGGTTAAATGTGATATGCTGTTGGAATTTGTGAAGGATTTTAGAGGTGCAGCACAGATATTAGAGAAAGGGGGATACACTCAGTTTACACCCCATTATATAACTTGGTACTGTCCCCAGGCTTTTACCTTGAGCCGCCAGTGTAAATCCCAGTGTATAAATCATGGAAGATATTGTGCTCCTGATCCTGAACAAGATTTCAGTACAGGTTATGATGGGAAGGATGTTGTCATTGAGAATTTGAGGCAACTTTGTGTTTTCAGAGTGGCAAATGAGAGCAAAAAACCTTGGGTCTGGTGGGACTATGTGACTGATTTTCAGATTAGATGTCCCATGAAGGAGAAAAGGTACAACAAGGATTGTGCTGATGGTGTGATCAAATCTCTTGGTAAGTAATTCATCATTGTATTTATATTCCTAATTGATGCAAGAAAGAATATGCCTTTTTCCAGTCATATTGTTTGTTCTTTCAGCTAATTTGACATCTCCTCAGGACTTGATGATAAGAAGATCGAGAAGTGTATGGGAGATCCAAATGCTGATTCTGAGAATCCTGTATTGAAAGAAGAACAAGATGCTCAGGTAATGTTCGTTTATGTCTATAAAACAGGGTAATGAATGCCAATATGTGGTGATGGAAATTTTCATTGTTGGGTAATTAGTTGATAGCCTACTGATAATGACCTCCATTTAGGTTGGCAAAGGATCAAGGGGTGATGTCACTATATTGCCAACCATTGTTATCAACAATCGGCAATATCGAGGTGTGCTATGGCATGCTCTTGATTCTCAACATGTTTCTCTTGTTTGTCCTTTGCTTAGCCGCCAAATCATGTTGCTGCAGGAAAGTTGGAGAAAGGTGCTGTTTTGAAGGCCATATGTTCTGGTTTTGAGGAAACAACTGAACCAGCTGTTTGTTTGAGTGGTGGTGAGTTTTTGACCTAATTAAATCATTGGATTTATGCCATTGCTGTGGACAACAAAAAGAGAGTTAAGGTGCCAACTGAAAGTGTGCTTGAGTCTTGAGAATGAAAGCTATTTTCAGGAAGGCATTGTGTGGTAGTGGCCTCTTGTAACTTCTTTATTATGTGTGTGAGTTTTTATAAGAGAGTCTGTTTGAATCAGATGTTGAGACAAATGAATGTTTGGAGAATAATGGAGGTTGCTGGCAAGATAAAGTAGCCAACATCACAGCCTGCAAGGTTCTTCCATATATTTCTTTATTTTTTTCTCTCTCTGTCTTTTCTTCTTGTGATTTCTTCCCTTTTCAGATATCTAGTTTAGTTACCCTACTTTAAATTTCTTTTTAACTGCCCAGGATACATTTCGTGGAAGGGTTTGTGAATGCCCCCTTGTTGATGGTGTGCAGTTCAAGGGAGATGGTTACAGCCACTGTGAAGGTTAGTTTAAATACTTGTCTAGAACTTTGAATCGATTTATTATCTGTTAATTCAATTTGGTGAACTTTTGGGGTAATTTTGGCTGTCATCTCTTTTGCTTTTTTTTTTTAATTGAGAAACATATTCTTTGGTAGGAAAGTATAATGATCTACATGTTCAGATATGCTAGGCCTTGTTGGAAGTTCTTTGGCAAGGATAGTTAAGGAGTCTGGTTGAAATACAACCCAACCGGGACGTTCATATATTTATTTCCTGGTTTTTATAGTCTTGATGAAATCTGGTTTTCCAGCTAAGTTGTTGATCATCCGTGCACTATCTTAAAGCAGCCTGTGCATGAGATTATCTGATCGATGGGCTTGTACTTGATGTGCAAGCTTTAGCGATTTATCCAAAGGAAATCATAAGATATATGAGATGATTCCTTCAGCAATATGCAAAGTTAAAACTTTCACCTACTTATTGTCTGGTTATTCTAGTGTGGATGAAATCGGGTCTTCCAGCTAAGTTGTTGATCGGCCATTTACTATCAGAATACAAACTTTAGTGACACTGTTATGTAAGCAGGTTTGTGCTCCACCAGCAATGTGTATATTGAAGCTTTCACAAAGTTTAGAGTGTTGGTGTTAGCTGAGCTCAGATTCGAACTTGTAGTTCGGCGTTGTAATTTTGTGAGAAGACTATGTGTACATGTTGTGTGCAAACGTCAATGTAGTGTGCCTGTCAGTGTCTTAGTTATTTTAATTGTTTGGCTCCTTTCCCGATGGGGGTAAGAGATTCTGTTCCCATGTTTCCTCTTTCCCTAAAACACTTCTGTTACTTGTTTTGTCAGAGTAGAGTAATCCGGGTATCAACTCTAAGAGACTTCACCATGTAGGAGCTACCTTGTGCTTCAAAATGTGGTTCTCTTAAATGTGTTGTCTATACATGTTGACGACGTAGCACCTCTTCCTGATTTGACTCTTAGATGACATGACAAACACAGTGTTTGTTTTTGCACAAAAGACTTAAGTTGATGTGCCTTGCTTTGAATTAACCATGTAATTGTTGCCTTGAAGTGAGTGGGCCTGGGAGGTGCAAGATAAACAATGGAGGCTGTTGGCATGAATCACGAGACGGACACACCTTCTCTGCTTGTTTGGTTAGTGATCTTCTTGTCTTCACTCTTCTATTCTTGACTAAACATGATACTTCACATTCTAATCATACATATGAACAGGACGTTGATGGTGGTAAATGCCAGTGTCCCCAAGGGTTCAAAGGTGATGGTGTGAAAAGTTGCATTGGTAAGAGATGCTATGTCACTGTAGGCTTTATAAATATGGTAAATTTGGTGAAGTCAGGATGAATGTTGAGAAGTCTATGCATGTCAAAAATGTACATCAAGAATATGTTATTGTTTATGTTTGAGTTATAAACTATTCGCATGATGACACATTGTGTGGTTTTGTTATGGTGCAAGTGATATTGACTATGAATGCATAGCTGCATGTTGTAAAGGTGACATATCTAGTCTTGCCTTGCTCTATGGCCCTATATTGATTTCTTTCAACTCCTCGGGGCTGCACAGCTTGGTGTTTTGTTCTGTCCTATATGGACTCTTTCCCTCTGACCTCGTGGACTACTTTTACTCACTTGAGCAATATCCATTCCTATCGTGGCTCATTTTCACGGCTTCAATATTAACTTAGCTGAAGTTTTGAAGGAGGTCTATATATATAGATACGTATATATAATAGATAGATAGATAGATAGATACATAGATATTTAAACAATTTGGAGATGACAAGCATTTGGGCTATGACTTCCTACTGCACCAATTTCCTGGAAGTTTTAACGGCAGAAGTGATATCACATCATTTTGTTTTGCATTTTTCTCTTTTGATTACTGCCAAGATCACGTAATCGATTGTTCTGATTAACCTGTTACTGCTTACTTTGATGATGCAGATATTGATGAATGCAAAGAGAAGAAAGCTTGTCAGTGCCCTGAATGTAGCTGCAAAAATACATGGGGAAGCTACGAATGCAGTTGCAGTGGAGATCTCCTTTACATCAGAGACCATGATACCTGCATAAGTGAGTTGGAAAGCCATAGCACTGAACTGTTGTTCCATACTTGTTGAATGTTAAAATTTGTGTTGTGATCCTCTTCCCTTGATTGATTGCAGGTAAGAGTGGTACAGAAGTAAGATCTGCATGGACAGCTGTTTGGGTTATTATTATAGGCCTGGCGATGGCTGCAGGTGGAGCATATCTAGTCTATAAATACAGATTGAGGGTATGTTTCTTTCAAGCACTGCCCTTTTGAATATAGACCCTCTTTAGGGCTGAATCCACCGAACAGAATTTTGCAGTTGGGACAACTATGCGATTCTGTTCCTAGCAGTTTGATACATATCTATATTTGGTCAATACATGTCTAATTTGTTGATGTTTCTGGTTGCTCCTTTCTCAGTCTTACATGGATTCAGAGATTAGAGCTATCATGGCACAGTACATGCCTCTAGAAAGTCAACCAGAAGTTCCAAATCATGTCAGTGATGAACGAGCATGAACAAGAGAAACTGCAGCATCTCTGATCTTTTTGAGGGGTTTCAGGTGTTACAGAGGTATGTAAGCCAAGGATTTTGAACATAAGTTTATATGGTTGTATTGTACATGGACAATAAACGATTGCAATTAGAAATTCCCCTTATTTATGAATATTGTAACAGGCTTAGCAGTTGAAGTAGGGATTAGATTTGACAGATTGAGAAAGGGTTTGATCAGGGTACAAGAGTTTATCATCTTAACTATCATCTACACCAAATTTCAGACAGGCTCATATATTCTCCTTTGATTGTAACTTATGCATTTGATTTGAGAGCTTATGCTGAATGGATTATGCTTAAAGTATAGCCCTTGATATATGATTTCCATATGCTGGCAGTATAATTTTTTTTCAGTAGTTAAAAAGGTGCGATTTAATCAGTGAAGAGAAAATTCGCTTTTAATTTCTGTCTGCACAATCCAGATCGTGTCTGCAAGTTGCCCAACAATATTAACTTGCAGTTTAATGGTGCTAGCCCAAACAAACTGAGAAACATATGGTGAACGAACCGACCAACGTTTAGACTAGGCAAAATTGACACTTAGGCTGAAGCTACGGTTTATAATTTTTTTTATGTTTACGAGTTAATTTTAATGTTTTTGTATATAGAATCCGCTTTTATATTGTCAGATGATGCTTAGCACAGCATTGTACTCCATTTTCTATCTAAGCCAGTTGCTGCTCAGGCTCAGAGTTTGACCCAGAAACCATACCACGTGACCAACCTCACTCTTGCGATGGGGACAGGATACACTTATTTTTAGCCACTTTATCTTTACATTCCTCGTGAAAGAAATGAGCGCAGGGTAGTTCCGTATTTCAAAACAAAAATTAATTTTAAAAGTTAAAAATTACAACTTTATTTTAAGGTAAATAAACTAAAAGAAAACCTGGTGTCCTTTAAACACATCATTACCAAGTTATTTTTAAAAAAAATTTGAAACTTTTATTAGGTTATTTTAAAAATTAAAATTTATTCAATTTTGAAATTGTAGTTTAAATTTAAACAATAACAATTAAATATTTATTTTTTAAATCTAATCTTACGTTAGTATTTCCGATAATATTATTGATATAGAAAGCCATATAAGACAAGAAATTTAGATGACTGATAAAAGGTGGACTTAATTTTATATGTCAAATTTAATTAAACCAATTAATCGAAATTAAGGAAAATTTTAAAAATTAAAAGAAAAAAGAGAAAAGTCTAAAATAATTTGGGATTCAGACTTTCACAAATTGTCTTATCCATTTTCTTCTGAATCAGACCTTTTCTTAGGTGTCACACACTCAAATGTCATTTTCTTAGTTAATATCACGTGTCCATCACCAATGTCGTTAAATCTATCCTCGTCGGAATAGGAAAGACGCGCAGAGAAGAGACTTCGGTCCTGTTTAGTGGAGGGATTAGTAACAGAATGAGATGAAACGTAATACACTTTTATCGTTTGGTTGAAAGTTTCATAATGGAATAGAACAGAATGAGATGAAAGCGGATGGTTTTATGTTACATCCCATTATATCTTAAACAGTGAAAATAAGAAACTTCCAATTTAGAAGGTTTAGGATATAACGTAAACTAACAAATACATACTATTTAATATAACCTCAACAATTTTTCTTAATACCAATTATTTCTTCTAACCCTAACCTCATTTTTCCCATACTCATTTATTACGGTTCACAAAAATTGTATATAATTAATAATATTTTATATTATTTCTCCTTACCTTAATAATAATATTTTTATATTAATAATAATAAATTCTATATAATTAATAATAAAATAATAAAACTTTCATTAAAATTTTTATTATTTTAAAATAGAAAATATATAAAAAAATATTCTTTAATTGTTTGTATGTATTTTTATATAAACAAAAATATAAATAAAATTTTTAAATATAAATAACATATAATAGAATAAAATAAATTTTTTTAAATAATTAATAATAATATTTTTATATGATTAATAATAAAATAATAAAACTTTTATTAAAATTTTTATTATTTTAAAATAGAAAATATATAAAAATTTATTCTTTAATTATTTGTATATATTTCTAGATAAATAAAAATATAAATAAATTATTTTTAAATATAAATCACATATAATAGAATAAAATAAAATAAAATATATTAAATAATTAGTTATAATATTTTTATATAATTAATAATAAAATGTATATAATTAATAATGAAATAATAATACTTTTGTTAAAATTTTAATTATGTTAAAATAGAAAATATATAAAAATTATGCTTCAATTATTTGTATATATTTCTATATAAATAAAAATATAAATAAATTATTTTTAAATATAAATCACATATGATAGAATAAAATAAAATTTAATAAAATAAAATATATTAAATAAATAATATTATTATTTTTATATAATTAATAATAAATTGTATATAATTAATAATAAAATAATAAAACTTTTATTAAAATTTTTATTATTTTAAAATAGAAAATATATCTAAAAATTATTTTTCACGGTCAACCGTGACTTTTTAATTGAACATAATTTCTGTTTTAAAACCA
This sequence comes from Erythroxylum echinodendron, assembly GCA_027575705.1. Taxonomy (NCBI): domain Eukaryota; kingdom Viridiplantae; phylum Streptophyta; class Magnoliopsida; order Malpighiales; family Erythroxylaceae; genus Erythroxylum; species Erythroxylum echinodendron. The sequence continues at coordinate 38,223,771 of JANZXR010000171.1, forward strand.
TAGCGTTAAACCTCTTGCAACAGTCATTTTAATATCAGAGGTATAATAATCATTTATTATCCATTACATTCTATTTCATTCCATTCCATTCATTTTTCAAATAATGTTTCACTACATTACATTATGAACCCTTCCATCCTTCCCAAATAACTTTCCACTTTATTACATTCCATTCTATTATAAACCTTTCTATTCCTTTCAGTTCGCTCTATTCTATTCTATTAATTAATATCTAATCAAACAGGCCCTCAAAGGAGACATTATAGTTAAATATAGTTAATAAGTAAGAGACTTAGTTCGTGTTCTTATATTTAACAAGCTAAACACTTGGACTTGCGGAAGTGAAAAGGATGCTCGGTCTTGATGGGTACTGCTACGTCAGCTTCAGCTTCATCTTGTCTTTTCGGTCACAGATTGGTAAAGTTAAAGGTGGGATGAAGAGGGATTAAAGTGAAGCATCAAACGTTAGATGACAACCATTTGTTTGAAATTACCTGCACGGTTGAAACAAAATGTTCTCTTTGGTTTTTCAATGGTGAAAGATCTTTGCTTTTTTTCGTTTATGTTCCTTTATGCTCATTTCTTTTAATGGGCATGTTTGCTAGTTGAAGATTATTGGTGGGCTTTTTGTCTACTCTGATTTGTTGATTGGATTTTGGTGAAAGGTGAGGTGAGTTGAGCTTGAATTGAGGTTTATACTTATGGAATGGGTGATACTAAAGAAGATAATGGTGAAGTTATGCAAAGAATTCAATCTTCGTTTGGTACTATGCAATCATCGACTAGCATTCCAAAGCAGATATTTTTTTTGAATACAAAGGAAAACAAAACGAAAAGATGCTACAAACTAGATCAGCCGTAGGGTAAACCCCGGCGATACAAAGTTTGGCTCCGATCAGAAGCTAAAAGTGGCAGTGTGGATGCCGGAGGATCCCTAAGAACGTGCAACCCTGGGTGGACATGCAAAGCTTCAGCTGCCAGGCTATCGGCGCATGTATTCTCCTCCCAATAGACATATTGAACCTGCACCTCCCAATCGCACTCCATGAAGGCACGTATCTCCTGCACCAAAACAGAATTCACAGTCAGTAAACAACCAGAATGGGATAGTATATTGATGACCTGGAGTGAGTCGACTTCTAAAATGAGCTGCCGGTATCCAAGGTCCCATGCCACTGTAAGCCCTGTGTGAACTCCCTGTAATTCGACTATCAGCGGCGAACTTGTTGCAAACTTCTGGAGAAAACCCTCACACCAGTGGCCATGACAGTCCTTAAACAACCCCCCCGCTACACTGACAGAGGATCCAGAGATCACCAAGCCATCTGTGTTAACTTTAGTCCAGCTCTCCGGTAGTGGAGTCCAGCTGACTGGTGTCCCGACTGGCAATCCTCGTGGGTGTGTTACACAACATGTCACTGCGTGAGCCCGGCTGATCTAAGACACATACCGTAGAACGATATGATGTCCTGCGTCTGGCCACTCGAAGCCCTTCTAAACAATGCTTTGGTTGCGCCATTGCCAGAGGTACCAACATGAAACCCCAAAAATGACTGACCACTTGACCCGGGCATATTGCTTTGGGTTGTCAGATTGGATTGGAGTCATTGCTCTGTAGTCCCCTGGAAAAAGGACGCCGCTTGCAAAGCAGGGGACCATTTCCACCAAAAAAGTTGGACCATGTGACAATCCCGAATAGCATGCAATTCGGTCTCGTCGTGGCCACAGTAAGGGCAGTGACTGTCAGAAGCGATGTGCCGAAGAACGCGCTGGTGATTTGTCAGAAGTTTGTTATTCGCTAAGAGCCACAGAAAGGCACGAATTCACTGTGGTCCCGGCCATTTCTAGATGATATTCCATAAGGGTTTTGGATTCACTAGATCGGCCGCCGTAAGTAATGCATAAGCAGATGCCAACGTGAATTTCCCCTGCGGACTGGGGCCCGAAACCAAAGTATCAGCCTCCTCCTCAGACGATGGAGGTCGGACTGTTGCTATGACCATGCATAAGCGATCTGGAAGATAGGGAGTGATCAAGTCCCATTTCCAAGTGTCGTCCGCCGCTATATACTCGACCACGAAACTGTACAACAGCCTTTCTGGAAGGGGTTGCGCTTTCTCAAGTGCTAAGGGACCCCAACCGGGTAACCCTTGGTCAACCCAAAATTTTGTCTGTTGCCCATTTCCCAAAGACCATTTGATACCTTATCTGACATGATTCCACGCAAATCCCTCGCTAAAGGGTCGACGTCCCAGTGGTAGGCAGGGTGGGAGGGATATGGGAATCATGAAGTTAATATTTAGCTCAGAGCACCTGGACCCATAACTTCGTGGGTTGGGTGAGCAACTCCCAACCCAATTTAATGAGATAGGCGCCATTGGTGGCTCGAATGCGTTTTATACCTAAGCCCCCAGCTTTCTTCGGTTGGCAAACCACTTCCCAGTTGACGAGATGGGTGGCTCACTTCTCATGATGGGACCCCCAAATAAAAGACTACATGATTTTTTCTAATTCATCACAGAGATATCAAGGTAACCGCACAGTTTGCATAGTGTAGGCAGAATGACGAATACCATTGACTGTGTGAGGGTGACTCGCCCGGCCAAGGAAAGTTCCTTGGCTCACCATCCCGCTAATCTGGTCTATACTTTATCGATGATATACTGATAGGTATTCCTCGTGGTGCGTCCATGAATCAACGGGACCCCAAGATATGTCCCCAGGTTATTTGTCGATTGGATTTGCAAGGATTGGCTAAGGCTACGTGCGAAGTCGGATCGCACGTTCAGAGAGAAGTAAATGCGGGTTTTAGCCCGATTCATCTTCTATCCTGACATGTCGCAAAAAGTCGCCAAAATAGCAGAGACGCATGTTACCTGTGCCTCTGAAGCTTCTCTAAATAAAACAAGATCATCTGCAAAAAAAAGGTGGGAGATGGAGGGCCCTTGTTTGTTCCATTTGAAAAGTTTCCACTGATCGCGTCCCACTGTGTGCGATATAAGGTGGCCTAACCTTTCCAGGCACAAGATGAAAATATAAGGAGAAAGCGGGTCCGCTTGACGAAGACCACTGGAAGGTGTAAAGCTGTCCGTGAGGTGGCCATTCTATGCCACTTGCATAGAAACCGTAGTAATACACTTCATAATCAGATTGAGCAACACGGAAGGAAGCCTGATGGCCTGTATGGTCTCATGAATAAAAGATGAGTGCAGACGATCATAAGCCTTTTCCAAATCTACCTTTAACGCAACCCGTCTTACCCTTCTTCTTACGCATTGAATGAATGCTTTCCTGGGCAATGATGATATTCTCTATAATATGTCGCCCCGGGATGAAGCTACATTGGATAGACGCGACTAGATGAGGAAGATAAGGCTTGATGCTTTGAAATGCTACAGTGACATAATCTGAAAGTACTATTCATCGACTCACTCTGCTACCTTCTTGTCTCTCTTTTCTACCCAGCAATCTTCCTATTCACTATTCCAGACATCCAAAATTCAAGTGCTCTCCAACAGCATGCAACATCCTTCCGCTAGCGATACGCTAGCTACAGAAGGACAATCTCCGAAGAAAAGCCGTGTAAGGAGCCGCGACCAAAGTAACTCCTACCTTCACTCCACTCACCTACAGTGCAGAGGTGGCCAAGGACCCCCAAGAAGGGCCTGAAATGGTGACTTTGCCATGGCCACCGGAAGAGCTTATTGACATAGCGGATGGTGACATTAGCATAATCACAGACGGACAGGCACCGGGCATTGCTCTTTCTCAGACCCTTAAAGACAAACTGGATCCACAATGGAACCAAGTCGTAGTGGTCAAACTGCTCGGCCGATGTATTGGCTTCTGGATCCTTAGCCAACGCCTCCAAGTTCTCTGGCAACCGTAAAGCCCAATCAAAATCGTCGACCTAGACTATGACTTCTACCTGATTAAATTCAAAGCCGAAGCTGACTTCTTGAAAGCCCTCACCAAAGGCCCCTGGATCATCTTTGGCCATGCCCTCTCGGTTTAACATTGGACCCCTATCTTCTGCCCAGCCCAAGGCAATACTCCCCACGCGGTGGTCTGGGTTCAGTTCCCAGATCTCCCTATCGCTCGCTATCACCCCTGCATACTTGAAGCCATGGGAAACTTGATCGGACAAACAGTAAAAATCGATGAGGTTACCCTGACCTCCCAGTGGGGCAAATTTGCCCGACTAGCCATAGATATAGATCTGAGTGTCCCTCTTTGGCCAATCGTGGACCTCGATGGCAAGACGGTACGGATTGCTTATGAAGGGCTCTCCCAAATCTGTTACCAGTGCGAGTTGGTCGGCCACAACACAGACAAATGCGCTCGCCTTCCTCAGCCCACCCCCAGTGACGGTTTAGAGCTTGCGACTAGCGACGCCACAACTCTGGAGGAGGAGAGGCCACGGATGGCCCCTGGCGGGACCAGCGAAACCTCTGAGAGCTGCCTACTGTCGGAGACGGAATTTGGTCGGTGGATCCAAGTCCAATGGCCGAATAAACGTCCCGTCCCCCAATGGACACCTACGAGCACATCACATCCTGGCGGCAAGGCACGCGGCTATAGGTCTGGCATGTTGCGGGTTAACAACGAAGCTCCCGCCCAGTCTTCCCCACGTTTTAACGCTCCCAAACCCCGCACGCCACCGTTTACTACGAGGGCCAAGCAGAATCCTGTTCGGCCTGGTGGTCGCAGGCCAGCTCCTAGGCTGGCCCTCAAGTCCCAGGATCTCCATCCCCAGCAGAATCCTGTTGGGCAGGGTAACGCCGTAGCCCACAAGGCTCAAGGGCCTCCAAAACCAAGCCCGCCTGTTTTTCAGTTTTCCGGCCCAACCATTCCAGCCCACCTTCAACCCACCCCCCAGGCCCAACACAAAGTAGTGACCGTCAACTCCCCCAGGAAATCCTATGTGCGCAGCCCGATGTGGGCCAGGAAGTGACAGCGATAGCCCAGAGGCACCCTATGGACAGTATTGAGTGGGCCTTGGATCCCCCTACCAACTCCGCAAACGCCTACATTCTTCCTCCGTCTGACCCCCCGGATAGTGAGGAACGCGATTCTCGAATGATGGATGTTTCGGTTGAGCAACAGTCAGACACTGTTGATGTAACCCCGACCCCGAATGAACAACCCCGCTTGGAGCCGACCCTAGTATCGGTAAACACCCCGACTATGGGGCCCTGAATCTGGATCTTTTATATCGGTATTTTTTTGGAACTGTCAAGGAGCTGGGGGAAACCGGCTCCTCACCATCCTGCGTAATTACATTTATCAGCATCGATTGGGGTTAATCATTTTAGTGGAACCTCGTATTAGTGGTCGTCGAGCACAAGCAATCATCAACCGCTTGGATTTTGATTTTACGTTCCGGGTCGAGGCCAACGGCTTTTGTGGAGGGATCTGGCTTCCTCTGGAACGAGGAATTTACTGTCTCGATCAAAATTGCTCATAACCAACTAATTCATGCTATTATTGAATACGAGTCTTTTTCGTTTGAATTATCGTCTATTTATGCCAGTCCCAACCAGCCTCCCAACATTACCTGTGGCCCCTGTTGCAGGTGATAGGACAGTCCGTTACTCGCCCATGGATTGCAGGTGGGGATTTCAACGCGAAATTAACTACTGGTGATAAACGTGGGGGGTCCCCGACCACGAGCGTGGTTAGCCCGACCTTTCGCGAATGGGTCCACGAGAGTGGGCTGCATGATTTGGGCTACGTCGGGTCTCGTTTCACCTGGCAAAGGGGAGTTGTCCAAGCTCGGCTTGACCGGGTCTTCGGATCGACGGATTGGATGGCTCTTTTCCTGCATTCGGTTAATCACCATCTTATGTTTTTAGGCTCTGATCATAGGCTCATACTGGTTCTTTTCCATCGGCCCGATCAGCGAATCGCCACCCAAACCCCTTTTAGTTTTCAAGCCGCCTGGCTGACCATGCATATTTCCCTCAAATGGTTGAAGACCATTGGCTCCCCTACGAAGAGTCGTTTGCCAAATCGTTAACAACTTTCTCTAGTTGGCTTGAGAACTGGAACAAAACAATTTTTGGGAATATTTTCTATTGCAAACGCAGATTGCAGGCACGCTTAGACGGCATACAAAGAGCACTTCAGCAGTCGTAGTCAGATTCTCTTTTAGATTTAGAATCTAAGCTTCGTGACGAACTCGGCCAAGTATTGAGTGAGGAAGAAATATATTGGCATCAGCAAGCCAGGTGTGATTGGATTGTGCAGGGAGATTGCAATACCAGGTATTATCATACGGTTACTAAGACCAAAAGGAAGAAGCTATCGGTGGCGCGCCTTTTTGACGACCAGGATACATAAATCACTGATGACCTCGAGTTACAGAACCTGGTCCAGAATTATTTCGCGCAACTTTACACCACTGATACCAGGCCCACACAACCTATAGCCTCTCTCAGAGCGCTCCCTCGGCTCACAGGGGAGCAGCGCACTGCACTCACGCATCCAATCCACTATTTCGAAATTCAGGCAGCACTTTTTGGGATGAACCCGAACAAAGCCCCAGGCTTTGATGGCTTCACGACGTTATTCTTTCAATCTCAGTGGGATAAGGTGGGCTCAGAGATAGTGTCCTTTCTGCAAAAAGTATTCCGGGAGGACACTTGAGAACAGGAACTGAACCATACCATCCTCGTTCTCCTTCCCAAAGTTTCGTCCCCGAAATATATTACCCAATTTAGACCCATTGCCTCTGTTTAGTGCTGTACAAGTCCATTTCGAAGGTTATTGTTAACCAAAGCAGCCATTTTTATTGGTGAATCAACTTGATCTCCCACAGTTGAGTCAAGCTCAAATGAGTGCTAGACATTTTGGTCAAAAATTTGATGTTGAAACAAGAAAAAGAACAGGGGATATCACCATCAAACCCTAAACAGGTCCTACCCATTTCTTCGTATTCTTAGAACCCGATGTCTATGCGAGTGAACTAACAAATGTCATAGAATTTTTTCTTGAGACCAACTCATTCGTGATCTTGGTTGCAGCTGTCAACTTTCTTCTCTCTTAACTCATTGCCACCTTTAAGCCCTGCAACTTTCATGGATTCTTCTTCGTCTACTGCTTTGAAGTCCATGTCTATGGATGCTTCTACGGAAGATAGAGACGCAAAGTTCTCAAATTAAGTGTGACATGTAAAATTAATTCCAGGTGTTATCATATGTGTTTAAATTTGTCTTATTTGACTTTTCAGACATTTGGTTAAATTTTAAAAAAATTAAAAATAATTATTTAATTGTCAGTTTTTAATAATGGTTATAATTACAAAATTTAGTAAAATTTAGATTTTTTTGTAATTAACCCTAAAAATAGCATTGAAATATATGTGACAAACTTTATACATAGATCAATTAAATGTTTTTGACTTTGTTCTCCAAATTGTCTCTTTAATTTGACACAAATTAATTAAACTTCACTTGAATTAATTAAATTAATAATTTATTATAATTATCTTAAATTATTGAATTAAATTGTTTTATCATAAACCTTTAATTGGATATATGTGATGTTTACTATGTATTTTGTCATTTTTTTAATAAAAGTTTAAGAGAGTTTTTCTTAAATTGAGAACCGCATATCAATTTTAAAATTTTAAAAATTATAAAAACTTTTAAATTTTTTTTTACCATTCGACTAAGAAACATATAAAATATAGTAGGCTTAGATTGGTAATTTTTAAGTTACTTAAACTATAGGAAACTTTGTGTCTTTTACCTTAACGATGTTATAGCTAATGACTTTTTATGTGACAACGATAATAAAAAAATATTTATTTATATAAAATATGCTTTAAGAATTTAAATAAATTCTTAAACTTGATATTTAGGAGGTCGTTTAGTTTCATTTTTGTTTTTCCTGTTATAATTTTTATTTTCATTTCTTGCTTTTAGTTTTAACATTTTTCAAAAAAAATTATTTAGTTATTAATGTCAATATAAAAATATTTTTTATTATTGATACTAATTAAATATTAGATACAATTTAAAGATATATTATATTATTAATTAATTAACTAACTAATTTTATTTAGCATTAGCAAAGTTTTATTATATTTTATTAAAAATAAATAATTTAATAAGTAAAAAGTTTATTTATAAATTACAAATTTATATTAAATAATTTATATTTAGTTGATATTACAACATACATTAACAAAAAATAGAAAATAAAAATAAACATTTATAATTTTCATAAATTATAAAAATTAGAACAAAATAAAACCAAAAATAGAAATTGAATACTCAAACACGTCAAGTACAGCAACATCTGCTAAGCGGTCTACCACCAGTCAAGTGGAGCACTTGAGAGCACAGTGCAGACATTGTCGACTCAGTTGCAGCAAATGTTGGAACAGTTACAACAGTCGATGGCACAGCAACAACAGTCGATGCAGTTCATCGCTCAGCTCTGTCAAGAAGTGGATGAATTGAAGCGTAGGGGCCAACCAGAGCATCCACCATCTCCAAATCAATAGTGTACTTTTAGTTATTTAGTTTGTATTATAAATACTTATTATTTATAATGTAATGTTTTTATTATCAATTAAGATATTTTAACTTTTAATCATTAATCAAAATTTCTATTTCAGCAAATTAAATATATACTATAAATTTATAATTTTTAAAATTTTACATTAATCATAATTTAAATATGATGACAATATATAGTATATGTTTTAAAAAATTAAGTAACTCATTTACCGACAGAAAGAAATGTCCGTCGGTAAATACATGACCAATTACAAACAGCACGAGTTCTTTCGTCGGTAACGATAGAAGGAATTATTGACAGAAATTCATCTGTCGGTAAAGCTTTTAGCAAATATACCGGTGATAACAAACGTACCGTTGGTAAAGTTACCGACAGAATCTGCTTTGACCATCATTAAGTATTAGCTACGATCGATTCTACAACGCTTTCATCTGTCGGTAAATTCCGTCGATAATATGTATTACCGACAGAATGTTTGTGTTTTTTGTCAATAATTTCCGTCGCAAAATGGCATTTTCCTTGTAGTGTGGGCTACTCTTAGTTAGCGTTCAAGTTCCAACTTTTCCTTTGAAAGAAGATCTGAATCATTAGGGTTATGAGAGAGTAAATTTTGAGTTGCAATTAGCCTTTCCTTAGCAATATCAATAGCAGTCTGAGTACTAGGGGAATGAGAAGCTTTCAACATCTTCAACTCAGCTTTAATCGCTTTAAGTTTTTGGCAGCACACGAATTACCTAAAGCCCAAAACTTGAATTGATAAACCCCTCCTGATTGCATCATTGAATCCATCTACTTTAACAAGATAGTTATTAAATCTAAAAGGATGTGGGGTAAAGGACCTCTAGAAGAGCCCCTTAATTAGAAATGGAGTATGATCAGAGAAAAGAGGATCCATAAATACAGCCTTACTATTGGCAAATTGAAGAAGCCATTCCCCATTAACAAGAGCCCTGTCTAATCTTTTTGAATAAGCCAAGCATCCTTTTGTTTGTTCGTCCATGTGAAGAAGTAACCTTCCATTTTAAGATCAGTTACACCCATATGCTCAACACATAGTTTTAGATCTTCATTGTAGTTCCTTAAGCTACAATTTCCTTTTGCTTCAGATCTAAAGATTGTAGAATTGAAATCACCTGCTATCATCCTGGGGCCAAATAGGGTGTTTTGAATGCCTCTTAAAGTGGACCATAGAGCGCTTCTTTGAAATGCAGTGTTGAATCCATAAATAAAAGAAGAGTAGATAGTAGTTCCTTCTAAAATGAAGTGGATTTTAAGATGCATCAGCTGCTTATTAGATAGTATCTCCTCCACTATGAAAAAATTATAATTGAAACCAATAATGATTCTGCCATAATGATGATAATGATGGTTGGATATAAGGACCAACAAGAACCAAAGATCTTTACCTTATTCATATTCTCATATCTAATTTTAGTTTCCAGCAAAACTATAATAAGAGGCCTAATCCTTCTGACAAAATCCCTCAAAGCATTTAGCTTTTTCGGGCAATTAATACCACGAACATGCCATATTATGATTGAAATAACAGTATACTTTAACCTTTGTCCCCTTTCCTCCTTCCACTCCTCTGACTTCTTGTACTGGTCATATTTTGAAGGTTTTCAAGCTCACTGCCATCAGTCACCTTTTCATTGGAGGAATTAGTAAAAGAAGTAACATCCTCCTTATGTACAGAGGCTATTTTACCACCAAAGGGTAAGGAATGGGTAGCATTTATTAGAAGATCTGCCTCATTCTGACCCTCTCCTTATCACTAACCTGAACTTATTCAGACATCATAGCCTTGTCCTGGATGACATTCTTTACGTGAACACATTCTCTTCCCCTCTCATTTGATGTAAGTGTTTTGATTTTTTCCTTAGTTCCTTATACCTTATTATCTAGGTTCAGCTGAGGAGCATTTGGGCATCTCGAATCTATGGCCCGTTAATTCCGCATAATCGCCTTTAGAAAAAACCTTACCAGTTGGTTTCCATACCTTCCCTTGCATAATAATCGAGGGTTTCCAACTATATGAGACATAAATTATGTCTTCTTGCAAGACATTATCAATGCCAAGCCCTATAATTGGGATATAGTTCGGAAGTTCCTTGGATCTGTCCACACTGGCACATATCCGAGCGTAGCCAACTCTCTTCCTCTTTATAGTAGTTTCATCCATACATAGTGGTCTACCAATAAAACTAGCCAAGGAACTAAGTCCTTAGGTAGTTCAATACTCTAATAGAATGCTATGTAAGCTAATCCACAATGGAAAGTAATGCACCTTAATTTTTTCAAACTTTATACCTGGCTGTCATTTTTTTCGAAATAGAGGAAGTTGTGCTACATGCTAAGGACCTTCCTCTAATATATTATTTGCTTCATCTTGAGAGGTAAAAGTGAATAAGACTAGATTTTCTTTAGTAAGAAGAATATCAGAGAGTCCTCTATTTTTCCAATGACTAACATGAAGAATCCCACCAGGGAGGATTCCCATATTCTTACACCATTTTGTAGGGTCTCAATATCTAGAAGCACATTCGCTTACCATCAATAATTTTTGGTGGATTATACTAAAGAGTAACACCAGTTGGCTCACCTACAACCTATTTCTAGATTTTGTTCCATGGAATATTAGGAGAAGAAGAACCAGTGAAGGATTGCTTAGGTTACAGGGTATTATTTGGGGAGGAAAGAGGAGGGTCTGAGGTGGTGGAAGAGGGTGTCAGAGTCTACTCAATCTACTGGGTGTGAATCAGGGGTTGTGAAGAGGGCTATTTTTTGGCAGGGAGGATAGGGGAGGAAGATTTTGGTGAGGGTAAAGGGGGGAATTCATCGGAAGATTTTGGTGAGGGTAAAGGGGGGAATTCATCATTGGTTCAAGCTACATTGGGCTTAGTTGACAAAGAAAAAGGAAAGTAACAACTTTTCAAATTAAAAATGAAAGGTGATTAGGCAAAAGGTTAAGAAACAAAGTTAACTAAAAGGTAGGAAATTTCCAAAGAACCCTTATGGAGATACCACAAGAGGCTGGAACCAAAGTTGAAGACACTCAATGCAGAGAGAAGGAAGAGCATCTCACTCATTGCGTCCGTTTACCTCCAAATAATATTCAAGGTGTTATGTACTTCTTGTAGAAACCAGGATCAAACACAATTTTAGTATACTAGAAAGGCAATGAAGGAGTCGTCCCCTTTCTCACCCTTAATTTGGAAATCTCTCATCTACACCAAAGATTGTAATGAAATCTATCATCTCCTTCAACGATTATAGGGCAACCTATATTGGTCATCTTTGTAGATTTACTTGCATTTGAGTATTACACACATGTACAAGTAATATCACAATTTCTTTGCTCTTTAATCAAGCTTTAAGTGTCACTCTCAATCCCGTTATGGGAGGGGGAAATGGAGCAGTATACACAGCTCCTTAAGCATCACCATTTCAAGTAGCACTATTGCCTTTTCCTTTGATGTTGCTCAATTAACCATCCTTAAATGATGTATGTGTGTGGTTAAATATAGGTCTGTCTTCCTATGAATGACCTCCTCAATGGAGTGAGTTGTAACTCTCATAAATAGATGATTATCGCCTATTCTCCACATCCAATAGGTTCCATATGAACCTCATCTAGTCACTGGCTCCCAAAAGACCATTCCTGGCAATTAGGATTTCTTTGATCCAAAGAATTATAGTCTTGGGTAACCAAACTTTTGTCTAATTTCAATTCCTTTCTTGCCAGATTACATATACACCACAAGAGAAGGTAATTTTTAGGAATTAAGCTTCTTGTCTCATTTAACTTATTTTACCAGTAGCCTACATAATTATAAGAAACCAATCCCTCTTATAGCAAAAAACTTGAAGCAATTTTGTAATCTAGTCCACAGGCTTTGAGAGTATCAATAATGGAAATACAAGTGAGAGATAGATTTCAGTACCTCTTGGCAGAAAGGTTTAGAGACTCTACAACATCTATATTCGGTACGCAATTTGATTTTAATAGCCAACCATAGAATGAAAGAAGCCTTGAGGATCATAAATTTAGACGAAACTAACTCAAACCATAGGGTTTTATATGTAACATCCCGTTTCCATAGAACGGGTCGGACCTGAGAAACAGGCCCAAGTGAGGTCAATCGGAGAAGTTAG
>JANZXR010000171.1:38236554-38277027 GCA_027575705.1 Erythroxylum echinodendron
AAAAAAAATTTATACTGACTTTTGTTAAGTGATGTGACACGCCACCCTCGCGGGGCACGGATTCGGGTATCACGATCGATATCGGGTTCTGGTTCGCGGGAGTGGGGTGTTACATTATAGGGCTTAATATCTAAATATGTCAAGAGAAGAACTATTAGTGAATTTATAGGAGCTATCCAATAACCAAATAACCTAATCCATCACAGATTGGTCAAGGTTGTAATCAGGCAGATTATTCATTAGGATAACAGATCCTCTCAGGTTGCACCTCTACCTATTTTCCTTGATAACTACATTCACCTTATAATTCAATGGAATCACTATTCTGAGGGAGTTTAATTCATTCCTGAGGTATGGTGGACCTAAATCACTCTAATTTTTCCACTAAAACTAAACCAATGCTGTTTAAGAGAATATTTCAATCTTTATCTCAACCTTAGTATTTGGATTAAACACTATGAGTGTTCCTTGCCAATTTTTTGATTCCAAAAAAATGTATTAAAGAGATAGTACGTATGCATCTGTTTGGACCTTATAACCTCTCTATCATTAAATAACCTCTAAATCTTGTTGGCTAATAGGACCAAATTCATAGTCTGAATAGACAAGCTTTAGTCCCCTTTTCTTCTTTGAGATACATACATCCTTCAATTCACCTTAGCTTTCCTTAAGCTATCAAGTTTCCCTATCTAGAGGTAATTATTAATCAACTTATACACTTCTTTAGTCAACTTTTTAGGGAGGACCAAGTGAGAGCTCCAATGAATATGAAAATTCCTTATAATAGAGAAAATGAATTCTATCCTGTCTGCATTAAAGAAAACTATGTTCTGCTAAGAGAAAATTCTCACTTTAATAGATGCAATAAAGGGCATATAGTTAACAAACTTAGGTTTCTTTATGGTTACAAGTACTCTTAGATACTTGAAAGGAGCAATATGCAGTTGCTGGCTAGATATAGAGGTAAAGGATAAAGTTTTTGGCATATTAAAGGAGATGTAGATTTTATTCTTCTTTGCATTTACCTTAAGTCCAGATAGAGTAGAGAATTGACCCACTACTCTAGTTAGAAGTTGAATAGACCCTTAATCAGCCACACATAATAGGATTAAGTCATCCACAAAAACAAGATTGATGATGTGGAGTTCCTTACAATTATAGTGATACTTGAATGATCTCAAGCCATCAATGTTCGAATTAATCATCCTGATGAGAATCTCCATAGCAAAGGTAAATAAGGGGATAAAGGATCCCCTTGCCTTAATCCCCTAACTTCCCAAAAGGACTTTGAGGGTGATCCATTAACCAGCACCCTAAAAGATGTAGTAGTTACACAGGAATGTCTCTAATCTACAAAGTCTATATGGAATCCAAAAAATATGAAATTCCAATTTAGGAAGTCAAAAGCCTTAGCAAAATCAATCTTCAAGGCACAACTTTGAATGGAAGTTTTAGAGTCACAGTCCTTGAATAGTAGTTGGACTAGCAAGATGTTGTCACTTATAACTCTACCCCATATAAACGCTCATTGACTAAGATTAATTACGGACTATAAAGCTTTCTTTAATCTTTTGGCCAATAATTTTGACATAACATTATAAATTGCGTTAAAATAGGAAATAGGGTGAATACCAGCCATGGTACTAGGGTTTCTCATCGTAGGAACTAGACATATATGCGTACAACTAAGCTCTCTGAGCATGTTCTTGGTAGAGAGAAAAATTCTTAAACTGTATCAGCTATTAGGTCACCTGTCAAATTCCAAGTTCGTTGAAAAAAATAAGCATTAGAATCGTCTAGCCTAAGGGATTTATTAGGATTAAGCCTAAAAAAGGACCTCCTTGATATCTTGGTAAGATACAAGCATATATAGTTTATCCTTTGTAGTCTAATCTAGAGAGGAATGTAGAAATGGGATCAAACTCATCACTATGGAGTAAGAGGGAGCAGGTTGACATAAAAAGTCCCTATAGTAGTTGTAAGTTATAACCTCAATTTTAGCATGATTACTGTATATTTGGCTGTTCGAGTTTAGTAAAGCAGAGATTCTATTCTTATTCCTCTAACCAAAATAGAATAGTAGAACTTACAGTTCTCATCCCCCCTATAGAGCCAATTAACTCTGGCCCTCTATTTAAGAAAGGAGTTACGTCATTGTAAAACTTGAGTATATTTGCCAAGAGCTAGGGATTCAAGAGTTCTAAAACTTGGAACAAGAGGATCTTGGTAATAGTTTTCTTATGCTCTCTTGCACTCTTCTTTTTCATACCTAGGATTGAAAAATTTCAGTAGTTGAGTGATCTAAGGAAAGCCCTGATCCAAAATAGGCATAACTAGATAGAATCTTACCTAGCCATTCCTTTTTTTACCATAATCTTATCAAGTTTCTTTCTAATAAACCAAATTCCTTGTTATCTATTGCTCTAAGTAAATAGTCACTATAAGAAAACCATACATCAGCGATGGAACTTTAACAACAGACATAATTCTGTAGCTAATTACTGACGGAAAATCAACATCCGTCGATAAAACTGTCGTGAAAATTTTCACTTTGTGACGAACATAATTATCGTCAGTAAAGGCAGAGGGAAAACATTCGCACTAATTTGCCAATGAAATATAGCAACGAAAAATCCATCCCCATCAGTAAATTAGGCAAGAACGCTTCCCGTAAATAAATAACATCAGAATTGTTCCGACAGATATTGTTCCATCGGTGAAATTTGCCTTTGTTTAGTAGTCAGCATCGATTTTTACCAACAGTAATGCATTCTGTCGGTGATTTTCCAATCGTCTTCCCTCTCCATCATTAACTTCAAATAGGTCGTTTAAAAAAACCAAATCGACATCATTTCGGTTTGGGATTAAACTCACTGCGAACCTTCCCCTGGTTTTCTGTGTTGTTCTTCTTCGTTTTTTCTCCTCTCCTCGCGTCGTCGTCGTCCTTCTCCTCTCCTCTCCATCACGTCCTTCTTCCTCGGCCGTCTACAGCTTCTCCTCTCCCTGCCTTCACACATTTGCAGCTGGTCCTCTCCTCGTCGTCGCCGTCCATCATTAGTGTACGGTGATGCTTCTCCATGTTTGTAAAATTATGATGTTGTTTCTCCATTTGTTGAGTTTTGATTATGTGATTAATTCCTAATTTTTTGCTATAGTAGTGGAGACTGAGGTTGTTTTATGAATTGATGAATCAAGTTCTTGGTTTCTTTGCTTTCAATATTTGGCTTTGTTGGGAATGTTGTAATCTTCATTCATTCAGTTGTATTGTTCCTCGTTTCTGGTTAGGGATTTCAATAATGTATTAAGGAATATTTGAAAATTATGTTAGATTGATATCAATCACTTAGGCAAATAGAATCAAAATTTCTTGAACTCAGTAGCTCAAGTTCTATTGCTAGATTCCTAACCTTAGTTATCCATGACTTACTGACTTATGCTTTTTCTTGTGTGAGTTGAATTTAACTAGTTTTGAATTTGTTAATTGTTCTTAAAGGGATGTTCTATATAGAATATTGTCTAAGACCTAGGTTCTGTTCTGTACATACTAAATGTTGTAATGTTGTAATGTTTTGAAGAGAAGGGATTTGTGTTGTTAGAATTTGGTTCAATTTCTTTTTTGTTAAAAGTTGGTTCAATTTCTATGTTGCTAGAATTTGGTAAAATTTTTTATTTGTTAAAATTAAGATTTAATATATAATATGTAGAAATAATTTGAAAACAATTTCATAAATAGGGTGAAAAGGTTCCTCTTCATTTGTTTTCTAAATGTTTTCACCTAAGATACATGTTAAACTATAAAAGTAGAGTGAATGAGCTTATAAGACAATGATTGGCATATAAGGCTAAGAGGCTTCACTAGCATTTAACAAAATATTCCTAATTATAACCTCTGCTAAAAATTTAAAATAGGATAAGCTGGATTAGATATACATTAGGTTAGTTTAATAAAAAATAATGTTACTAGTTTTTATAGACTTATCAATTAAAATACAATTATGAAACTTAGTATGGTTTAAACATAACTCTCCAAAGAATGCTTTCATTTTATGACTTGCTATAAAAAAACAAGTTAAGCACAATTGATAGAATTAAGAGCTCTTAAATCATAAGCTTAAACTACATTCTTTTTTATAGTGAGAACAAAAATAAGAACCAAATATGTTTTCAATGTAGATACTCAAAGGAACCATGGTTGAGAATGCAAAATTTCTACTATCATTATTTTAGTGAGCAGCATTAGAAAAATATAGTGGCATCGACCTCTAAAAGGTAATAATTTCAAGTAAAGGATTACCTCCTAATCAGGAGAGCATTGATCTTAGGATTATATGCCATTTGAAGAGAAAGAAATGAAAGGAACTTCAAGTATAAGTGTCAGGATTTACAAAAACTTCATCTAAGTGCATTGTCCTAGATAAAGGGAAACATAAATAACCAATTTTAAATTGATATAAGTTACAATAGGCAAAGAAGAAGATGAATTATAGGGAGCATCTAAACTAAATAAAAACAATAGACAAAAGAAAGGAAAGAACAAATAGTAAGTTAATAATAGAAGCTAAAATGAGAGGAGAAATAACAAACTCAATATAAAAGCTAGTGAGATAAATCAGGAATGCTTAGACGGACTGATTGAGTTTAAAATGAAAATAAGGGGAAAATTTGATAAGATAAAGCAGAACATAATGATATATGACTGAGAAGAAAACGCTTGTTTTATTGAAAATTTGAGGTTACATAAAATGTTATACTTAATGGTAGGATAGCTCTATTGAGCTACTTTTCTTTTAGCCCTCAAGTTGTACTCCTTATAAAGCTCTTTCATCGATACATCTTTCTTTTAACTTAAAATATCCCTTTAAGATAGCAGGAGAACAATCAAATATGGCTTCTCTCTTAAGAATATAGGCAAAAAAATAAAGAACACGCATGTTTTCTCCCTTGCTAACTTTTATAAAAGATAAAAAAATGGATTCAGCTTCTACATCTTATGCCTTAGAGGCATAGACAATCAAGATTGACCTAAATCAATCAATGAGATTGAGCCATGATTTTTCTAAGGTAGAGAAAATGTCTATGTATGTTGAGGGATAATTATATTCCATGTGAAAATAGTCTAAGAGTCTTACAACTTAAGCAAGCCCACCCATATAAACAAAAGGCAATCCAAAGATGACTTTTAGTTTTTCTTAAGAATTCTTACAGAAGGAAACAAATGGATGATTGAAGGTTGATGTTTCTCTTATGCTTGTCTCCAATAGGCCTTTATGAATTTATTAGTTAATGTTTAAGCAATGATTTTTAACTATGTTGGCATAATTGTTGTAGACCTTTGATAACATATTTAAATGATTAAAGAATGTTCCTCAAGTTACTTGAAGGTTATCCAAATTATGCAAACATCCCTATAGACTTAAACACTAAAATTTTATTTTCAATCTAAGTTTTAATAAGCAAAGAGGAATAAATGACACGCCCTAATAAGTGTATTGAATGGACCTATCTTATTGAACATGAGCCATCACCCTTCTTTAAAACTATGTCCTTTAGGACTATTTAAAGGGTCGAATTATCGAAAAAGGTTAATTTTAATACAGGATTCACCCACATACAAAGAAAAATTCCTAATCAAAGTCCAACTAAGGTTTCTAGTAGAAATTAAATCTAAAGTCCAATAAGGTAATCAAAGTATAATTTTGATTTTTTAAGGGTTTCCTATAAAAAATACATAACTCAAGGTAAGTTCTCATAAATACTACCACCAAAATCAATCATATATTTTTCTGCATACTTAACACCCCTTAGCTTTTCATTAATTTAATCATCCAAGTATCTCCTTTGGGAACATATATAAAGCTAAATATTTACTTTTGCAAACGTATAAACTTTCGTTAAGCATGATGGACATATTCCACATTCAATCTATATTGTAAGTGATAGGTGATATTAGCCAAGGTAATAGTAGTGGTAGTAGTTTTATGCTTTTGTACTCATCTTTTTGATTTTGTGAAGTTAAGGAATAAAAAGAATGTTCATGCTTTGATTTTTCTCTACATATAAGAACATAAACACAAAGTTGATTCTACTAAATTTGAAATATATAAAAGAGTCAAGTGTATGCTCCGTAAAATCTAAAGTTGTGACCACCTTATGGAATTTTAAGTACCACATTCGTAATGCTTACTTTAATTTATAAACTGAATTCCTTAGTTTACAAACTTGGTGCTTATTTCCCCTCATCGTAAAATCCTTATGCTTCTTTATATACTCATCCATTAGAGCACCATTTTGGATGTCATGAAATTTATATCATAAAGCCTAAAATCAAGATGAATTGTTAAAGTTATAATAATACAGAACGATTCATTTGTTGAGACTAGTGAGAAAGTTCCATTGTAGCTAACTATCTTTTTCCAAGTGTACGCTTTAACTATAAACCTTACTTTGAACCTCTCAATGTATCTTCAATATTTATTTTGATCTTAAACATCCACTTACTACTAATGGGTTTACATCTATTTGAACTGTAGAATAATTCCAAACATCATTGTTTTTTATAAAATACATGTTTTCCTCTATAGTCACCATCTATTTATCAGAATGATTACTCCTTAATGCTTTAGCAAAGTTAAGGTCATTTGTAATCTCTTTTGAAATATAGTCAAACTCACTCATCTAAATAATAAAATTTTCAAAAGGTATAGGCTTCTTACCTCTTTATTAACATCTTAATAGTGTTATATCATCAAGTTTAGCATCTACCATAATCTAGTCAATAGCATTTTTGCCAGCTCCAACAGTATGAATTAAAGTTGAATCTAAGTCATCCTTATTTACCTATGGAAGTAACTCAACAAATCTCTTATGAATTATATATGAATGTATATTGATCATTGGTTAGGCTTAGGCTTAGGCTTAGGCTTCTCAATAATAATTCATCTTTTACATTATTCTTTAGAAACTTTACAACTAATGATTTTACATCCAATAAACATTCACTAATTACATCAGAATAAATGGACAATGAAACCTTTTTAATTACTAGTAATTAGTGAATATCCATCATAATCAAGTTTGAAAATTAAAATTAAAATATGTGTCATATATGGACATGCAAAATCTTATTCATGTAACTAACAGATTAAGAAAGAATCTCATATCATTATTTGTAGTGAACTTAGGTTGCTAGCTATGTCCTTCATTCTCATAATATAAATTACAACGTTAGATGCTTTATCATACCTTAGTAAGGTCAACATGTACATAAGTTCACGTACCTCAAAATTTTCACATTTAATGAATCTCACCTTATTATGGCAATAATTCTATAACATTCAAGCTTAATTATTTTAGCTATTAATTTTATTATAAGGAATGAACAATATTAGTTTGTAGGGAATGTATAATAAGAAAATTTGGTTATAGTATTGCTATCTTAAATGTGTAGATAACTGTCATTTACAATTTGTGAGAATCTAGGTTTTGATTAAATGCAGGGATTCTTTTTTTTCGGTAAGGGGGATCTATTTCTGTGGATCTATTAAATCCAAAAGAATCCTCATACCTTTTACAGAGCAGGTAATCTCTTAACAATATTGGTGAGATAATTGCTAAATTTTCAATCAAATGATTAGTGTATAGTTGCATTTGAAGAATAGGTGATTTAATGTCTCTGGATACAAGTTGTATAACATGTATATTAGATTGTGATTATGTGATCCTGTTACTAAGTCAATGGTACTTAGTCAATTTAGTGTTACGAGAACTTTGAGGTATGATATTTTGAGTTGTTAGTATCTTGTGAGACCTTTCAACTCTAATATTTTGCTAGACTTTTATATATTACAAAGACTGATAGACTGAGTAGACCTAAAACAAAAATATTTATAATTTATGATGCTTACAATTTCAAAAATACTAAAGCATGGTATGTTGAATATTCGTTCCATAATAATACCTGCCTTTTGAGATGTATGTCAAAGTAAACTAGAAGGCATCACTTAATTACATGTATAGTTACTCAAAAATGTCATCAAATAAAATTTATTAACGATATATTATTAAAAAAATTCTGATTTATTTACCGACAGACATAAGTGGATCCGTCGGTAAAATTAGAATCATTAGCGAGGGAAGAAGACTGACCATCGACAATCATAGACGGAATAACCACTTTTGTTGTAAACACACCGAAGGAAAAAGATTCAAAATCGGTAATGTCTAAACAAACTTACTGACAGAAAAGCGTAAACCGTCGGTACATTTACCGATGAAATAACCAACCATAATCTTTCGGTAATCACAGATGAAATAACCAACCATAAGCCGTCGATAATCACAGACGGAATAACCAATTGTAGGTTGTCGGTAATCACAGACGGAATAACCAATTCTGTCCGTAAACTCACCGATGAAAAACCATAACCACCGGTAATGTTTGAACAATCTTACCAATGGAAAAGCGTAAACTGTCAGTAAATTTACCTATGGAAGGGCATGTTCCATTGGTAAAAATACTAACGGTCTTGTTCTCCTCGGTAATTACTAGCTACGGCCATTTATACAACACCTTTGTCCGTCGCTAATTTTACTTACCGATGAAATGTTAATGTTTTTAGTTGGTAATTCCCGTCACAAAATGACGTTTTTCTTGTAGTGAGTTTCCCCATATATTTTAAGTCCATCACTCCTAGTTGGTTCATGATCTGATTAAGCTCTTTAGTTAAGTTTTGTTGGTTAACTCTAGCACCTTGAGCTTCCTTAATATGCAAAATATAGTTGAAATCACTCAATAGGATCCAAAGCCTATGCATCGATCCATTTATACTCATTAGGTCTTCCCAAAGCTTAACTCTTTGGAAAGTAAAGTCTATTGCATAAACAATCATAGCCTTAATAGGTAACCCCAATTGGGGAAAAATACATGAGAGGTTTATCATTTGATTAGATATATCAAGTATTGTGAGATGCATAGGCACCAATATACTACCTGGCAACGCAGCACGCTGTAACAGAAGCAGAGTAAAGCAACCGTAGGGGAAAGAAATTGCAGTGGAGATTTAGGTGACGAAGGACGGCAGAGTTCCCTAGATTTTAGGAAAAGTATTATTTTCTTATTCAATGTATAATAATGATGTGTCGTACACCTTTTATAAGAAATAATGGCCTATCCTATCAGTTCAACAAAGCGACGAGAGAAAAGAACGAAAAAGAAAAACTCTCGAAGGAGTAAAAATTACTCGGTTAAAAAGTAAATAAAATAAAATATTACAGTAACTTATGAAATAAGAAACTAAACGTAATCTTTAAACTTGGCAGGACGCCTCCTCTCTCTTCTCGACTGGGAACGAACTTATGACAGATCCTCATGTCTCGTATCATATTGATATATGAGAAAGGTTTATATCATAAGTCATTATTATCCTGCGATTAGCGTGACATGAATGATTCATCACAAAATTATAGTTATTGCCTAAAAATTTTAAATCCTCACTTAGCTTCTCAACCTTTATTTTTGTCTCCAAGGGACCTATTACGATAGGCTTTTTCTTTAGAACAAGGTTTTTTACAACTTGCATTTTAAGGGAGGTATTAAGCCTCCATTAACGTTAATTGGATAATTGGGCTCTCCCTAACTAGGCTTTACCTACTTTCCTTGTAGGCTTCTTTCTTAAGGATATAAAGGTGACTTTAGTGAAATCATTCCTGCCCTTCAAACTAGTTGAGTCTAACTGTTATTATAGTGGTTGCTCTTTAGGCCGATCCTCTAAACCATCCACCATATTCACTTCCCGACCTAAGATCAACAATTCCCCGACCCTAGAGATCTTGGCTAACAGGAGTATTTAGAGTAGGATTCTCAACCCGTAGCTTATTTTTGGGAGGAACCAATTCAATTACTTCCTTTGAGTTAGGGACTTCATGTTCTGGCAATCCCAATAGTTCATTATACAAAGTAGTTTTAAATATCTTTCCGGTTGGTTTTCAAACCTTAAGGTGGTTAGTTGGTTTCCAGTTGTAAGAGAGCTCTACCTCAGCCCTTATAAGTTCCCCATCCACATCCAGCTTCATATTAAGAAGGGCTTTAGAAAGTTCTTTTTCTCTATTCACTTCAACACAAATTCTAGCATAGTCAATCCTCTCAATCCTAGCAATGAGAGGGTCAAGACAAATCGACTTTCCCAAAGCACTAGTTTTAACACCATATCTATCAAGGGACATTCCGCTTCGTAAGAGAAGAGGCTAGCCAGCAATGTGCCAAGGACCCTGTTAAAGAATGTCCAATAGGTCAGCATCTTTGAAGAACTTGAGCACGAAGATATCCTCTTCACGCTATAGAGTTTTCTTTATACCCATCTTAAACCATTTTGAGCTAGCCCAATATTAGACTTGTAGGAAAGTTACACGTTTTCCTAGGAAGTACCCTATCATTGAGTCGGACCAAGTTATTTCCCTATCATGCAATATTTCCATAGGTAACGTTAGAATCGCTTATTGTATAGTATTTTGATAGTATTTGAGTCTTTCCTTAGTTGACTCAGTTTCTGCAATATTTTTCCAGGATTTTAAAGCCAAAGAGTAGCCAAACTTAGAGGACTTGCCAGCTAAAGAGACCTTCTGGTTAGAAGGACTCAGTGGAGGGAACTCATCTGGCGTTCCTAGAGGGACTTATTCTCACAGGTTGTCCTTAAGGAACAACGCATTTTGGCTCCCAATCGGTGCAACAGAGATTGAAGAAGGCTCCAATGTCAAAGACTCCTTACCTAGAACTTTCTCCATTTGGTAACAGGACCAACCCTCCTTTAAGCAAGACAAACTCCGCCAGAGTAGAGTTACCTAAAACGATAATTTGGAGGAGACTTACTTGAATAGTAGCTAAAGAGAGTAGAGAAAACCGACTGATACAATATGCTGGATTTTTTAATAAGTTTTAATATGTTAATTTATAAATATTTGTTAAGAACTTATTTCTATTAAGAACTTATCTTTAGAAATTTGGAAAAAAAGTTATGGACTTATCTATAGGAGTTATTATGAATAAGTATTTGAGTTACATCAAAAATTTTCATTTGTAGGGAAAAGTATCACTTTGTCAAAATATTGGTTCAATTTTAATCATGGAAATTGGGATGCTCATTTTTTCCATTTTTATTTTTTAATATATAAAATAGGATGAATGATTGTAATATTTTATACCTTAGCCATACAGAGGCATCAGAATCAAAATAACATAATTAGAGCAAAAGTAGGTAGTTTGGTTCATCAGAAACATCATTTGTAAAAGATTATAATTACAACCAACAAAATTGACTGGAACATGAACCCATGTCAAGATCAGTAAGCTTTGTGCCAGTAGTCACACTATATCCAGTTGGTTGACAATATGAATGAATCAGAAGATTTCCAGCAATGGTTACTCCTTCCGAAATTCATAAGAGCAACTCTATACTAACACAAAATAAACCATTGCAGAAAGGAATTGACTTCACTTTGACATATTAATGTACATAAAGAATTATTGAGATCACAGATATGAATGGTCACTTTCATTGTTACTATCCCATTGGTGTCGTCACCTTCAGATCGAGTCCGATATTCATTCCATTGTAAGCCAGGGGAGCATACATCCATAGATCATCTGAGCTTAGCAGCTACACAAGACAAGAAAAGGAAAACAAGAAATTCTTGAATCAGGCTTTTTTTTTTTTTCATCTATTTAAATATATAGAACAACTGCGGCAATTGAATATTTTCCAACGGAATACGGATTCGTGCTCTCACCTTAATTTGGAGTTGCAGAAACTTCACGTACTGGACGGCTTCTTCAAGCATTGTGCTGATATCAACCTGGCATACCATGAACCGATCTTCAGAACTTTGCAAAGTGAGTTTCGGAAATTACAGATTGATGAGAAGTAAAGCTCATTGTCTTATAGATGTTATATATGACCTACCTTTGTTCCATTAGGAACCAGACTTTGAAGAACTTTTAGCCTTTCATTTATTCTTTCTCTTCTTTTCTGAAGCAACCAAGGAAATGGTAGATGAGAAATTGTCGAACAGATTGGTTGAGCAAAATCATCAAGTTAATTGCTTAACAATTGTGGTTCCGTGGAACTATAAAAGGAAGTTACCCGTGCATAGAGACTCTGAGGATCGGTTGCTGCCCCTCTACTTGCTCTTGCCTTGCCATTCAAGTTTACAGCAGCATCTCCTTTGGAGCTCAAGCTGGAAGGTGCTCCTCCACTGAGATCCTGAGAGGCAGATGAGTCCTCATCAGAGCAGTAACTGCTAGTAGCTGGCCCATTTATTCCAGCATTGTTATCCTCTTCGTCGTTTCTGCTTGAGGTTCTTTGGGTATTCTTTGACCGAAGGTTCCTCTTGGTCTTTTGAGCCTACATTGTTGAGATATCGATCAAAAATTGTTCCCAAACCACTTCATGTGAAAGTTTAGTCTCAAACAGGAATATGACATGAAGGAAAATGCACAGGTTAGCTGTACTCACGTTGTCGTTACTCCTTGGTCTTTTCTTAGAATTCTCAGATGGGCTATGGCCCTTATCTTTGGCAGATGGTTCTGGAGCAGGCAAATCTAAGGGCCTTTTCGGCTTCGAATTGTGATCTTGAAGAGCAGCGTCAAGCTGGTTCATCTCCTTCACATTGCCATTGGCCATCTTTTGGATCAAGCAGTCATTGCCTTCTATGAGAAATGAGGTACCATGCCTAGCATCCTCCATGAAGAAATCCATTGAGATGGAGGAGCTGTTATCAACCAGAATTTGGTGGGAATTGCTCAAGTAGCGGCTTTCTGCATTTGATGTGGGAAACAGAATATTACTGGCACCACTATAACTACTATTCCCTTGTGAAATTTGGTACGAATTGTTATCCATGTCCGAAGAATAAAGTGTATCTTCATTCACCCCTTTGATATTCGTCGTCGATTCGTGAACAGACCAAAAAGCGGATGGAAAGTCTAATCTTGAACTTGTATCAAGTTGGCTGGGAAGAGGGGAATTACCAAGCAATTCTGCAAAGAAATCAGCCTCCACGGTTGTGTACATTCCACTAAGACAACTCCACTCTCCTTCTGCAATGGCTTCAATGGGCTCCATTTTTGATAGGTTCTCTATGTTTTTTTTCTCTGATAATACCTTTACTCTTAAAAAGCTCGATGGTTTAAAAGAATCATGAGCTGAGAGACATATTTATACCCAATAGCATCGAAGAATGTCAAGAAAAGCATTGACTTCGTTCCGAGTTCTTTGTAACATATCAGGACAAGCCCCTAATGGGGCCACTCCAGCTCATCTTGAGCGCCTGGTTTAAGCAATTATGCAACTCAAAATATAATTGCAGTTAAACAACTTGGCTGGCCTCGAAACTCCTTCAACTCAACTAATGGACACGAGAACAATGATTATGAAATTGTTAGGACAACTGGACAAGTGGACAACATTAGAACCTAACGTAACTGTGCTTTTTAGTTACATTCCAAAAGAAAAAGGATTGTTTTGGATAGTCCAGAGAGAATGTAAGATATGGTTAGGTAGAATTGGCAATGAGAATCACATCTGGCAATGGAAAGACGTGGGATGTTATGTCCTTGCCAAATATGATAATAATACAACAACAAGACTTGTCTCCAACAGAAGGAAAGATGAGTTCGTTTAAGGATGGCTAGTTAAAGAATGGTAGGAACATGAACATGAGACTTCACAATTCTCATAACTTGCCCGGAAGACACTAAATGACTTTACTTGATTCTGTCTGAGATTAACATAGCCTATGCACAAGTTCTCATTATCTGTAGCGGTTGCATGATATTAGTCTACGCATAACCTGTCCGTTTCACTTCTAAGGTGTCTTGTTTTACAGATACCTGAGAATCTTCGGTATATTTCATCATCGATTCCTACGGATCTCTATCATGGATTCAGGACGATGAGATAAGTAACAGAATTTATTTTTATGGATTGTATGTTTCACATTCCATCAGGACACTTAATGCCTCTGCTTGCAACTACAACTTAGCACAAATTTTGTCCTGAACATCAACGGGAGTACGTTGAACTCGGAAGAATTCAGGATTGCTTGGAAAAATGCAGATGCATCGAGATTTGTTCTCATTGAATAAATAGAAGAATATTATGTGTCAGCGAGTGTCATAAACTAAGCTACAAGGTGAGCTAATTAATAATATCTGTGGAATTTGTCTTGTCTTGTTTTAATGTTCCCGCCAAAAAACAGCCATTATCATCAACCCCAGTCCATATGAGCTTGATTTCTGCAATAAATGACTTGACTAAGCTCATTAATTAACCATATTTATAGATCTAGCCTACTTGACTTCCAAGTTTTTTCCGAAGAGTTGATCTTTAGTAGATTTTGAACATTTACTTTACTGACAATACCCTATAGTAAAATCTCTATAAACTATAATTTCTATTATACAATAATGCAAAACAAGGAATTTGTGCATTGGAGTTTGCCCACTTTAATAAATTTCTACTAACTTAATTTTAACTATTAAGCTAAATATAATGTACTTCTAAAAATATCCTTATATAATTTTGTGGTCCCATTCAAATCATAAATTAATATTTTGTTAAAATTACAAATATGTTAATTTTTAAAATGTTTTCTGAAAAAAATTATTCGTAACATATTAATTTTTATTATATTTAGATTTAATTGAATCACTTATTGCTTCTTAGAAATTTTGAAATTACGATATTTTTAATAAAAACAAATATTATACAAAATTGAGATTATTAATTCACATTCAATTGATTATATTAATAGAATATAGTGAATTTTTAGTTAATTAAGTACAAATTTATTGAATTCTGAACATGCTCTAAAAGTTAAAACTATTAAGCAATCAATTAATTAATTAATTTTACATTGTCTTCGATATCAATACTTTATAATGTTACTCACGATATATATTTAAAGAGTCATCACTTCTCTTTTATTATGACTTGGTGCGTTAAAACCCTAATACAAAATGAATACTACGTGAGCTGTACGACACATGAGAATACTATAATAAAGACGATGTACGAAACCCTAATTTCAACACATTCAATGTACTACAGTGAACACACGATATATTTGGCTCTAACTATAGAGCACAGCCATTACTTTGCAGAAACAGAGTCGTTCGTTCCTTGTTAAACCTGTAATTTCTTAGCTGAGATTCCGGCGTTTTGTACGCTTCATCCGAGCATTCAATGGAGGAAAAATCAAAGGAAGTTCAAGTGTTGATTTTATTCTCATTATTTTCCAAACTGTTATGAAATTTGACGCCGGCCATTGCACGATCTCTTGTAGGCTGGTGGATGAAGAGTTCTTAATATAATGAGCCATTTCATATACGCACACACACAGAAAAAGAAAGAAAAACAGCTTTCTTGAGGAATAAAATCTTTGCAATATCATAGAATAGCAAACCTTTTGTGATCAGATTTTGTTCTTCTCCATAAATTTTTATATCAATGTAATTAAGAACTGAAATATGAAAAGTTAAGTTGTATTTTTTTTTCCTTTTTGATCCTTATAAGGCAGGCCTGCACGATCCTCTTGGAGTTTAATGGAACATTTTGTTTTAGCTGGCAACACTATCATAACTTGGATGTTGAAATGCAAGATCTCAGAAGTTTTACCTTTTTTAAGCCATTCGAATCCGATTCACTTGAAGAGATGGAAAGTAACATGTCACTTGATTCAAGGAAGAGCTAGACCTAAAATTTAAGATTGTAAAGTTATGGTTGTTAGTGAATATATAAAACTAATTATGTTGACCTCACACAACAGCTTAAGTTTTTGTGGTGAAACGTTCACTTAATATGGTATCAGAGTTTCTGAGACTAAGTGGTCGTGACTTCAAATTCTACCACTCACTTATTTCTTATCTAATTAATTCAACACAATATAGAGTGAGCACGCGCAAGTTTTAAGCCCAAAGGGCTTTCATTTGAGAGGGGTGTATCAGTGAATATATAAAATCAATTAAGTTTGTCTCACACAATAACTTAAGCTTTTATAGTGAAACGGTCATTTAGTAATAATAACTTGTACTAAAATTTCTTTAATTTTATGAAAATTCGTATTAAATTTCTACTTATGCTTCTTGAAAATAAAGTTTTAAAAACAATTACATTCTTATTCAATTCAACCTAAGTTTGAGCCTTCAATCTAACCTAAACATATACAAAAATTCCAACAAAATAAATTTCAATTCTTTGATATTTTTACAACATAATCTTTTGAAACTTCAAAGTAACTAGTACGATTACTCCTTTTTATCACAGGTTCAAGTCACGAAAATAACCTTTTTATAAAATACAAAGAAAAAATTATGTATAATTGATGTCTCTCTTTTGTCCTTCGCAAAGTGGAGAGCCAAAAAAAATCTTTTATCTTTGATGAGAGTATTGATAAGGTGAGGCTAACAATTTATAAATTATATGGATAGAGGAAGACATATAGCTGGTAACAATTTATAAATTATATGGATAGAGGAACACATAGCTCTATATGATTGGCTTCCGGGAATGAGACAATTCGATGCTCTACTCATAGTTTAATAAGCCATAAATGCTTTCAATATTCCCCTCATCTTGAATTACGTGGGTTACAATTTATATACATATTGTAATTTTTAATGCACATTGAAGCTTAATCATGTCATTTTAATGTTAAATACAGAGATTATGATTCTAACGAAAAGATAATGAGATTAAATATGATGGACAGGTGCATATATTTAAAGCCAAGGGGAAGGTGAAGAATAAAGCAGGTTTAGGGTTGCCCTCAATCTATAATAAGATCCATCGATGATCGTGAGTTAATTTATAGTTCTCTTCATTAATGAATGAAATTAGTTATTAGTTGAAATAGTGCAGCACTTGATGCAAGTATATTTGTACATGTGGTGCTTTCAATATAATATCACATAATAATGATAGAAATATTCAATTATCATGTTTGATATTATAGTAAAAAGAAAAGAGTATTTCCTCAAATGCAAGAATAATCATATATTTTCAATTTTCACATGAAATATTATAACCCACACATTTTATTAATTTTTTTACTTACTTAACTTCATTTCGATTTTTAAAACATTACTTATTTACCGAACAAAAGGATTTTCCAAAATCATATTAATTTTTTTGGTAATCTAAATATCATGATAATTAAATATTAGCCAACTCATGGGTTTTTTTTTAGGTATATGCATACAAATTAGAAAGATACAGAGCATATTAGCATGACCCTTACATAATGTTGACATGCACAATTTGAGGAATAGTGAGCAGACGTTTACAACATAGCAGGTATGAAGAGAACTTTACGACTTTTCTAAGTATATTTATCTTATTATTATTATTATTTTAAAAAATAACTTTTTTTTAAACTTGTATCTACGGTTTGTAGTTTTTTAGTTATTATTCTTATTTATTAGTAGATATGGGCACCATATTAGATATCTTATTTGGTTTTATTTTATTTTATTTATTTATTTACTTATTTAATTTTATTTACCTACTCTTTTAGCATATCAGTTTTCATATCTACTCTTATAATTTGCATCACTTTTTATTGTCATATTTGCATGTGGATCTATCGGGAACAACCTCTCCACTCTTTAAAGATAAGGTTGTGTATTATCAGACCTCTCCAGACTCCGCTTTAACCTCTCTACTCTTTAAAGATAAGGCTGCGTATTATCAGACCTTTCCATCCGCTTTATTGCTGGACTTGAACTGGTATGATGATGATGTATACAAACCAAAAGACTAAATCAAGTAGTGTTCTTATTCCTATTTTCAATTTCCTTCTTCCTTTTATTTATTTTTCTAAATGTTGTTTAATTGATTGGAAGTATACCATGTACTAAAAAATGTGGTTTCCTTCATATTTCATACACAAACTTGATTTTTAGGAAACTATATGTATCCTGATCAAACTCAATTATTAAAATTGTCAAGTTAGCGCGTAAGACTTTGCATACAGCTAACGTCCAAGAAGATGGAAATAAATATTTGTATACAAACATTGAAAAGGATATTTACAATAAACTACAATATTAAAGCGTAGTTTATGATACTATTAAATAATAATGATAAGAATATCTTTAATATCCTAAATGCTTGTTTCCGTGTAAGAGTTATGCGACAAGGTCCATCGAATTGCGAATGAATTAAGTATTCAATGAGAAAAACAAATGATTTCTTAGCTTTAACCAATGTTTTAAAAACGAACCAGAAGTTAAACTAATAAGACAGAAGATTTAAGATTTAAAATGTTCAATCGGTATTAAACTGTTATAAAAAAGACTAAAAATTGAATAAACTTAAAAGAAATTGTTCTTATCCATCAAAGAATTTAAAGTTTAATTGAAAAAAGATATTGTTAAATGAAATTTAATTGATTTATTTTATTTTATAATAACTTATTAATTTATAAAAATTGATCGATTAATTAATAAACTAATATGTTTTTAACAATAAGAATTATTAAAGTAAATCAAACCGAAAAGTTAAAATCCAAACTAAAAAATTAGACAGTTTAAGGTTTTTACATTTAAACTGACTAAACTGGATGATTTTTTTAATCCTTAGTTTTAACCAGAGCTAAAATTACTAATAAAATAAGAAAATTAAATCAATAAAATATTCTATATTATATTCTTAGACCGGTCTCTTGTTACATTTACATTAAAAAATTCTACGAAATTTCTGCAAATAAAGTTGTAATATTTAATTATAAGTTCTATATTTTATAAATAATTTATATAAAATATAAAACTTATTTGAATATTTTAATGTGAAATATCCAAATAAGCTTTATATATTACAAAATAATTATAATTTATTCTTAATAAATACAACCAATAACTTTAATAAAAAATTGGTCAGTATAAGTTTATGTATGTAATACTAATACCTCTTTTTGTCCATTCATCACTATAGTATTGTGATAGTTAGTGGATGAGCTCCATAAAAAACTATCATGAAAATTTAATGCTCATGTATACTGGTTCTCATTGGCTATAAGGTGAACCCTAATCAAGTTCTATTTCTTAAATAAAGCCATGTATGATACTTTCAGTTAAATATGGGGAAATGACGAGCATCGTCATTGTTAATGTTCTTCCGCAGATGGTAGATCAAATGTTGACTGCATAAGGTCATTAATTCGCACAAGAAAACAATTGATGCATGGCTTCCTCGTGCAAATAAGTATATGTTAGAGGACGAGTCATCATTACAAGGTTCTCGTTTTAATTATATGTGCTTAGCCATTATTGGCCAATGTGTTCATACTATTTGTTTTATTTGAGATTTCAATGTTATATTTTTTAAATCTCTATCAGCTCAAATGAATCAGTTAATTAAATTGATAGTTTCCCGATTTAAAAAAATCCTGAAAAGAAGGAAATGGTATATCAATTATTTTTAACTTAAGTAATATATAATTCGATTGGCATTTATTTTTATAAATAAAAACTTGATGAAATTTGTAGTTTATTAATAACATTATTAAATAAAATTAAAAAAATACAAGGAAAGAATATGAGAAAACAATGAAAATAAAATGATAACATAATAATTAGCGATGACATATTATTCTATATTATGTTAAACAATTTTCATGATGGAAAATCAAATGAGTAATATATAAATCAATATTTTAAAAACCAGATCAAAAATTTATCAAAGAACTTAAAGTTTAATTAAAAAAGACATTGTTAAATGAAAATTGATTGATTTGTTTTAGTTTATAAGAATTTAATAATTAATAAAAATTGACCGATTAATTAACAAATTGGTCGGTTTTTAACAATAAGAATTATTAAAGTAAATTGAACCAAACAGTTAAAAATCGAATTGAAATTGAACAATTCAAGATTTTTTTCAATTAAATCAGTTTAGATTTTAATCATTGCTAAGAATAAATTACAAATTTCTTGGTCCGGTTTATTAACAATGTTACTCATCTTAATAAAAGCCAACCATCTTCGAATAAAAACAATTAATAGGTTGAAAAAAGGATCTTTTTCTTTCTTTTCAACAAGTTCAATTGAGAAAACTTTAGACATTGTATTGAGTTCATATGCAATTTCAAGTAAAATCTAATTGCCAAGCCCAACACTACAACTTTATTTTTCCTATCAATGCAAAGGATCTTGGTAGCTAAGGTCCATACTCCTACATTTTCCATTGCTTGTAAGAGTTTCTCACAAGATATTAAGGACTTCTTACTTTATAATACTTAATTTTTAACATAACATATTCTCAATATGTATATCCCATAAAATGGGACATGGGTTTTGTGACCTTGTACATGCACTGGTTCCTTGTTAAGAATCTAAAATCAAAGGAAAAGAATCAAAGCTTGAGGCATTTAGGCAAAGAATTAGGTTATCCAAGTTCAATACACCAAAGCTTGAGCCATATAAGCAAAAGAATCTAGGTCCATAAAAGTTCATTGACCGGTACATATTCATATTCCAAGAAAAACACAAAGTCCACGACATATCTTCTTCCCAAAGGTTGCTAAGCCCATGGCAATTTTACTAGGGAACTAAGGGTTGAGTTTGAGGCCCCCCTTCACTTCTCACATAACCTTTACTTGGTCCCAATTAAAACAGAGTAATTCATTATCCTCTTTATACAATGCATAGTGTTTTCTTCTCTATTTGATGTGTGTTTTCCTTAATATAAATTAGTAGAGTTAAAATTGGTAACTTTTTCTCTCACAAACCTAAATGAGAGCATTTAAGAAAAGGTGTGGGTACCAAATACAAAAGCAGAAGAAAGAAGTTTGACAAATCTACGTAGGTTCTCTTTCCATTGGACCCGAGTAAGCCATCCTCGTTTACCTTACGTCTTAGGTTTAAGTGGGCCTCTTAAAACATCATGAAAAGGAAATAATGTAACTCTGTGCTTGATCACATCAAACATTGAATCCTTCTTTCATGTAGAAGGTAAAAAATAACTATGAAACATATACCATATAAATATCGTACGTGGATAAATCAAATGTCACTAATAAGATAATTCTTAAATCGGATCAAAATTAATTAAATTTGACTTATTTAATAATTTTAAAAATTATAATAAATTGTTAATTTAAATTATATTCAATAGTTCAATTCGAGATTAAGAAATAAGTTAAGTTGTCATGCTAATAATATTGAATTGGTCTATATATGATGTCTATATCACGTGTATTTTATTATTTTTTTAATCAAAGTTTAAAAGAAAAGTTCTAAAAATTTATAAATTAAAAGATTTCTCGAGAAATTTAAAAGTTATAAAATTTTTAAAGTTTCTTAAGGTACATGCAATCCTTATTTTTGAGTTTGAATTGAACAAATTGTTGAATACACAGAATAATTTATAATTATGTTAGATAACTCAATTGGTGAGCTAACCCAATTGATATTTACATGTCCAACTTATCTTCACTCTCAGTTCTTATTTTTCAAATCATCAAAATGAGAAACAACTTTCAAATGACAACTTGAACCTAAAACTTTTGAAATGATAAGTACATAAAAGGCAAGTTCTACTAATTAAACTATTCGTTTAATGAGATATCATAACTCTTTCGTCATCATCACACCCAGTCTAAGTCTGGCATCAAAGAAAAGTTTAGTGAGGTCTAATAGTATGCAGCCTTACCCCCACAGAGTAAAGAAGTTATTTCCGGTAGACCCACATGTTAATGTGACAATGACAAAGTGATGCAGATTAAAAGAGTATATATGAAAACTGATATACTAAAAGAGTAAAAGAGTATATAAATAAAATTAAATAAGTAAACAAATAAAATAAAATCTTTACCAAAAATGTGTATTAAAGAACAGCAACAATCTAGGTAGCAAAAATTAAAACTTTAACAAAAAGAAAAATTATCAAGAAGATACAAAAGGGAAGAGTTTTTAAAATCTCCAAATTATCGAGTATTAGTTGTATACATTAATCTACCGTTAAAAAAAGCAATAGTTCATTGTAACAAGTAGAACAAAACTAAGTGCAATGAGAATATAGTCAGTACCATTCATAAGATTGTATAGATCTAAGCCTTACCAGAGTCATGACGGCAGAGCAGAGAATTGGGATATGTTGAAGTGAAAGAACAAGAGAAGATCTCCCAAAATGAAACTATAAGATCGTTAAGTATAAAAATTCAATCTTGACATAAATCCAAAAATATTATATACAAAGAGATCAAAATAATAAAACTCATAAAGCATTCAACCTTAAATCACACAAAGAAGCTAATATCATAACTCTTTATAGTATAAAAATTAGCATTTGCATATCTTGTTTGAAAGATCCAATCATTTAAGAATATAAAGAAGGTAAGACCAATAAATGGATTGAAAACTCCTTGACGTAAAAGCTTCAAAGCCTACACTCTAAAGCCTAATTCAAACTGCAACAACTAATTACACATTGTTTAAGCTTTCAAAAGAATGCTTTACTTGGGAAAATCATTGGTCATTATTGTAAAACCATATCATCGGTTCTTGCCCATTGATGTTTTAATATATTACTTTGAACTTTCAGACGGTATGAAATGAGTAGATATTAATGATGTTTCTCATTATAAATTAGGTTTGGATCTTATTGTTAATGGTAAATTTATACTTTAAATAATTTCCTCAATGTTCTTTTTCTAAGTGTACCGATGGGCCTTGCAC
Organism: Erythroxylum echinodendron; assembly: GCA_027575705.1. Classification (NCBI taxonomy): domain Eukaryota; kingdom Viridiplantae; phylum Streptophyta; class Magnoliopsida; order Malpighiales; family Erythroxylaceae; genus Erythroxylum; species Erythroxylum echinodendron. Next base: position 38,259,281 of record JANZXR010000171.1, read on the forward strand.
TCGTTAGAGTAGGATGTCAAATATTCTTCTTTCAAACTTTAACGGAGTTACTTAAACTTTTGCACAAGTTAAAAGAATTTGTGATTTTGGTCATTACATAACTTATCTGAAAGAGCCTCTTTATCAATTAAAGGTAAGATTCTGTATTATTAAACCTCTTTAAACTCTACATTTCAACAAAACTTTCATTAAATTGTAGTTGATATTTTTGTTTAGGAGTCAAATATGCAATATTAAGTGATAATTTATATTATAATCTTTATATTAATAATTAACCAAAAAGTTTTAAACAATGATAAATAATTTTATCATGTCTATTTAATTAACTTTTCTCAAATATGAGTATATATTTTATTTTTTGCGTAAAAGAAACATATCTTTTATATAATTTAAGAAACTTTAAAATTTTCTAATTTTTTAAATTCTTGAAAAGGCCCTTTTTTAACTTTTTACAAACACATTTTTTCTTATAGTTCAGTTAAAAATAAAGAAAAAATACACAAAGTTAAATTTCATTTATATGGTAATCCAAGTCACCTTTGAAACTAGATTTGAATCAATTATACTTGATTTAAAGTAATAATTTAAGATAATTATACTATATTATTAGTTTGAGCTAAATTTAATTAATTCGATTCAAGTTTAAGAGTTAAAATGAATCGTTATGTAAATAATATTTAATTTTTTAAACTTGTGATCAAACTTAAACTTTAAGGAATTGTTTGATAACCAATAATGAAGCGATGCATTCTCTAATTTTTGTTCGTTTAGTTAGTTAGAAGGGATAAAATATGAAATGACAAAATTGAAATAGATTGGTATTCTCATAAATTTATTCTTAAAAATGATGTCGGTATAACTTGACATTAAAAATCAAGAATAATAAATAAACAGTTGATAAAATATTGTAAAAATATTATGAAGATGTCGATTCTCACCATAATATTATTATCAAATTTACAGTCTTTTTTATTTAATTTATAACCATTATTTAATTTTATTTATTGATGCTATATTAAATATAGAAATTTTTTAGTTCTTTAAATTTATTTGTATCATAAAAATTATTCACTATCGTTTAAAATAATTTTGATTAATGATTATAAAAATATTTAATTAATCCTTCACAAAATAAATTATATAATAACTAAACATGAATAATTTTTTTCTTATTTTCATTCATAGTATTTAATATCAAATAATGACATAATTATTAAACTTATTAATCTCATTCTTAGTGATAACATATCAAATACTTGTAAGTAAGAATTTTAGTCTTATTAGAAAACAACTAGTAATTGGACAACCAAAATTTGGGATGACCTATATTCTATAAATAAATTAAAAAATGTTAGGTATTGTATAGCTCATAACTACCCTAGAAAAACTAAAGAATTATTTCTAGTTAATAATTAAAAAATTCAACTGATTCGAACGATTTAATCTTAAAAATTTGAACTGTTCAATGGTTTAGTTTTCAAATTTTCAGTTCGATTTACTTTAATAACACTTGTTAAAAATTAAAAGTTAATTAATTAACTAATCAATTTTCGTAAATTGATAAATTCTTACAAATTAAAATAAATCAATTAATTTTTATTTAATAATTTTTTTAATTAAAGCTAAAATTTTTATACATAAGAACAATATATTTTTAATTTTATTTATACTTCAATCTTTTAAATCTTAAACTTCTTATTTTACCATTTAATTTCCAATTTTAAAAATATTTTTTAATTAAACATGCTATAAATTCAAAATTAGCATTTATTATGTCCTTTTAGCCTTTTGTTTTTAAAATAAAATTAAAACCAAAATCAAAATCGTGAGGGTCGATAAAGGTTTAAGATATTTTTGTGATTACGTATAAATTTCTTGCTCTTAAGATCACATTAAGAAGATCTTAGGTGGTGATGCGATCGATAGATGGGAGGCAAAAAGATGGATTCCGAGGATTTACGAGTAAGATTTAGATAATTATTATTATCTATGTCGGGAAATCTAATCTTGAAAATAGATCTGTCAGGAGGCTTCACGTGAACGCACCCAAACTTTAACGTGGATTTGATGTCTCCAAGTACTTGGGAGTTGTGAATCCACTCTCTTAAGTCTTACCTTTAATTAAATACAATCCCACTTCCCGCTCGATCTTTACAACAAACTCCAAGACAATAATGTAGTTGTGGGCTATAAATCATTATTAAATTATGGGCCCAGTTTGGCGGGCCCATTTCACAATAATATTTGTTGAATCGAAGCGTCAAGGTCGGATTTTATTTTTATATTATATGCAATATAAGATCAAGAGCAGGGTTGGCAATGGCCGGTCTTGCTAATTTTTAAAAAATTAAAAGTATAAAATAATAATTTTTTAATTGAGTTTAAATTTGGGCCTATGTGAGGCTTAACTCTTTTAAGTAAAATAATATTGTTCTATTTAAAAAATTAAGTTTATGATTGATTTGGACCTAATTTAACCAATGAATCGACCAATTGAAAATACCTGAATTTAAACCCATGAATCATCTCATTGCCGTCCCTAATCAAAAGTTACAATTTTATTGATTTAAGAAAATAACTTAGTACGGTGATTTTCATTCATAAAATTATATATAAAACTCTCACTTCTTATAAATTCATTCTTATTTTTCTTTTTCATACTTCAATATTTACTTTCACTTTTAGTTAAGAATTATTGAACATTTTCATAAAGGTATTTGATTTATTTACTTTCTATCGAAAACAAACTCTCTACTAATTAAAAGCTTAATTGTTTTCCTTCTCTAAATTTGACTATTTTTGCTTCTCCAATTATTATTTCATATTTATACAAATTGTAATCTTATACTTTACTTCTATTTTTAATTAAGAACCAAATTATTTATGGTACATATTGTTCTATATATTTTAATATAATAGAAATAATATTAATTTTGATCAATATTTGAGTTTCACTTTTCTTGTGATAATAACTCACACTTCTCTTTTCACAATAACTCTAAATCTCTGTTGCATTCTTTTATATAGAAGGAGGAAAATATTTATTTGTTTTTATTATTCTATAATAAAAATTTACTATTATACAAATTTACTATTTGATTTCAAAAGTATATTTTTTTATAATTTTCCTTTTTATTATTATTAAATTTAAAAATCTAGAAAGACTGACCAGACTTGCAGCAAACTGTTTTAAGATTGTCTTTGCTAATGTTGTTAACTAAAATGATTAATTACAAGAAACTGTCGAACTAAACAACAAAAAGGGCTTTCTTCCTCACAATTGATTCTCCAATTCAACTCCAAAACATGAAAAATTTTCTACCAGATTGGTATTGGAACATTTTGATCCTAGACAAATGTTTATGTGCAGGACAACCATAGAAATGGACCAGCAGCAAAAAAAGCACCATTAACCAAGAGGTATCCAAGTAAAAGTACAGCAGATGGTCATCAAATTCAATCACAACCTTACATATCAGTCACTGCTGCTCATCACCTGGCAGCTCTTCCCCAAGACCTCGTTGTGCAATTCTGTAATACAGTATACCCATAGTCGCCATACAAGCCCTGCAGATGGTTATATGGAATTTGCATTAGTGAAACAGCCCTAGTTACAAACATTAGTGGCAATAGCTCTGGCTTTATAGGATTCTTGCTTGAGATATTGTCTTGGAACTAGTTAGTTTAGCGTTACAGGTAGCACTCATTGTGCTTGTATCGTGTGATCCTTGATAGTCAAATTAACAAAGATCTATATGATATTTAAAGTTCATAACTAGGTTGCTATGAAGAGAAAGGTGGAATATGGTAACAAACGGAAAAGCATAGACATTACATGATTGCTATGAAGAGAAGAATTTTTCTTGGGTCCATCCTTGATGGCCTTTGATGCCTTGAGCGACCTTCTAAGGCTTCATCTGCATTTGATGAATCCTTCCGTGGAGGCGCAGTTACTGGTAAAGTTGGCAATGCCGTTGACCAGAAAGGAAGCAATGCCCTGAGGAACTTATGACGAAAAGGACCTACACATAAATAAAAAAACTCATATAGAGCTTAAGAAACAGGCACAATAATCAACTAAATAGACATTCCACTACTTTTTGCCCCTCTTCTCAATCATTAAACAAGTACATTTCAAAAGTGAATTAATTTGTTCATAATGGCACGTTATTAATCAATATGCTCAGAAGATGTGCAGGAACCATGAGGTAGGACCTATTTGCAAGAGTAGCATCATTATGGTCCATTTGCATGAGTATCACTGTTTCCTAGTCTATATAGGTAGATTTCTACTCACCCCTTCTACTGTATTTTTTACGATTTCCATCTTCATCATCTGCATAATACGATATTTCAGAATTCTGCCTTTCAACATGAAGGCCACCCTTTCTCGTTGTAGCACCAGGCTGGTTTGAATGCAAGAATTGCAAAACAAAATAGCATTACTCAGAAAGACGAGATATTGGCTTACATGCAGTTGGAAAATCTTAATATGGCAATTTAATTGCAGGAGAAATATCAGGAAAAGAAGGGAATGAAATGCAAGTCTTACACCAGTAGGACTTGAGCTCTTCAAATAATTCCCTCCTGAACTGGGTCCATCAATCTCCACAATATCAGAGACAGAGATCTTAGAAGGTCCTGCAGCAGTTCCAGCTGAATATCCATCAGACACTTTTATCTCATCTTTAGTTGCTGAGGTTGAAGAAGAAATGGTAACCAATGGATCTGATGCAAACGCAGGTGGTGGTGAGGGAAATGAGATAGGATGATTTCCAAATAAGTTCTTTTCCAGCCCACTCTGCACAGCAAAAATAAGGTCTCCAGAATCTTACTAAACAAGGATTAGGAAGACCAATAATTAAAGCTCCTCTTTCAAGAATTGTTTTGGTATCCCGTAACCATGCAAAAATTGCCCCTTGATTCCAAGTATGCAAAACTCAATTTTAATTCAAAATGGAGGACAAATGTTCCAACATTTTGTAGTGGCAGAATGATGTTTCTCCAGAGGAGATTGTTTGCTTAGTTGCATCAAGGAAAAAATTATAGCATTAGGCTATCAAGTAACTAGTTGAGAGAATGTCTAAGCGAAATCCATAAATATCCGTAGAAAAAAACTGTCACATCTTGAACTCTGAGCTCTGCTTTCGGATACTGCTGATACTTTCAAACAAAGAGATAGCCCCCCTTCAAGATTTGCTGGATTCACACATTAGCATCACCATCACCACCTCAATCTTCTTTCTTTTGGGTCTCTCTGTGTGTTACCGAGGGAATAAAACATGACAGAAGGGGAAAGTAGGGAAAGAATGAGGGAGGAAGAGGGGGAGAAGGGGAAGAGGGTTACCATCTTTCTCTGGGTCAGGAGTCATGATTTTCAATAAATTCTAGCAAACCGATCCAGGCTGAATAATATTGTTATTAAGAAGAAGAACTCAATGAATGAGACATATCTCCACTTGGAAAAATAAGGGAAGGGTATTTGAGTGGAGTATAACCACCTTAACAAGAAAAACAAACAAGATGATTACTCAGTTCACAAACCATGATGAAAAGGCAGCAAAAATGGTGATAACCGTCTCAATATATACAAACTAATCATTGGAACAAAATATTAAGAATAGTGCAACTGTGAACATGAATGCTCCACTTGCATAATTCAATGATTAAATTAAAAATCGACAGACACTTATTAAACCAGCCATTACTACAGAATGTTACGAAGGACCGAGCATAAAACCTGCATGATAGCTTCTCTCAATTTTGAATGTAGACGAGATCCTGAGTCTTTAATACTCTTGGGAGGCCATAACTGCAAAGGCACAGCACCTTATGGAAATAAGCTAAGATATCTAGGAAATCATAACTTCAAACAAATTCTACATAAAGCCACTACAAACTAAAATACGACATCTAATGACAACAAGAAATCACATAAGGGCTGAATTTGTCTAGTGAAGCTTTATTTGATAGAAAGAGACATTATAAGCTATTAAAAAATGATGGGACAGAGCCAATAAGAGGGAACTCCTAAGCAGCTAAAAACGTCAGGGAAATCCTTAATTCCACATTTTAGGAGTAAATAGTTCTTCCTGTTTAAAACTATAAAGGTTGAAATCTTATATGAATACACCACAAGGCTCATCAATCTGCTAAACCGATACAAACATCACTAACCAAAGAAGGGATGCAAGTTCCACATAGAATGTCAAAGAGGACACCACCCAAAAAGGTGGACATCACATATATTTACTTGTCCATCATGTCCATATATATTACAAGTCTTGCATCCCAAAATTTCAGAGGAAGATGCACTAATTTTCTTCATATCATTGAATATAAATAGTCTTCACACCCTATTTTAAAATTATCACTTACAATCAGAAAAAATGGTTATGCAGGATAATTATTTAAAACATAGATAAAGGAAGATGATTCAGCAGTACACTTACTGATATTGAACATGAAGGACACACATAGCCAGCTGGTGCTGTATGCGGAGGAAAGCTTTTGATATGTGAAACCAAGCAGCTCGTATGTATAACATCTATATGTAAACCCAGAAATGATAACGCAGGTGATTCCACTACTTCAAAGGATCTCAACAAATAACTAGTTAACTAAAACACATACGCAAGCAACCCAATCTTGTGGTTTGGGAATCATCTACTTCTTCAAGTACAGCTTGGCAAGAACAACATTTTGGAGGCCAATCATACTCTCCATCGATAACCCATTCAGAATATGTACGAACCTACAGAATAAGAAAATACACATCCAAGGTAAGCCCTAAAAGAACTTTGTAAAAGAACTTTTCCGTGTCACACATAAATGTATAGACGATTTCAACATACAACATACGACATACAAATATATACTTTCCACTTATCAGGCCTTTCCCTGATTTATGAATTTTACTTTCCCTCTCTGATCTCCCTTTTAGCTATTATTTTTAGGCCCACTAAGGCAATATTTCCTCTCACATTTGTTCTTTTCATAACCATAGTACAATAAATCAGAAAAATAGCATAAAATTAGGGATAGCACAACTGAAACGGTTTAACATGATAAAGCTTCGTACATACCACGCAGATTTGATGCTCTGGAAAGCAGATGCACTCCCCACAAACGGGGACCTTGTGCACGAAGCAATATAATTTAGTAGCCTGAAACAAAAGAGATATCCAAACATCAATGTTCAATAAAATCAATGATAAAAATCTCAGAACCCTCAATTACCCATTGATTAAGTCTACCCAACCTAATCAATCAATCAGATTCTAACTCACAAGCAACCATCAAAGTTGACCAGCAAATGCATTTAGCTCTATACATGGTTCTCAAACCAAAGGGCCCCATTGATCATGATCAAATTTATAAATTCCATGTAAGCTTACAACACGAAATGAACAAATCAGATCTATAACTAGAATCTCCTCCAACTAATAATCAAGCGAGAGATAGAGAGATGATGTACCTTACGGCATCTGCAGACCACCATTGCAGACACAATTCAACAAGGTTTGCTCGTAATTGCGATAATTGCAGTCTACAAACTGAACTTAGAACTGAATTTCCTCGAATCCCCCTAGAGCCAGACTCAGAAGAAAGGAAAAAAGAAAACAAAGTGAGAAGGGAAGATCCGATGTGTGCAACAGTGCAAGTGATTTTTTTTCTTAGTTTGGAGCTAAGCATATGGACTATATTCAATTAGGGCCCAATAGCTGCAAATGGGCCTTAACAAGGTCCAAGAACTATTTGAATTTCAAACAATTTAAGCGTATCAATTTGTGATTTCCTAATTCAAATTCAACTTCCCTCTTCTTCTTCTCTTGCTATTTCGGCGATGACGGCCGTCGTCCCACCTCCTAACTCCGGCCGCGAGCTGTCTAACCCGCCGGCAGACGGGATCTCAAACCTTCGTTTCTCCAACCACAGCGATCATCTACTCGTGTCATCTTGGGACAAGGTACCACTAATTTTTCACTTCTACTCTCACCTACCCCAGAACCCTAGAAAGCCTCAAGTTTTTAGACTCTCTTTTTGTCTGCAGACTGTTAGATTGTACGATGCGAGCGCTAATTTGTTGCGAGGAGAGTTCATGCACGGTGGTCCCGTGCTTGACTGCTGCTTCCACGATGACTCCTCCGGTTTCAGTGCTAGCGCTGACAATGCTGTGCGACGGTCAGTTCTTGTTTTATTAATTTCCCAATTTTCTGTTGATTCGTTGAGTTTTGTTAAACATTGAATATGAAAATCGTTATGATCATTGGAAATGATGCTTCAGGTTGGTTTTTAATCACGGAAAGGAGGATATTTTAGGAAGGCATGATGCTCCAGTTCGTTGCATTGAGTATTCATATGCAGCAGGTGAGTTGGATTAAGATTTGCTTGTCTTATTCTATGCATTTCACTTTTAACGAATTTTCCCAACTTTGATTATGATCTGTGAGAATGAATTGAGTTAACCTAGACATCTGTTTGTGGAAACATCTATTGGAATGAGTTAAGAGCAACTTATCGTAGAGAATAGATTGAATAGTTTTAGGATTTTATTTTGTATTGTGATATTTCTCATGAGTATAATTGCAGGGCAAGTTATCACTGGTAGCTGGGACAAGACGCTGAAGTGTTGGGATCCCAGAGGATCCAGTGGACAGGAGCGTACTCTTGTAGGCACATATCCTCAACCTGAGCGTGTTTATTCTTTGTCTCTTGTTGGGAATCGTTTAGTTGTAGCTACTGCAGGAAGACACGTAAATGTTTATGATTTGCGGAATATGTCTCAACCTGAACAACGTAGGGAATCTTCATTGAAATATCAAACTAGATGTGTGCGCTGTTATCCCAATGGCACAGGTAATGTCCACATTGTGACGATTTGATAGAACCATGTTGTGAAAGTTATGGTGAAAATGTACTGGTTCTTTTTCTCTTTATGAGAATAGAAAACAAAAGGATGCTTTATACACCGTTTAATATGTTGAAGTTTATTTTGTAACTCATATTTGGGAACTGTATGCAGGATATGCTCTTAGTTCTGTTGAAGGGCGGGTCTCAATGGAATTTTTTGATCTTTCTGAGGCTAGTCAAGCCAAAAAGTAAGCATTCAACAATCTAGGTTATAATGTACAAATTGGATACTGTTCTTCTTGATTAGTTACTGCGCTTTCCATCTTAAGTGTTAAATTTGTTGGTGTATATCTGGCTCTTGTAATGTGTAAACATAATTGTCCAAAAGCAGTGCCAACAGATCTTTTAAATGTTTTAACATTTTCAGCTCACCTAGGGTAAGCCTCCAGTTTCACCACATCTGTATTTGAATGTAATACCAACCCATCCAATAACCCTAACTAGTCTTCCATTTGAAGGGATCAAAGGATTTTTATGAACACCTTAAGAACAAAAGATAAAGAACATGCATATCAGATAGTTAACTTCCAAAAGCAGCTTATGTCGACCAAATAATTCTGCTTTCTTGTCCAAAATCAAATAAGAATCTCTTTACTGAGGAAAACTGGGAATACATTATTGTGCTGCATGATGAATATCAGTTTTCTTCTTTACATGTGAATTCAGGAGATTAATGTGTCTTCTATTAATCCTTTGTGGATTCCCTTTGAATTGATGATATAAAAATGTCATGAGTTCTTCAGGTTCTTGTTCTGCTAACCATCACCTCAGAAAGTGGTGTATAGTCATGATTCATGCAGGCTTTAGTCATGTAAAAATATTTGTATGTATATTATGGTGACAAGGTCTCTTGTTTTCTGATTATTATTTGTTCATGTACTTTCTAATAATTTACAGATATGCATTTAAGTGCCATCGAAAATCAGAGGCTGGAAGAGACATTGTCTATCCTGTTAACGCCATTGCTTTTCATCCTGTGTAAGTTTTCACTTATTGATGAATCTTATTTTCAGTAAATGGTTTCTTTCTATATGCGTTTTGGTTCTTCTTGCTGATTGTGGCTTATATGTGCTTAAATTGGTTTTTGGATTCTCTCCTTAATGGTGATCCTAGCACTGTTTATACATGAAGTTGGATTACCAATGCATCATATTTACTCGATGACTGAATGGATGCTCAGGTGAAATGAGCCCTCTTTCCATTTACAAATTTTGAGAATCCTTGAAATGTTTTAACTACATATGTAGCTGTTTTTAAACATTGCGAGAGCTGTTTTGTTTATTTGATTTCTGATATAGGAAATGTTAACCGAAGTCCAGTATAAATCCTTACTAGACAGTAAAGGCACGATGAGTTCATTAGAGTCTAGCTGGCTTTGGTTTCTCAACTTACAGGCTTGAGTATTCTTGACGTGCTTAAAGTGAAACAATTCCATCTATGTGTGCTTATTCTCCTAAAATTTGACCTGTAGCTATGGTACATTTGCAACTGGAGGTTGTGATGGTTTTGTAAACGTATGGGATGGCAACAACAAAAAGAGATTGTATCAGGTGATTAGTTAAAACTACTTATCTGCAGTTTTAACTTCAACAAAGGCTATTTCTTATTCTTCTTTTAACGTTTGTGTGAATTTATCCAGTACTCAAAGTACCCATCCAGCATTGCTGCACTGTCGTTTAGTAGAGATGGTCGTCTGTTGGCTGTGGCGTCAAGTTACACATTTGAGGAGGGAGATAAACCGTAAGGACTTCAGCCTTGCATGTTTTCATCTTTAGCTGTTTCCCCCTCGTGGTGACCCTAATTATTCCACTTCTATATTGCTTGCAGTCATGAGCCAGATGCCATCTTTGTGCGGAGTGTAAATGAAGTTGAAGTGAAGCCAAAACCGAAAGTGTACCCAAACCCCCCTGCATAACAAAATTCCTTAAAACCTCTGTTCTATGGTGCTTACATATGCTGTACTTCATGAATGTGTATGGGCTTCATATTCTTGTGAAGCTGGGCAAACTTTTAAAGACTTTGCCTCTAGTACGAGACAAATTTATTTATTTCTCATTTGAAGTGACAGTTGATGCCGTGTCCCATTCTGCATCGAGTTCCAAGGTCACCCTGATTGCTTTAATCACTTGTACTTATCTCTAGTCATTTTCATTCAGTTTTTGCTTTTCTCGGTGTGTTGATGATCTTAAATTTTATGCCTCTAATGGAAGAAATCCTCAGTATCGGAGGCTGACAATTATGACATTATCTTGGTTATCATTTAGGCTTTTTAGCGTAGAACCTCCTTCCGACTGCAGTAACTACCCTTTTTACTTACATAAGACCCCTAAATACGGGCTGTTGAAAACTAGAAATTGTACCTATACATATCAGTGAAGAGGAGAAGGACGTGTTATTGTCCATTGCATTACAACAATAACTAATATCCTGTTCTACATGCGAAGTTTTAACACAATCCAATCCTTGCCAACTTTACACTTTTGTATACAGAGCAATCACCCCACCATCAAGATAAAAGTAGCAACCTTGACATTCAAGTCAATATTTATACTATAATCATGGGATTCCAATGCCTTCTAGTTACCTAAATCCTGAAGGAGCTGCTCTTGGACCAACTGCTGCAGCCCTCATGGCTTTACTTTGAGCAAGCATCGCGTCGTAGTCCTGTATATCAAAAGGGTCAATCCCAATATGCAGAGAGCTCCATAGTTTAACAAGATACATAATCAAAGATATGATGATGCATTTACCCGTTTCTCAAATGCAATATCACTGGAGTCAATAATCTTGTCTGCAAGACCATAGTCTATGGCTCCTTGGGCATTGAAATACTTGGGTCGCTGGATGTCTTTACTAATTTCTTCTTTTGATTTTCCCGTTCCTTTGGCCAATAGATCAATGTAATATTCGGTATTTGCATCCAGTTCCTTGGCCTGATAAAAGGTTCATTATCAGACAAGAAAATGGGAATCTGTAGACAGAGATAAGAGGCAGAATGAGCAAACCTTGATCCACATATCAATCACAGGTCCACTTGATTTATTGACTTTAGGAAGATAAAGCTTTGCTGCAAAAGAAAAACATGGCAAATATGTCAATAATTTCATATTTGTATAATAAATCACAAATTCCAACAATGGGATTAATCAATATCTATAATAATCTTGGATTGAAAGGTTCTTTAATATAATTTCACACCGTCCATGACCAAGTTGTTTGATTCTCTCACCATGCTGGCTTACAACTGAGACATCAGCTTATAATTTGCTTTTATTTGAGTGATTTTCTTATATGATTAAATGATCATATTTTTCTAAATCATAGGCTCTGAAGTTTGAAATATTATGTTGTGACTATTTCTAAAATTTACTCCAAAATTGTTGGCTATCCAGCTGCAAACTTTTTCTAATAAATGAAAGCAAATTAAATTCACGAAAAAATAAAAGCACGTACATGGAGAAACACCACTGTTCTATTACTTGCTAAAATACAACACGATATCAATTCTAATCTTTATTACTTGCTAAAAATGCAACACGATCCAGTAAATCAATTGTAATCTCACGAAGTTTAAAGGAAAGAAAAGGGATCATACTAGATGAGTTTGGCTGCAGAGCACGATAGCCCTTTTCTCCAAGAGATAGAAGCATTGCTGCTTGACCAAATGCCATGCCACAATTTACAGTGTAGATCGTTGATTTGCAGTACTTCAGAAAATAAAAAAGATATCCTTAGGACAGGCTTAAGCAATTAAGCAATTCCATTTAAATATGAACAGAAAAGAAAATATCTACACTCCTTTCCTTTGCAAATGAACAAATGCATTATATAGTGCATGAAATCAAAGTCTAGGTCAAATTAAAACAAAATTAGGTTGCACAAAATAACGCAGATATACTAATGCAAATGCAGAGTCAGGAATAGAGCAGGGGGTACAGAGAAATGTATCAGCCATGAAGCATGGCCCAGTGGGTCAAATGCACAAGCTCAAAGCCAGAGTTGCAGATAGATTGCGCTGAACTTTGATTAAACTGGCCGCATGACATAATATGGAGTACTGACAAGGAAACGAGCAGCATGACTACAGCAGTTTTTAACTAAGATCAGATTTATATTGCTACAAAAAGGAATCATAGAACTGACAAATAGATTGAAAGTGACTTTACAAAAGCTAAGGTGCAACTATTGAACCTAAGATTAACACCATTTAAGTTTACTTTGGGACATCTACAATAAACCTTTTGGTGCTGGTATAGAGGGACAACTTAATCAAATTGTGGAAGAAATAAAGGGATAAGGGAGACTAAAAAATGAACTTGATTTGCCGTTGATAAACAGTACTTATCACCATAAAAAAGGGGAAGTATAAAGAAGAAATCAACTCAAGCTAGACTATAAGTTAGTATTAATGGAATAACAAAAGGCAACATTATCAGACAAATGGAAGCAAAAATGTTACTCCAGAAAATAATTATCAACCTTATAAAATTTACTGCAAGAAAGTTGAAGCTGCATACTGATAGGAGGAGCAGAGGAGAGAATGAATTAGACAATGAGAGGGACAATAACAAAGGGAATAAACCACTAGTCTGGAAAGTGTACTCTAGGAGAAAGAATAGTGGGCCAGGGGGAGAGTTAGTTAATAGCTGATGTGGCTAAGTGGTTAGGCGTAACAGAATGTAAGTGAGTGAGGGGGAGTTATGTAGAGGACGGAGGGCAGGAGAGAGGAGGCTGAAAGAGTGTTAGATTTGTGGCAGAAGGAGAGTCAAGCCTTCTGAGGAGCAATTCTGCTCTGGATAGTATACAATACTATACTTCTAGACTGTAATGATATATATACATTACAGCTATATTTCAATAAAACAGTAAATCTCTAGTATCTTAAGACTAGAGTTCTATCATTGGTCCGACCTGCCGGATCAATCACCCGCGGGAAGAAGGGGAGTTCTTCTTTTTTTTTTTTGTATTACGAAGGTTCATCTTGATGCCACCAAAGATGTCGGATAGGGTTGATTTGTTGGAATCTCGGATGGCTAGCTTAGAGGCAGGGGTTGAGGATATTCAATCAACAATGCGATTGGCTATGGGAGAATTGCAGCGATCTTTACTGCTGGAAATGAGCAAATTGATGGGAAAGCGACCAGAGGAGGGACAAGGTAGTGATACCTCTGAGAGGAGACCTACGGTAGCTGGTGAGAAGGGTACACAGCAGACGCAACAGCATTTCCAGTCGGAACAGTCGTTGGGTAACATGGAGGAGTATAGAATGTCGGTGAGGAAAGTGGAGTTACCTATGTTTGATGGGTCGGATCCAGTAGGGTGGATTACGAGAGCAGAGATTTACTTCGAAGTGCATGGCACTTCTGAAGATGTGAAGATCAAATTAGCTCTCTTAAGCATGGAGGGGTCGACCATTCACTGGTTTAACCTCCTCAGGGAAACCGAAGTTGAATTAACGTGGGAGAGGTTAAAAAAAGCTCTTATCGATAGGTATGGCGGAAGGCGATTTGAAAATCCTTTCGAAGAGCTCTCTGATTTACGTCAAACGGATTCGGTAGAAGAATATATAGAGGCTTTTGAGTTTGTGTCCTCACAGGTGGGTCGTTTACCGGAGGCACAATTCATGGGTTATTTCATGAGTGGACTGCGGGAAGATATCAGACGAAGGGTGCGCACGTTCAGTCCAGCTAATCAGTCCCAAATGATGAAAATCGCTAGGGCAGTAGAAGAAGAGTTGAACGGAGAACAAGGAAGATATGAATCAGCTGCTTTCCGATATCGCAACTGGACTCATAGAGGGGAAGCCGTTTCTAGAAACAATATCAGGGGTAGCCAGACACATTCAGAGTCGGGTCACTCACGCTCGATGGGTTATGGAGCGGGTAAGGAAGAAAATGGGTCGGGTCGAACCCGCGACCCAAATAACTCACGTTTCTACGGAAACGCACCTCCCCGAACGGGGGTTTCTCACACCGTGACGCCGGTGAGACGTGCAGAGGGGGAAAGAAGGGCACCGACTGAGAAGAACAGGGGGTTACGACATATTTCTTACCAGGAGTTGATGGACCGGAAAGCTAAGGGGTTATGTTTCAGGTGTGGAGAGAGATTCCACCCCTTACATCAGTGTGCAGAAAAGCAATTACGGTTGTTGATATTGGATGACAACGAAACACTAAATGACGAAGGGGAAATAATAGCTATTGAAGGTGCTGAGGTTGGGGACGAAGAAGTGGCTTTGGAATGTCGAACTATGGGGGTGTTCGGAATCAACAAAATTGTGCTAACTGAAAGTAAAACCATGAGGATAGAAGGGGAGATACGTGGGGTTCCTATTGTAGTGTTAGTGGACAGTGGCGCAAGCCACAATTTCATTTCTCCAAAGCTCGTTAGCGGATTGGGATTACAGATAGACATGACTAGGAATTTGGGAGTTCGTTTGGGAGATGGCCACAAGGTGACAACAAATCAGAAGTGCATAGCTATTCCTATTCGGATGGGGGACTTAGAGCTGAGAATAGATGCACATGTACTGGAATTGGGAGGAATGGATATTATATTAGGGGTGGCTTGGTTGCAGACGTTGGGTAAAGTTATTGTTGACTGGAAAGAGATGACAATGCAGTTTCAATATGATGGGCGGAGTGTTGAATTACGTGGCAATACGGACAGCAGAGTAAGCCAACAGGGAGGAGTTAAGTATGCTGGAGGTCCAGCATCCCTGCATAGCTTATTAGAATGCTTGACGAGTGACTCTCCAGTAGCTGAAGTTGTGGAACCAACAGAAAACCAGCAGTCTCAATTGAACCAAAGGGAGCAGAAGGAGCTGAATCGGGTACTAACACAATTTTCAGATGTATTCCAAGAGTTGAAAGGATTACCTCCCAAAAGGAGGCATGCTCATACTATTGTATTGCAGCAAGGACATGGCCCTATCAGTGTAAGACCCTATAGATACCCTCACCACCACAAAGATGAAATTGAGAAACAAGTTCAGCAGATGTTGCAAGTAGGTATCATAAGGCATAGTTCCAGTGCTTACTCCAGCCCAGTCATTTTAGTTAAAAAGAAGGATGCATCTTGGAGAATGTGCGTTGATTATAGGGCACTAAATAGGATTACTATACAAGATAAGTATCCTATTCCGGTGGTCGATGAATTATTAGATGAATTGCATAATGCTCATGTTTTTTCTAAGTTAGACCTCAAATCGGGATATCATCAAATTAGGGTTGTGGAAGAAGACATACCCAAGACAGCTTTCCGGACTCATAACGGTCATTACGAGTTTCTCGTGATGCCGTTCGGGTTAACCAATGCACCGGCTACTTTTCAGGCAACAATGAATGATATCTTCAGGTCTTTCCTTAGAAAGTTTGTTTTGGTTTTTTTTGACGACATCCTGGTTTATAGTGCAGATTGGGCTTCTCATATTATTCATTTATCACAAGTTTTGGAGGTATTACAGCACAACAAATTTGTAGCTAATAAACAGAAATGCAGTTTTGGAAGACAAACAGTGGCATATTTGGGGCATATCATTTCTGGGAAGGGAGTAGCTGTGGATCCTACTAAAATTAGTAGTGTATTGGCATGGCCCATTCCTAGGAACGTTAAAGGGGTAAGAGGATTCCTTGGATTGACTGGATATTACCGTAAGTTTATTATGAACTATGGTAAGATAGCTAAGCCGTTGACTGAAATGACTAAGAAGGAGGGGTTTCACTGGAATTCTGCAGCTTTGGAGTCTTTTGAGGCTTTAAAAAAGGCGTTGACCACATCCCCAGTATTAGCTCTTCCCAATTTTTCACAACCCTTTGAGATTGAATGTGATGCATCAGGTAATGGAGTGGGTGCTGTGTTGATGCAAAATCAAAGACCAATAGCTTATTTCAGTAAAGCTTTTTCAGCTGGGAATCTGTCAAAGTCAGCATATGAGAAAGAATTGATGGCTCTAGTATTGGCAGTGCACCATTGGCGCCACTACTTGCTTGGAAGACCTTTTGTAGTTTACTCTGATCAGAAAAGTTTACGTTACCTGTTGTAGCAACGGATTACTACAACTGATCAGCAGTGTTGGATAGCTAAACTACTGGGGTATCACTTCGAAATCATATATAAACCGGGTCCAGAAAACAAGGCAGCTGATGCACTATCACGGGTGCATGATGAAGGGGAGTTTCAGACCATTATAACGTTTCCAGTGTGGACTAAAGGTAAGCAAATTCAGCAGGAGGTGCAACAAGATCCGATATTGTGTAACATTATTCGAGACCTACAACAGAATCCTAATTCCAAACCAAGTTTTTCATGGCATCAGGGGGTTCTTCTGCACAAGGGAAGATTGGTTCTTTCAGCTACATCTCCTTTGGTTCCTGTGTTGCTGAAAGAATATCATTCTTCGCCTATGGGAGGACATTCAGGATTTTTAATCTGTACTGGATTGGAATGAAGAAGTCTATTCAAGACTTTGTTAAGTCTTGTGACACATGCCAGAGGCAAAAATATGTTGCTACTTCTCCCGGGGGTCTGCTGCAACCTCTGCCCATTCCCAATCAGATTTGGGAAGATATCTCAATGGACTTCATAACAGGGCTTCCAAGGTCTAGAGGTTTTGAGGCAGTGCTGGTCGTGGTGGATAGGTTATCTAAGTATGGCCATTTCATCCTTTTAAAACACCCTTATACTGCTAAGAGTGTGGCTGAGGTGTTTGTTAAGGAAATAGTCCGCTTACATGGAGTTCCGTTATCAATTGTAAGCGACCGTGATCCTTTGTTTGTAAGTCATTTTTGGAGAGAATTGTTTCGTCTCCAAGGTACCTTGCTTAAAATGAGTTC
>JANZXR010000171.1:38289693-38322298 GCA_027575705.1 Erythroxylum echinodendron
ATGCCATTATCATAGGATATGTACTTGAATATGCTTGAATGTTTGGGTATGTATCATGTGGTAGTGGGATGTTGCATTTAGACTGACGAGCTTCTATACCAAAGAAGTATCAGAGTAAACCCAAATCTTTTGTCTGAAAATGATGGAACAGATGTGTCTTCAATTGTTCAATCCCACGTTGATCACTTCTTGTAATGACAATACAATTATATAAAATAACAGTTTACAACTTCCTATTTTATCACTATACAACTATATACAACTCAACACTCCCCCTCAAGCTGAAGCATATAAATCATATACACCAAGCTTGTTACATATAAATTCAACACGAGAACTTCTGAGAGATTTGGTCAAGATGTTTGCTAGTTTATTTGTGAATTGACATGACTAGTAATGATGGAATCAGAAAAAATTTTCTTTTGAATAAAGTGGCAATCAATTTCTATATGTTTGGTTCTTTCATGAATTACTAGATAAGAAGCAATATGGAAAGCAGCTTAATTGTCACACAATAACTTCATTTGTGATACTTCTTTAAATTTTAAATCATAAACTAATTTATTTAACCAAATAAGTTCAAAAGTTGCTAGAGTCATTGCACGATATTCTACTTCTGCACTCGATATGACAACAACATCTCGCTTCTTATTTTTCCACGATACAAGATTTCCTCCAAACAAGAGCATAAAACCCTGAAGTAGAATGCCTATCGTATGGAAAACATGCCCAATCAGCATCAGAGTATCCATTAATTTGTGAATGACCCCGTTTTCATGTAATGATCCTTTTCTTGGTGCACCCCTAATGTACCTCAAATTTCGAATGACTGAATCTTAATTATTATCACATAAAGCTTATAAGAATTGAATAACAACACTAACAGAGAAAGAAATATCAGGTCATATAATGGTAAGATAATTAAGTTTTCCTACCAATCTCTGATATCTGTCAAGATCAGCAAGTGGCTCCCCCTGATAAAGTAAAAGCTTTAAATTAGGATCCATAAGAGAGTCTACAGGTCTACAGTCTGGCGTCCTTGTTTCTTCTAGAATATACAATTCATACTTTCTCTAGGAGGATACAATACCAGATTTAGACTAAGCAGCTTGTATACCAAAGAAGTATCGGAGTAAACCCAAATCTTTTATCTGAAAATGATGGAACAGATGTGTCTTTAATTGTTCAATCCCACGTTGATCAATTCCAGTAATGACAACACAACTATATAAAATAACAATTTATAACTTCCTATTTTATCACTATACAACTATATACAACTCAACACTCCCCCTCAATTTGAAGCATATAAATCATATGCACCAAGCTTGTTACATATAAATTCAATACGATAAATTCTGAGAGATTTGGTCAAGATGTTTTCTAGTTTATTGGCTGAACTGACATGACTAGCAGTGATGGAATCAGACAAAATTTTCTTTTGAATAAAGTGGCAATCAATTTCTATGTGTTTGGTTCTTTCATGAATTACTGGATAAGAAGCAATATGGAAAGCAGCTTAATTGTCACATTATAACTTCATCTGTGATACTTCTGTAAATTTTAAATCATAAACTAATTGCTTCAATCAAATAAGCTCAAAAGTTGCTGGAGCCATTGCACGATATTCTACTTCTGCACTCGATATGACAACAACATCTTGCTTCTTACTTTTCCACGATACAAGATTTCGTCCAACAAGAACATAAAACCCTGAAGTAAAATGCCTATCAGATGGAAAACCTGCCCAATCAACATCAGAGTATCCAATAACTTATGAATGACCCCAACTTCATATAATAATCCTTTTCCTAGTGCACCCTTAATGTACCTCAAAATTCGAATGACTGCATCCCAATTATTATCTCATAAAGATTTTAAGAATTGAATAACAACACTAACAGAGAAAGAAATATCAAGTCATATAATGGTAAGATAATTAAGTTTTCCTATCAATCTTTGATATCTACCAGGTTTAGCAAGTGGCTCCACCTGATAAAGTAAAAGCTTTGAATTAGGATCCACAAGAGAGTCTATAGGTCTACAGTATGATGCCCCTGTTCTTTTAGAATATACAATGCATATTTTCTCTGGGAGAGTACAATACCAGATTTAGACTAAGCAACTTCTATCCTAAAGAAGTATCGGAGTAAACCCAAATCTTTTGTTTGAAAATGATGAAGCAGATGTGTCTTCAATTGTTCAATCCTATGTTGATCACTTTCAGTAATGACAATATCATCCACATAGACAATCAAATAGATACATTTTTCTGATGATGTATATTTATAGAAGACAGAATGATCAAACTCATATTAAATTATACCAAACTCTTGAACAACATAACTAAACCATCCAAACCAAACACTAGGAGATTGTTTCAAATCATATAAAAGCGATGAAGCATACACACTAAGTTAGACCCCCCTTGAGTAACAAATTCAGGTTGTTGCTCCATATAAATCTCTTCCTCATGCTCACCGTGGAGAAAGGCATTTTTAATGTCCAATTGACAGAGAGGCCATTGGCAAATGGCAACCATAGATAAAAAGAAGCGAACAGAAGACATTTTGGCCACAGGAGAAAAAGTTTCATAATAATCCAACCCAAAAGTCTGTGTATACCCTTTAGCCACCAAACATGCCTTTAGTCGATCAACTTGATCTTCTAGACCAATTTTGACCGTATATATCCAATAATAACCAACAATGAAATGACTTGAAGGCAATGGAACTAACTTTTATGTATCATTACTATGTAAAGCAGTCATTTCTTCAACCATTGCTTGAGGCCACCCGGGATCACTAAAGGCCTCATGTATATTAGAAGGAATTGAGACATTGGAGAGGGTGGATACGAAAGAAAAATATAATGGTGATAAACAATGATAACTAAGAAAATTATAAATAGGATAAGGGTTGCGTGTGGAACGTGTACCTTTGCGAATGGCAATGGGAAACTGATCTTCAAGAGGTAGAATCGTAATAGGTGAGGAATCCAGAGTAGGAACTAAATCAATAGGAGCCTCTACAGGGTTCTCATTATCAAGATCAAACTCATTGGTATGATATGGAAGAGTACCATTCTCAAGAGAGGAGTATTCATTAAGATGTGAACAATAGACAGACTTTAAAAGAGGATTAGAAAGGGAAGCAACATAAAGAACATGTGTAATGGAAGGAATTGGAACGAACTCACTGATAAATGTGATATTTGTTGAAGATGATGATTAGAATGGAGAACATTCAAAAAATGTAACATCAGCAGAAACAAAATAAAGATGTGTTGATGGAAAATAACACTTATATAACTTTTTTAAAGACTTGAGTAACCTAGAAAAATACATTCGGTGGATTTAGATGATAATTATGAACAAAACATATGCAGGCAAAGACTCATGGTGGAAGGGGGAATAATGGCTGATTAGGAAACAGGATGGAATGGGGTATTTAATTCTATAGACTGGACAAAGGCATGCAATTAATTAAGAAGTATGCAATTAAGACAACATCTGCCAAGTATTATGATGAAACACAATTGTGTAAAAGTAAGATACGAGTAGTTTCTGTGAGATGTTTATTCTTACGTTCAGCAATCTTATTTTGTTGTGGAGTATAAGCAGATAAGGTTTGCTGAAGAATTCCTTGGGAAGACCAAAATTGAGTGAAGGGAATGGACAAATATTCACGAGCATTATCCCTTCTCAACACATGAATATCGGTGTTAAATTGTGTCTTAAATTTTCTCACAGAAAGATTTAAAAATGGAAAATAATTCTGAAAGAGCTTTCAATAAGAATAACTAAGTACAATGAGAATAATTGTTAATAAATGTAACAAAATATTGACATCCTAAAATAGAAGAGACCCAACAAGGACCCCAAATATTTGAATGAACTAACTCAAAAGGGGATGTAGCTCGTTTATTAACACATTTTGAAAAGGAACTTCGAGAATGTTTTCCAAGCTGACAGGATTCACAATTTAAGGAAGATAAAGTACGTAAACTAAGCACCATCTTCTGAAGCTTCAACAAACTAGGATGACCCAAACAATTATGAATTAGAATTGGAGATTTTGAAATAGTGCATGTTGTAGGTGAAGGAGGTATATTTAAATGATAAATGCCCTACGACTCATGTCCTATGCCAATCGTCTGTCCTATGCTTTGATCTTGTATAACGACATAATTTTTTTTAAAAGCAATATAACAATTTAAAAATCTTGTAAGTTTACTGACGGATATAAGATTAAAGGGGCAATTAAGAACATAAAGAACATATTCTAAATGCAAGGATGGAAGTGGAAGTAGTTGAGCAGAACTCATAGCTTTAACAACTATTTGAGTCCCATTAGCTAAAGCAATAGTAGGAAAAGATGTAGTGTTAGTAAAGTGAGAGAGTAAATGTGAGTTACCAGAAATATGATCACAAGCACCAGAGTCAAGTACCCAAGGGAAAGACTTTGTGAGGTATGCTACATAATTACCTGAATGAGCTATCGAAGCAATAGACGAGGAGGACTGCGTAGTTTTCTGATACTTGAGATACTCTTTATAATCAGTACTTGTAAGAGTCAGCGATGGCTAAGTGGAGGACTTAGAATAAGGTTCATACTGACCAATATGAACAACATTAGTAGCTCGAGGTTGACCATGAAATTTGTAACATTTATTTTTAGTATGTCCCCATTGGAGGCAGTAACAATTTTTGGTTCTACCACTATGATCCCCCTGCTCTACTCTACTAGTACTCTAAGACTGAGAGGCCAAAGTGGAAGAATTAACTAAGGGAGATCCTATCATAATGCTAGGTGACAAAACACGCAATAAGCAAGCAAATACTTCATCCAAAGAAGGTACTGTAGGACTTACCAAAATCTAATACGTACTAAAATAAGTTTAGGAGTGACAACAGTAAGAATAAGAACCATGAAAAACTTATCTCATTATGTAGATCTTCTGTTGTAGACTTACAGTAGATAGTAATATGTTGACTTCTGTTTTCAGGGAGGTCATTCTACCAAGAAATTCAAACATGTTCATATCCTGTTGTTTAAGATTAACCAAGTTTGATACTACAAAATACAATCTTTGAATGTCGTTAGTAAAAGTAATTTTGTCTGACTTCATATCTCAACACAAGTTCTGTATGCCTTATAAATAGAGTGAGGTTGAGTATCAATTGTTTTCCATAACATACTACATAATAAAGCATCAATTTGAGCCCAAGTGGATTTATTTGTTTCAATATCCTCAACCATAGTACTTAAGTGATCGGGTAGGCCTTGACCCATACACCACAACTCAACAGAGGTAGCCCATGAGGTATAATTAGAATTACCTACTAGTTTTTCTGTCGTAATTGAGGGAAGAGAAATAAAGGAAAGAGCACTTGAATGAGACGTGAAATTTGTAGGAGCCATGAATAAAAAAAGCTCTGGAAAAATTTTTAGGTGACTGTCTGGCCAATTTTTCGGTTACCTAATGGGGAACAGAAGAGAAACTCAGGGGAGTCAGCTCACTGGTAGATACTGAGTTTGTTGGCGCCGACGGTGACAATTCATGCTTGTTGGAGAGAGAGATCGAAAAAGGGGTGGCTTCCTGGCAACTTTCGGTGACTTTTCTAGTGGTAATATCAGTTGAGGGCTACAGGAAACAATTGATCGACAGCGTCTGAACAAATGAGTGGTGATGGTGAGATGAGACGCACATTGGAGAGGGAGATCGGAAAACCAACTACGGAAGCAACGATCGGCATGTGGAGTAGCGATTGACGACGTGATTCTGAGGTTCTGCTAGCGAGTGAGAGAGGAACAGACAGATTAATGAAGTCTAAACTTCATCGGAAATTGATCGGAAAGGAATCAGAGAATTCTAAAACCCTAGCTCTAATACTATGTGAAACTTAAAGAAATCTTATTTTTATTATATATACTTTGATGAAAAATACATGCATAAATAGTTAATACCTAGTCCTAGAATAGAAAATACTATCAATAACAATAAATAACTTCCTATTTTACCACTATATAGCTATATACAACTCAACAACAATAAAAGTAATTTAACTTTTTATTGGCTAACTAGTGTCCATCCCTTATAAACTAGGTTAATCAAAATCAACTACATAACGCTTTTATTAACTTGCATTCTTATATCTTTTCTCAACAAAAACTTACATTATCTTATGCTTAAATTCATTGTGATTTGTGATTGAGACATCTATAGTTTATTATTCATAGGCAAATACTCATCCCAATCTAAATGTAATTAGTCATATGCTACGAAGAGCTAAGATTCACTTGGATATTACTTTTTAGTCAAGGTATTCGAATTAAAGCCATTGGATTGCCTAGATCCACAGCTTAATGCTAAATACTGAGTACAGGAGTCACTAGTCATAGAATGGTATGGAGCAAGTACCCAAAAAGGGATAAGAGAATAGGAAAAGCCACAAAAGTAGTCATAAAATATTTGGTCAGGTTAGACTCTGAAAGTGATTTGGTGATGTGCATCACTTCATCAGCAACTACACCGTTACTTGGACGAGAATGCAAGTTGTGTAATCCGCCCTTTACTTATCTTTCAATCCTGTTTGGTAATACCCCACGTAATAAACTCAGTATATGATTGTGTAAAAGAACCTAAACAAGAAATTGCTTATTATAGTATTTTTCATACAGCATTATGCATACAGAACAAGCTTTCTTTACCTTGAAAGGAAAGAAACGATCTTAGTATATATTAATAAGAGATTCATGGAATAATCGTTGTACCCGTTTTATGGTGGTACATAATCACAGAACATTATTTTAATTTCCGTTACATTCCACATTGGTTGGTATCGAAAAAAATTGAATGAAACATATTTTATAAGTTTGCAAAATTATTAATCGAATATGATACTAAAATAGATGTTAAGAAAGTTAGATTTAAATTTAATATAAATTTTATGACGGTTTAATATTAATTAAAATTATAAACCTTAAATTTTTTATCTTACGAGTTTAGTTTACTGTGATTTTTAAAACATCGAAATGCGCGTCTAAATAACTCAAGAGAAAGTAAATCATTTAAAAAATGCAAATGTTAATTGGTCCAAGGCTTAGAAGTTTTTAGTTTATTGTCGTATCTTATCTAACCCAAATTGATTAAGAACAATTAACAAACAAGTGGTTCTAGTAATGCTAATCTTCTATGTGTAGAATTAGGCAAACACACCGTTGTTTGAATTCAATGGATTTCTTCAATCTATCAACCTTACACGCCTGACTAAAAACCCCTCCTTAAACTACATGTCATTCATGACGTCACTCAACTAACTTCTTCATGCCAATGCACGTGTTAAACACTATCCTGTTTTCTTTTTTATTTTTCTATTTATGTCAATCCCCGAAACTATAGAGTCACTAGAATTGTGAAGAGTGAAGCGATGTTACTGGTGATACGTGGGAAAGAAGCTACATCAGCCTCTTCCACGTGGCGAGTGATGGGAAGCTTGCATCAAAAATGGACGGCTTGATGCGGTGATTCTCGTTTGCTAGTCGGTTATGTGTTAGCAAAGGCAGGGTGCTGCTACGCCACGCGTCAGCTTTTTGATTATGATCGCTTTTGCTTGCCGTATGGCAAGTCGGTTGCGCGTCAGTTAAGTTTGAGTGACACTCTCTCTCTTTTCCTCTCTCGCACACACAGAGACATCACTTGCTCACCTACAGCAAATTACTTGCCACAAATACCCCTCGCATCAAAATTACAAATTAGCTTCAATAATTTAGCCAAAAGAGCAAGATACGCTCATAATCACAATGCTTAATGATTAATTTTAATCAATAATTAAAAAGTCAACCAGTTTGATTAGTTCAATAGTAAAAATTCTGAATTATTTAACTTTTGAATTTAATTTATTTTAATGTTTTTGTCGTTAAAAATAGATCAATTTATTAATTAATTAATCAACTTTTATTAATTAATAAGTTTTTATAAAATAAAATAAAATAATTATTTTCATCTAATAATTTTTTTCAATTAAATTTTAAATTTTTTTATTAATAAGAACAATATCTTTTAAATATATTTTAAAATTTTAATTTTATATCAATTTTATGACAATATAACATTAATTAAACTTTTTAAATTTTAAATTTTAAATTTATTCTCTTATCAGTTTAATTTTCGATCCACCTTTTTAAATATTAATAATAATTTAATAATTTAATCTTTTTTATACCTAAGATGACACATTTTATACCTAAGATGACACATTTTTACTTTATTTTGATATATCTAAATAATTACGATTATTTTTTTAATTTCAGAATTATTTTATTTTCTTTAGCTTGGAACAATTTTGATATGATTTATAATCCATATAAAAATATGGGAAATTGGAAGCTGAGGAATGTAACTTGGGGGGATGTAAGTTCTAGATAACAACGATAAAAGTCAAGTGATGGGATTAATATTACACACGTGGCGACCAACGAGGGAAGTTTGGGAGTAAGATAACTAAGCCAACCAACAGGAAAACGCCAAATCTAAGCATAGACGGGAGAAGAAAGAAGGAAGAAGAAGAAGCTCAAAGCCAGTAGATAAGGCGAGGACAACGTCAAAAATGGCAACAAATAACAAAATGCACGTTATAGCGTTTTATTGTCCTTCATAACTAAGCAAATAAGAAGAAACCACCTAGAAACTGAGGATGTTACGTCTCGATTAAATGTAGTGTACAAGTTGACCAAGGTATTAAACTAGGGTTAATTATTAAAAAAATTTAAACTTGTAATTAATTATAACCTAAATTTAAAAAAGTAGTAATTAAATACTTAAATTTTCAATTTTTTCTAATCCGATACTAATAATTTTATTAACGATACTGACATAACTTAATATATAAGACAAAAATTTAAAACACTTATACACGTCAGGTTTAATTAAATTTAATTTATGTCATTTCGGTATTAAAATTCTTAAATCAAACTCGTTACTTAAGCCTGATGTATATAAATGGTTAGAATTTTTGTCTTCGGCGAGTTATGTCAATTAAATGAAATACTAATGTTAGTTATAATTGAAAAAATAAAAGTTTGTTTTTAAATTTGGACTATAATTATAAAATTGAGTAAATTTTAATTTTTTAGTTAACTTATTAAATTATGAAGAATTATTATATTATGTTGTAATTAAACTTTTTCCCCCCACTATTTGGATTCCTGTTATTTTTGTTGTTAACCTTCCTATATCATTGTCAATCCTTTTTTCAGTTTTTCTGCAGATCTTTCGGTAGGATTTTAATGCAAATTTGTAACTTTTTGGACGACTGATTAAGAAGGAAGCGTAGTCTCCTAATCCTAAAGCGAATCGACAAAACACCTCTCCTTTTCGAAATAGTAAAATCTGCTGCAAAAGGTTACGGAAAGGATCAATTTTCAATTATTCCTCAATCCTCAGCTTTTCCCACTTGGTTAAGTATTGGAGAGAGTTAGACGGAACCAGATAAGAGTAAGACCCAAAATAATAATAATAATAATAAGAAAAATCCATTAAAACCCTCATTGCTGACCCAACTAGGCGTGCTCCACACGACCAAAAGACCCAAGTTTGGCCTATCATTAACACTAACACACGATTTCCCATTCCTTGTCCGAGTGGGTTAAAGGGCAGGAGTGGATTTGTTTTGACTTGGAACAAGTCCTAAAATACCTCAGTCTCCCGTACACCACACTGCTCTATTCCCGCCCCCCCTCTCTCTATCTTAGTTGACCGACTTCACTCTTACCACCAACTCTCTCCCACTCCACCGCGTACTTAGTTCTCTCTATATATAACTCCCCTCCTTGGTCCTTACTCCAAACTCTCAGATCTCCTTCTACCGAAAGCACATAGAAGTTCCCTATTTTCTCTCCGTTCTCGAGCAAACTGTAGCTTTTCTCTTTTCTGGATTTGCTTGTGATCACTAGTGCAAGATTTGAATTGGGTTGCTATGGCTCTTGAAGCTTTAAACTCTCCTACCACTACAACTCCTTTTATTCATGAAGATTCGTGGACCAAAAGGAAACGCTCAAAACGACCTCGTAGCGATTCCCCAACACCGACTGAAGATGAGTACGTCGCTCTCTGCCTTATCATGCTCAATCGTGGACACCCCGCCGCTGCCGACGTCGTAGAGGAGATTTCCACCCCGCCTCTACCAAAACCCACCTCGCCTTTGAACCTTTCGTACAAGTGTGTGGTGTGTGACAAAGCTTTTCCCTCGTATCAAGCTCTCGGTGGGCATAAAGCCAGTCACCGAAAATCTCCTCCAGACACCGTTACCGCCGCAGTCAACCCACCATCCTCCTCTTCAGCCACCACCGCCGGCGGTAGGGTTCACGAGTGTTCTATATGTCACAAGAAGTTCCCCACTGGTCAGGCTTTGGGAGGTCACAAGCGTTGCCACTACGAAGGTGTCATCAATGGTGGGCATCACAACAACAGTAGTAGTGCCGGTACCGCTGCCACGTCATCTGAAGGCGGTCAGGTTCAAAGTCAAAGCCGTAGCGGTGTTGGGTTTGACTTTGACCTAAACTTGCCCGCGATGCCGGAAATTGGTTCCGTCGGCGGCCAAGAAGTTGAGAGTCCACTCTCGGAGAAGAAACCAAAATTGTTTCTTGAGCTTAAAGAAAGTAAACGATGAGAAAGAAGCTGAAGATTAGGTTTTTAATTACGAATATAGGTTTTTCTCAATTGTTTACCTTTTTTTCACTTTCTATGGGCTTTTGTAGGTTTCAATTTGATTCATTTATTCTGTATAGAAAAATTTGTTCATTGGTTTGTGAAACTCCAAATAATTGCTGGCCAAGCGACAAATGTAGTTTTTAAATTCTTTGTTTATATTATTCGTCATTTTTTTATAATTTATTCAATCTTATATTGATGTTCATAAATAAAGTCCATGATTATACAATATTTATCAATCTTGTTTGTAATTAATTATAATTTATTATTTAATGTAGCAATAAGGGTATTAAGCTAATACGTGTAGATTTGGCAAGACAAGCTCTAGCCAAACTCTATTAACGTAAGTGAGGTTAACTATTGTCTGAATTTCCAAGGAAACAGAAAGTCTTACGCCGCGTGAAAAACCAAGACTTAGCCGACATTAAATAGTGAACAAACAGTGGTGTATAGTGCCGTTCACCAGCAGCCCCATGTTTAGGTAATGTGATAATGCGGTTTGAGTTGAGAGCCAGTAAACGTCAACCTCGCATGTGGATCACTCCTTTAATGCACATGTTGCCATGATATGGTTCTACTCTTTTAACATCTATTGCGTGGCTCAGGACACTTGTATTTCATAGCAACCACACGGCTCACCAGTCGGTTCCAAAATGCCAAGAACATACACGAATTTGGAGGGGGTGTGTCATGTATTTTAATCCACTACAGCCTAGTAATTATTCATGTTTAAGAGAATGGATTCTCTCTCGGTGGTATATGTATGTCAAGACAATAACACAACCCCCACGTTGGAACAATCAAGACAAGAAACATTCAACCTTGTACTTATGGAGAGGTCTCGTCAAGACAGTAACTGGGAGGGGAAGAGTCCGATCAGGAAAAAGGTGAAGAATAGATAGAGTATGCGTGCCGTACTTGGTGTTTATTCTTGGCTTGAGTACCAAAACAAAGAATGTCCTATCCTACCCTATCCTCGCATCTCCAATCCCAACTCGCAATCCGAATGTGTTAATAAATTATACCAGATTGATTAGAGTGATGATTCAATGCATGGAATTGATAAACCCTTAGGGGAGTTATTTGCGTGTGCAAAAGTAGAAATTGAGATGGAAACATCCTAAAGGACCTAGAGTTTGTGTGTTGTGGGGAAGGAAAAGAAGTCCCTTGGGATTAACATTGTCTCTTTATTCACTTGAACTCTCCGAGTCATCTATACGCAAGAAAAATATAAAATTAACAAAGAAAGATGGGCGGTGAGGACGCGGATTAGAATATTCAGTTAGCTATCTCTTAGCTTGAAAACTCAAGAAGGAACCTTAGTCACACGTTGGCTAAGTAACCTTTTCAAAGATGCATAAAGAAGAAGGGAAGGAAGAAAGGGGTTAGAACCTTCAAAGGCGACCGACTGGACCATACATATACAGTCATGACCAATTCATTTGCCACTAGCTGCCATGCATGCATTCTTTACTTTTCTTGTATGTACAATCCCAACAACTTTAAACTAACTTTTAATTAATTGATTGAATTGCATGTGCTAAATTATGAAATTAGAGCTTCAAAATTACGTGCATTGAACTCATATTTTTGTAAGCAATAAGATTGAATTCAAGTTTGGTAGGCATTCTGATATAACAGTATACCACCACAAGTGACGTTTGTTATTGGGTTCTTTTAATTAATGCATTTACCTCCGCTTCTCAATACCAATTATGCCAACTTTACGAGCAAGTAGGCAAATTAGTTTATTGCAGTCAATACGGAAAAGTAAATTATTTTTATATCTATCTTGTATACTGCAGTCCATTTGTGGTTATGGATATTTACGAAGAGATATATAATTTTTATGGTATTTTATTTTGTCATATAAATTTTAACCATATATTTATGCCGAGACTTGTACAAGATTCACATAATAAATAGCTAAAATTTAAGAGATAAAATAAAATACAATAAAATTAGTCAGAGAATTCAAACTCATACCGAGCTACTTTATTTTTGTTAATCCTTGAACTGACTAGCCACGCCAAGCGAGAGACTAGTAGGTGATGACAGCCATATTCTCCCTCCCTACTCGTAAAACGTTTCTTCATCACTGTAATAATTACGTAAGGGTTACATCATTGATCCGCCGGCTAGACCAAGCATAACGAATTTTTAAACGTTAATTAAAACTTTTAAAAAAGATAAAGGATTTTTTAATGGTTGAATTTTTTTCATGCAAGAGCCAGTCATCTATCAAACAAGAGGAGGTCCAATCTTCTTTAAATATATATGTGGCATGTAAATTTATCTTTTTATCTAAACAAAAGGAAAGACCATTCAAGTGGTTTGACTTCAAACTCATCTCTGCAAGGAGACTCCTGTTTCGTCTTTTACAATTGTTGGCACTTTTGTTCCTTTTTATTTATAGAGAATTAAGACTGGTAAACAGGTTTCTTAGCCACGTTTTGTACGTGGTGACATTTTTTTTTAAGGCAGGGCTGTACCCAAAGTTTAGAGTTTGGTACTTTGTCAGCTGTTACTAGCCAAAAAAAACAAGGAATGAGCCGAAATAGTCGGTTTTTAATTTTTGATTCAATTATTATAGTTAAAAATTGATCAATTTATTAATTAATTAGTTAATTTTTTAAAATTAATTAATTTTTATATACCAAAATTAATTAATTTTTATTTAACATTATATTTTTCAATTAAATATTAAATTCTTTAATAAATAAGGTCAATCTTTTTAAATTATATTTTAAAATCTTCAATTTTATTTTATACTTAGCCTTTTTATGACAGTCTAATACAAGTTAAAACTTTTAAAATATAAGTCTCTTGTCTTATCGGTTCAAATTCTAATCTATTTTTAAAATATTGACCAAATAAAGGTAAACTTTTGAATTCATATTAAAATTTTAGAAAATAAAGAGACCAGCCTGAAATAATATAAAACTTTGGTCTCCTCTGGTTGAGTTTCAATGTTTTACTCAAAATCATAAACCTAAACCGTAATTACTTGCCATAGTTATCATCTCTCTTATCACCATGGTTACAAAAATCATACCATAGCGGCCGTAAAACGGTATAGAAATGGATGCTTCAGTACCAGATTCATGTACCAGTCTGTACCGGCTTGTTTCAGTTGGTACTGGCTTGTACCTCCTGTATCTAGAATGCTGGCTATATACCAGCCGATACCGAAAATTTTAAAAATTTCAGGGATATTTTTGCCAAATTAAAACCCCATCTTGTTCTCACCCTCTATATTTTTCAATTAAATTTCAAATTCTTTAATAGATAAGGGCAATATCTTTAAATCGTATTTCAATTTTTTTAATTTTATTCAATTCTTAACCTTTTATAACGGCCTAATAGTAGTTAAAACTTTTAAAACATAAATCTCTTGCCTTATCGACTCAAATTATGATCTATTTTTAAAACATTCAATAAAAACAGGTAAAATTTTGAATTCATATTAAAATTTTAGAAAATAAAGAGACCAACCTAAACATAAAATAAAACTTTAGTCTCCTCCGACTGAGTTTCAATGTTTTACTCAAAATTATAAACCCAAACCTAATTACTTGCTATAGCTATTGTCTCTCTTATCACCATGGTTACGAAAATCATACCATACCGGCTAAAAAATGGTACAGAATTGGATGCTTTAGTACTAGGTTCATGTACCGGCCTGTTTTAGTTAGTACCGACTGGTACCACTGGTATCTAGAATACTGAATATATACCAGCCGATGTCGAAAATTTTAAAATTTTCAGGAGTATTTCTGCAAAAGAAAATTTCCTTAAAACCCGTTCTTATTCTCACCCCCTCCCCCTCGTACGCTACCTGCTGCTACTCTTCTTCTTTCTCTCTTCATTTTATCTCTCACAAACTCACACTCTTACTCTCTCTTTTATACAAAAAATCAAATTAATTTTAAACTCCCTCCCTCCCACACCCACTCACCAGACGCTGCTCTTCTTTTCCTTCCTCTCATTATTTTCTCTCTCACACTCTCACTCTCACTCTCTCTTCTTCACCATTGCCACCACTCCCTCTTCGGTCATTTAGTGACCACCACCGCACCCCCAACAACCGCCCTACGCGACCAACTCACCACCGCACTAGTCACAGTCACGGTCACGAAGTCTCCCTGAAATTGCCAAATTCAAACCTGATCGGTCCTGACATTGAATTGGTTTCTAATTTTGTAGTGTGCTTTTTACTCTTAAATTTGAAAACAAATTCATTGTATTTGGTTGTTGTGTATGTTTTGTGATGGAAACTACTGGTATGTTTACGATGAAAATTTTTAGAAATTATTGGAACAAAATTTGTTGGAAATTATTGGAAATGAAAATTATTTATGTATGTTTTTGCAATTGTTGAATTGAAATTGTTGGAAATGAATTTGTGATGGTTGAAATTGTTGGTTGTTGGAAATGAATTGTTAATTGCTAGAAAAGAAATTGTTGGAAATTTGGAAATAGAAACTGTTTATGTATGTTTTGTGATATTGAAATTTTGAATTGAAATTGTTCTAAATTGTTGGAAATGAAATTATTAAAAATTATTGGGAATGGAAAAAGTTGGTGTAAATTGTTTATATATGTTTTGAAATGGTTGAATTGAAATTGTTGGAAAATGCTAGAAATGAAACTGTTGGAAATTGTTGAAATTAATAAATGAAAATTGTTAGAAATTGTTGAAAATGTAATTTGTTTATGTATATTTCATTATTTTGTAAATTGTGACTTTGTGATTGTTGAAATTGTTGGTTGCTGGAAATGAAATCGTTGGTTGTTAGAAATGAAATTGTTGGAAATTTTGAAATAAAAATTGTTTAAGTATTTTTTGTAATATTTGAAACTTTGAATTAAAATTGTTCAAAATTGTCGGAAATAGAATTGTTGAAAATTATTTGGAATGGAAATTGTTTATATATGTTTTGTAATGGTTCAATTGAAATTGCCGGAAAATGTTAGAAATGAAATTGTTGGAAATTGTTGAAATTAAGAAATGAAAATTGTTAAAAATTTGTTGAAAATGCAAATTGTTTATGTAAATTTCATTATTTTGTAAATTGTGAATTTGTGATGGTTGAAATTGTTGGTTGTTGGAAATGAAATTGTTGGTTGTTAGAAATGAAATTGTTGGAAATTGTTTATGTATGTTTTGTGATGATAGAAACTTTGAATTGAAATTGTTCAAAATTGTCGGAAATGGAATTGTTAAAATTATTAGGAATGGAAAATGTTGGAAATGTAAATTGTTTATATATGTTTTGGAATGGTTGAATTGAAATTGTTGGAAAATGTTAGAAATGAAACTGTTGGAAATTGTTGAAATTAAGAAATGAAAATTGTTAGAAATTGTTGAAAATGTAATTTGTTTATGCATATTTCATTATTTTGTGAATTGTGAATTGTGAATTTGTAATGATTGAAATTGTTGGTTGTTGGAAATGAAATTGTTAGTTGATGGAAAGGAAATTGTTGGAAAGTTGGAAATGGAAATTGTTTATATATGTTTTGTGATGTTTGAAACTTTGACTTGAAATTGTTCAAAATTGTCGGAAATGGAAAATGTTACAAGTGGAAATTGTTTATGTATGTTTTGTAATAGTTGAATTGAAGTTGAATTGAAATTCTTGGAAAATGTTAGAAATGAAATTGTTGGAAATTGTTGAAATTAGGAAATGAAAATTGTTAGAAATTGTTGAAAATGCAAGTTGTTTATGTATATTTCATTATTTGTGAATTGTGAATTTGTGATGGTTGAAATTGTTGGTTATTAAAAATGAAATTATTTATGTGTGTTTTGTGATTTTGTAAATCATACCCTTCAACTTGATCTTCATCTTTGAAACTTAGAATTGAAATTGTTCGAAATTGTTGGAAATGAAATTGTCAGAACTGGAAATTGTTTATGTATGATTTGTAATTGTTGGAAATAGAAATTGTTTATGTATGTTTTATGTAATTATGTTTGTTAAATAATTGAATTGTTAGTTTTTGAATTATTGTGAATTGTTTCGATGATATTGAATTGTGTATGATGTATGAGTTATATTATATAAAACGGACATACGTGTTGTGTAATGAAATTATGTATTCTTTATTTTGATATATGCATTCATTTATTTTTACAGATAAATGGAAGGAAGTTCAATTACTCCTTATCAAACCACTTCAGGAAGATATAATGATCCAGCTTAGGCTTATGCCGTGTTAGTTCCCGGTATGAGGAACCATACTATTTGCTTGTTTTGTAACAAGCATTTGAAAGGTGGAGGAATAACCTGATTAAAGAAGCATTTAGCTGGGGTTAAAGGAGATATGGAACCCTGTAAAAAAGTAAGTCATTATGTGAAGTTGCAGATGAAAACTTTGTTTGAAGAATATCAGCATGAGAAAGATAGAAGGGAAAGGTTAAATTTTGAAATTGGTAATAGATCTCATTTGCAAGTTTTCGTGATAATTGTGGAAATGTTAAAGGTGGTAGTAGTAGGACTAGTGCTAGTGTTCCATCCTAGACTCAATAAGAAGATAATGTAACCCTTGCGCCAGATGCTAGGAAAAGAAGAAGGTAGGTGACTAGTTTTTTTGCACCACAAACAATTCCTAAAGCCCAACCTCGTAGTGCAATGTAATCAAGAGATACAGCCCATAATGTTGATATGGAAGTAGTTAGATGGTGATATAATACAGGTTCATCATATAATGCTTCCCAGTCTTACTATTATCAACCTATGGTGGATGCAATAGCCTTTTATGATCCGAGATACAAAGCTCATTCAATTGATGAATTAAGAGGTAAAATTTTAAGTTACTCAGTTTCTGAAATAAAAAGTTATTTGGTTGAAAGAATAGTGAATTGGGTTATGTTTGGGTGTTCAATCATAAGTAATGGTTGGATAAATAGGAGAAAAGAGCTTATTATTAATTTTTTGGTTTATTCTGTAAATGACTCATTGTTTTTTTGAAGTCTATTGATGCATCTAGCCTTATTAGAAATATTGATACTTTATTTGAGATATTTGATGAAGTTGTGAATAAATTGGGGTCAGAAAATATTGTTCAATTCATTACTGACAATGATTCTATTTATAAAGCGACAGGAAGAAGGTTACAGAATAGGTATAATTCTTTTTTTTAGACTCTTTGTGTTGCACATTGCATTGACCTAACGCTGGAGAATATAGCGGATCCTAGGTATTTTCTTATTATTAATGAGACTATGCAGAAAGCTAAAAAGATGACTAAGTTCATCTATAATCGTGCATGGGTTTTGAATTTAATGAGAAACGAATCTACCAATGGTAGGAATTTGTGTCGTTATGGTGTGAGAAGATCTGCAACAAATTTGTCATCACTTCAGTCTTTTGTTTTGACGAAGAAAGAGTTAAGACAAATGTTTATAAGTGATAAGTGTGTTGCATCTCAGCATGCTAGGTCTAATATTGGATTGGAGGTTTCCAGCATTATACTAGAAGATAGTCTAATATTGGATTGGAGGTTTCCAGCATTATACTAGAAGATAGAGAATTTTGATCTCAATGTTAATTTGTTATCTGAGTTTGTAAGCCTTTGGTGAGGGTGCTTCGATTGGCTGATAGTGAAGAAAAGCCAACAATATCTTTTTTTTCATGTCATGGAAAGAGCAAATGAAGCAATCAAGGCCAATATGAAAATATAGGTCTTCTTTGTATACATTGTATCTTGCAATCATCAATGAGCGATGGGAAAAACAACTTTCTTCTCCTTTGTTTGCAGTTGGGGTATTTTTTAATCTTAGTGTATATTTCATACCGGATTTTACAAAGAAAGTTGAAGTTAGTAGAGGAATGTTATTCACTACTACAACAATTGTTGGCCATGAAATGATGCAAGAACTTTTAAGCTCACAAATAGAGCTTTATAAGATGTCTTTTGGAGATTTTGGATTGTCGATTGTTATTTAACAAAGAGCAAAACTTTCTCTAGATATTAGCTGTTTCTTTTTTCTTATTGGTTGAAAATTAATTATCACTTTATTTTGTTTGTAACACTACTTTTGTTATCTTACGATTTACAGTTTCTTGGTGGGATCAATTTGGAATTGGTGTTTCAGAATTACAAAGGTTTGCAATTGGGATTTTAGGCCAATGTGTGAGTGCAACGGGCTGAGAATAGAATTGGAGCACATTTGAATCCATCCATTCCAAGAAAAGGAATAGATTGGAGCATAAGAGATTGAATGACTTGGTATTCATTTGTTACAACCTAAATTTTCAGGAAAGGTATGTTATTATCATTATTAATTTCAATATAATTTCTTATAATTTTCTAATAATTAAAATTTATTGTTTACTAGAAGTCTTAATAGCGCAAGTAGTTCAACAGATCTAATTTTTATTGATAATATCGATCTCTTGGCAGATTGGATTTCTGAGGAACTGGATTTAATAGGTATGAATGACTTGGAAGATAATTTTGGTTGGGAAAGCATTGATGTCATTTGGTGCATTGAATTTGGATGATGATGATGAAGAGGCTCCTCTCAATGATGAAGATTTTGTACTAAATGATAACTGAGGTCAGTGTAGCTATAGCAGGTATCCTTCCGTAGATGAATGAATGAAGTTCTAGGTTTTTGTTTTTCCTCTTCTTTTAATTTTACTTATATTTGATTTATATGTTAAATTCTATATACATAATGTAATTGTAAATGTTTTTGTTACAGGTTTCACTTCTACTTGATCCTTCATCACGGACTCTTGTAGTAAATTGTAATAGTTTGAGAGTTAAGGGTATTTATTATTCTTTTTATTGGATATTTGAACTTTTGATGTAACTATTATTTAATATATGATAAAATTGTAATATTTTAAATATTTTGTATTATTCTTAATTTTATATTTGTATGATGATAATTGTCTTTTTTCATATTAATTATGATATTATTTATACGTAAAACATTTGAAAATTATTGTTATTTCATATTAATTGTGGTTATTATTTATTATTATGACTTTTGGAAAAAAGGTTGATGTAAACTTATAAAGTTTACAGTACAACTGTACAATATGACAATGGACTATTTTGCAATTGCTAAAAACAATCAGGGGCTATTTTATAAATTTAAAAAATTACTTGAAACGGTATTGACTGATATTGGTACAGTCCAGTACAGTACCAAAACTCAATCTGATACTAAGTCCAGTACGGTATTCGTAACATTGCTTATCACATTTCATCGTCTCACCTTTTTTGACCATTGGCTCCCATTCTTGTGTTGTATTCAAAAGATAATTTTCTGCTCTGATTAATTATCACTTTATATATATGGTATTATGTTGCATTTATGTGTTCATCTTTTATGGGTGTCTAAGGATGGCAATCATGCTTTGTATTTTAAGAAAGAGGCCTTTTCCTCCATTATTGGCCATCAATATAAGAGAAAAACACTAAAAACGCAATTTGTCTTGTACGTTATGTAGATTCTTTCCTAACCAAGATCTAACAAAGAAAAAAAACTTCTCGAAGATTCTTGGACAAAAAAGGAGACTGATTTCATAAGATGTGAGCCACCCAATCAATACATAAAGCATCAAAATGTGTTTGTTTACTTTTACTGTTTCTTACTTCCAAAGCAACTGTTTTTTCTTTTAATGTTCTATTTGCATTATAATATGAAATGATTGTTGCAGTTGTGAGAACCTTTAAGATTCTTGCTATAGCAATGGTCCAAACGCTATGCATTTAGTGGGTATTGAATTCGTGGTTTTATGATAACTCTTATTGTGCTTGATGGAAGCACATTTGTATAGGTTTTTCCTCTGAGTTTGGGTCCGTAAGCTTCTGTTCTCTTCTGTCAACATACATCATCGTATTTGGGAATTGAGAGCTTAGAAGAATTTTAAAAATGCAGCTCTTTAAGAACAAACAACAACGGCAGGAGGTAATTTTGTTTTCTTCTGCATTTATTTTATTTGCTTATTCTAATGTATATTATTGATAAATGTATGTTATAATTTGCTTACATTTGGTATCAAAGCAAGGTTAGCCTTTATCTTGTTGAAGTTTTCAGAGAATTTCAAAATTCTGCAAAATTTTTCAAATTCAAAAACTTTCGATGTAAAGTTGTTTATGGACGTTTTTCTTTAGATTAAAGGTAGAAATCTTCAATTAAATGTTTTAGAAATGTTTCTACATTTGAAAAATGCATTTTTGTGGTGTTTTTCAGTCTGGTCTTATGGAGCATCCGATGGGTCTTGATTTGGGTAGGTTTAACCCAACTGGAGGTTAAAGAAGACCCATATGTATTAAACTATGTAGTTTTGTATGTGTTTTAAAATCAAAATCAGATGCTGGACTGCATCATTTTATCTGTTGGTGTTGACTGCGTCTTTTTTATGTGGCTTTAGCTATGCTCTGCATATTTGATTACTTTAGCTATGCTGTTAATATGAATGGATTTATCTATATTTTTATATGTTATTTCATCTGAATTCATTCCTATTTTTTGTGTTTAATTGCTCATTTTGTGTTCCTATTAATTTTACATGTAGATCTAATGATGAAATACAAATATAAAGTTAAAGTATGAAACGACAGCAGTAACAAATAAAAAACAGCAATGCAGAGACACAATAGCTAGATAAGAAAAGACAATGTAGCAATAGACTTTGGGTGGTTCATGCAAGCAAAATAGCAGAATGCAAATGGATAGGAGAAAATGCAATGTAGGGAGAGTCACGATAGAGCCAGGAAAAATGTAACATCAAATGAACCAAAACGGCAGTGCACAACTAAGATGGGAAGGAGCAAACGACGAAGCATCGCTCCAAAAGCGTTTTCTGGCTTAAAACGTACAGCAGACTAACAAGGGTTTTTCTTGGGGGGGGGGGGGGCGTACAATAGTTGTGGGCTAAAAAATACCAAAGTTAATTCGTCACATCAAGCACAATAAGAGAGGAAAGTAGCGTGAGAAGAGAAGAAAAGTGGTAGCAAAATAAAGTGAGAAGAAGAGAAGAGTGAATAGTAGCTTGGACATTAATCTTAAATTGTCCTACCAGTGAATAGTATAGTAAACGGTGAAGTAGAGAAGGTTGCGGCAGTGAAAGGAGAACAAAAGGGGTTTTCGGTAGGGTATTTTTATGGGGGTTGAAGCATATTTTTTGGAAAGACTTATAGAAGGTTAAGTTTCCGATGCCAGTTCGGAGGTGATATCAACGCCGATGACTAGAGTTAAGCAATTTTTATTGTTTTTGTTGTTTCTTTCTCTCATTAGGAATTGATTATATTGTCTTGTGTTTACTAGATTGGGTATTGAATGATGATGGTTTTAATGCTCTATTGAATCGTTTTTCATGAAAACTCATTGCTAGAATCGAATGCAATATGTAATCGATATATTTCCGATTAATGTGCAGCAACTAATGGTTTCAAATCATTAGAGATAACATAATATAGGTTAAATAATCTGAGTTTGTGTGATTATTGCCTAGATTGGTCTATTTTTTGATTCATAATGCAGTTGTTCGGATAAACTTAGAGAGCTTATTCTAGGTTTCTCGATAGCAAGGGTTAATTAATGAACGCTTCGTGATTAACTAAAATCTAAGGAAAAATCAGGATTAACAGAGTTTGTTGTTAATCTACGGCCGATAATTGCTAAGAGAGATAAAAGAATAACAAATTAATGAATTATGCTTAATTAGGGTCTAGGCCGAGATTGAACCAAAGAACCGAATCCTTACCGAATTCTCCAATTTTATCATTTTTTGCACGTTTTCTTTAATTTGTTTTCATTAGGTTTATTTTATTTTATTTTCTTATTAAATCCAACTCATTACCCAAACATCAATTAATTTTATTTCATAGGCTAACTGAATACTCCCTGTGGGATCGACCTAGACTTACCACTGCTACAGTAGTAGTCTAGTTATTTTATTTTGAATAGCGTTACGACACGTCGGTCAGCTATGCACTTTTTTTAATAAAAACCAACATATGTTGTGGAGGGCATGGTGAGCCTCAACCATATGAACTGATGACTTATATCTATATATATTATACATTGATATTATATTTGAATAAATGTTAATCACGCAACAGATTATTCCATAGCTATTATTTCTATATTTTGCCCTGTAAAAAACATTATGGATAAAATTTTTTTAGTGATTAATTATTAGCGCTTAGCTATAGTAACCTTAATTATATATTTATGTAATTAATCACATAAAGTTTAGAGACTTTTAATTGTAATTAATTATTTTAGTATAATAAATTTTATCCCACATGAATTTTTATTATATTTGAATAATTAATTAGGATAAAATATCAAATTATTTTTCTAATTTACCCACGGGTATTAGAAATTGGGTATAATTTGACAGTTTTATCATATAGTTTAATATAAATCTGTTTGAATAAAAAATTTAGCCTACAAGCAATTTTTACGTCATTTGATTTATTTCTTTGTTAGCCTCAATTTATTGATAAGTAGTATGTATGTTTAATTTATGCAGCTATTCAAGCTGTTGGTTTTTCTGATACAAGTTGTGAAATTCCCAAACTACGGGGTGAAAATTATAAGATTTGGAAGGAGAGAATTCTTCTTCATCTGGGGTGGATGGACATTAATTATTCTATCCAGAAGAGCGAAGCACCTAAGGTAACAAAGGCTAGCACTACAATTAAAATTGCACTTTATGAATGTTGGGAGCGATCTAATCCCCTAAATGTGATGTTCATTAAAACAAAAATTTTGCTGGCATTCTTGGTTCCGTATAACAACATGATAATGTTTGTGCTCTACTGAAGGCTATTGATGAGCAGTTCGAAACTTCAAATAAAGCACTTGCAAGCACCCTAATTATGAAGTTTTCAGCTATAAGACTCACCGATGCGAGGTGTGTGTGAGCATATCATGAAGATGAGGGACATTGCAGTTCAATTAAAGAAACTAGAGGTTGAGATGTCTGGTTCTTTCCTCGTGCATTACATTTTGAACACCCTTTCACTATTATACGAACCATTTAAAATCTCTTCTAATAAATATAAGGATAAGTGGTTAATAAATGAATTAACAACTGTGTGTCTAAGAGGAAAGAAGATTATCGATGGAACAGGGAGAAAGTTCGCAAAGTGCAAATATGGTTATTCAAGGAAAGAAGAAAAATCAAGCCAACTCAAAGGGAAAAGGTCAAATACCTATCTAAGTTGACATTAAGAAATAATCCAAGTATTTCTTTTGCAAGAAAAAAGGACACATGAAGAAGGATTGTGTCAAATGTAAGGAATGGTTTGAAAAGAAAAGTAATATAATCTCACTAGTTTGTTTTGAATCTACTATGGCTGAAGTCTGTCATGACACATGGTGAATTGATTCTGGTTGTACAATCCATATTACAAATGTGCAGCAGGATTTACAAACTCCAAGGAAGGTAGTGGGAAGTGAGCAGTATATTTATTTGGAAACAAGATACGTTCACGTGTAGAAATTCTCAGATGATGAATAACCTGTTGTTTATGTGAATTTTATTGACACTTAGGAGCAGAAAAATTAATCATTAAATGGAAGAGATGAACTTGAGAGAATCCTTGAAATTGGAGATGTGTTATAGTGGCAATCAATCACAAAGACGTTGGTGCCCAACAAAGAACTTGAAGCCATGTTAATTCTGAGAAAACCAAGAAAATGATGAAGCAATTATCTTATGTGGAGTTGTCTCGAAATAGCTCCAGGCTATTGCCTTCGTTGATTCAACCACCCGCGTTAGAGTTGAAGAGTTTGTCTAACCATCTAAAATACATATTTTTTGGTGGGTAAGATACGTTACCTGTTATTATCTCAAATAAACTCACTCATTTGTAGGAAGAACAATTGATTC
The DNA here is from genome assembly GCA_027575705.1 of Erythroxylum echinodendron. Taxonomy (NCBI): domain Eukaryota; kingdom Viridiplantae; phylum Streptophyta; class Magnoliopsida; order Malpighiales; family Erythroxylaceae; genus Erythroxylum; species Erythroxylum echinodendron. The sequence goes on from JANZXR010000171.1 coordinate 38,314,281, forward strand.
AGGTGCTAAGATAATAAAAAGAAGCCATCAGATAAACAGTGGCTGATTTAAAAGGCATTAGTCCCACCATTTATATGCATCGAATCTTAATGGAAGATGAAGCCAAAGATGTAAGGCAACCTCAATGTCATTTAAATCCACCTATGATGGGGGTGGTAAAAAAGGAAATCTTGAAGCTTCTTGACACTGTAAGGCAACCTCAATGTCATTTAAATCCACCTATAATGGAGGTGGTGAAAAAGGAAATCTTGAAGCTTCTTGATACTGGAATTATCTATCTTATTTCAGATAGCAATTAGGTAAGTCCAGTGCAGGTAGTTCCAATGAAAACTGAGGTAACTGTAATAGAAAATAGTGATGGTGAGTTGATACCCACTCGTGTTCAAAACGAGTGGAGAGTTTGCATAGATTATAAGAAGCTAAATTCGGTTACTAAAAAAGAACATTTTTCATTTTCATTTATTGATCAAATGCTTGAAAGACTTGTAGGTAAATCTCATTATTGTTGTTTAGATGGTTATTCAGGTTATCATCAGATTTTGATTGCACCAAAGGACCAAGAGAAAACAACTTTCACATCTCCATTCGATATTTTTTCCTACCGAAGAATGCCATTTAGGTTGTGTAATGCACCAACAACATTTCAAAGGTATATGGTCAGTATTTTCTCTAATCTTATGGAATATTGTATGGAAGTTTTCATGAATGACTTTACAGTTTATGGAGAATCTTTTGATATATGCATTTTTAACCTTGAGAAAGTGCTTAACCGTTGTATTAAGCCTAATTTGGTTTGAAATTATGAAAAATGTCATTTTATGGTTGATGAAGGCATAATTTCAGGTCATACAATCTCTTCTAAAAGAATTGAGGTTGATAAGGCTAAGATAGATGTTATTAGATCTTTACCTTAACCTACGATTGTGCAAGAAGTTTGTTCTTTTCTTAGTCATGCAGGATTCTATTGACGATTTATTAAAGATTTTTCAAAGATTGCTCAACCCATGTGTAGCAACTCCAAAAAAGACATGAAATTTGATTTTTATGAGCCATGCAAGATTGCGTTTGATGAACTAAAGGGACGACTCACTACAACCCTAATAATTCAACTATCGAAGTGGGACATTCCCTTCGAATTAATGTGCGATGTATCGGATTATACAGTTGGAGTAGTTTTGGGTCAAAAAGTGTACAAAGTACCTTATGTCATTTACTATGCCTCCATAATGCTTAACGATGCTCACAAGAATTATTTCACGATGGAGAAAGAATTTTTGGCTATCGTTTTAAGTTGGAAAAATTTCGGTCTATGGGCCTTAGAAATATTCAGACCATGCAGCTTAGAAATATTTGGTGACTAAGAAAGAAGCAAAAATAAGGTTGATTTAGTGGATCTTACTCCTACAAGAATTTGAGTTGGAAATATGCGCCAAAAAGGTGGCTAAAAATTTGGTGGCCGATCTGATGTTTTCCAAGATGAATTTCCAGATGAAAGTCTCTTTGCAATCTAACAGGCAATTCCATGGTATGCTAACATAGTAAATTTCTTGGTTTTTAAGTCCTTACCTAGTGATTTATCTAGATCTAAAAAGAAGAAAATTAGACAAAAGGCTAAATATTACATATGGGATGATCCTCATCTTTGGAAATTTTATGCTAATCAAATTATTAGAAAGTGTGTTACATATGATGAAATTCCTTCCATATTAAATTTTTTCCATTCATCTGTGTATGAGAGATACTTTGGCCCCAAAAGACCAGCTCGTTAAATTCTTAAATGTGGTTTATTTTGGCCCAAATTACTTTATGATACTTACATATTTTGTAAGTCTTGTGATCGTTGCCAAAGAACAGGTAGTTTGGGACGAAGAGATCAAATACCACTTACAAATATCCTGATATGTGAAAATTTTGATATATGGGAACTTGAGTTTATGCATCATTTTCCTTCATCTTTTGGTAAGACTTATATCATTCTAACTGTGGATTATGTGTCAAAGTGGATAGAAGCGAAAGCTACTCATACAAATGATGCTAAGGTTGTAGTCAATTTTATCAAATCTAACATTTTTGTTAGGTATGGAATACCTCAAGCTATGATTAGCGACAGGAGAACTCATTTCTTCAATAAATCGTTGGAACATTAATGAAGAAACGTGATGTTTCACATCGTATTTCGACTGCATATCACCATAGACAAGTGGGAAAGCTGAAATCTCCAATCGTGAAATTAAATCAATTTTAGAAAAAGTTGTGAATCTGAACAAAAAAATGGAGCTTACATTTGGATGATGCCTTGTAGGCGTATCAGACTGCTTACAAAACTACAATATGTATGTCGTTGTACAGGTTAGTTTTCAGTAAACCTTGTCATTTTCTTGTGAAAATATAACATAGAGCCTACTAGGTTGTGAAGCATTCAAACATGGATTTGGTAGAAGCTGGTAACAATAGGAAGTTGCAATTACAAGAGTTAGAAGAGATCCGTAATAAGGCTTATGAAAATACGAAAATTTATAAGGAAAAAACTAAAGCTTTTTATGATAAAATGATTAAGGAAGCAAATTTCAGGAGGACAAAAAATTCTTCTTTATCATTCAAAGCTTAAGTTATTTCCAAGAAAATTACGATCTTCTTGACTCGGACCATTTATTGTTACTAAAGTATTTTCTTATGGTGCGATAGAAATTCAAAGTTTGGACACTTCCAAGGTGTTTAAGGTTAATCGACACCGCCTGAAACCATACTATGAGAATTATTCAGTTGAGAATGTGGAAGAGATAGACCTAGTAGCTCCAATCTATCTCTGATCAGGTAAGTTGGTGAACATGTCCAGCTAACGACTTAAAAGAAGTGCAATTGGGGGTAACCCAAAAATTTCATGTTCAATTTTATTTCTATTTTTAATATTTCTCATTTTTAATTTGTTTTTATTTTAGCTATCAATTTTATCCCGTTCCTTTAGTATTTTCATATGTTAATATTTTCAACTTTATTTTAATTATTAGAAAATTCCTTTCCTGCCCACCTACTGTCATTTCACCGCCCACTACATTTTTAACCTTACACTTTCATTCATCCTTCCAATATCCTTTACCCACTCCAATTTTGTTCAGCCACCCACTGCAAATTTATCTCACACCTATACCATTCCAAAGACAACCCCAAACCTTTCACCTTCCTTACCACAATAACCAACACCACCACCAGTCCAAATTTTTTTTTAGTTTTGTGCTTTCATTTTTTTGATTTGGGTTTGTAAAATCACAAAGATTGGGACCATGCCATGCAAGAAGAGTGAACCATGCCGGTTAGCTTCACCAATCCCAACATTGTTTAACACCCAACCTCCATCAGATACTACAGCTCTGATGTCGATTGCCTCTATTCCCCCAATTTCCAAACTGACCTAAGGTCCTACAACTAGGAATCTAACTCAAAAAGGTAAGCAAATCAAAAGGAGAAGCTAATGGAACTCACGAAGTGGGGCTTTTACTTCTTTTCAACTACCAGAGGATAATCAGAGATTTCAACAGTTGAGCCAATGCAAAATTTACCCATGTAAGTATGTTATGACTGACACTCTTAATGCTTTACAAATTCGTAATTCCTTTGAGCAATTGGATGGGCAGATTTGTTAGAATGCATTTGTTAAAGTTGATTGTCCTGCTTACATTGAATTAACACGAGAATTTTACAGCAACTTTCAATTTAATTCCCATGAAGAATTTGACTTGTTTACTAAAGGATTGTTGAATTTAGACTTATAGGACAAGAATTTGCGTTATCCATTGCTAAAGTTAATGTTGCTATGGGTTTTATATCAGCCGATGACATTAAGAATGAACCATTTGTAAGCTCCTGTTGTGATTATTATACTGATTTTCATGTCTCTGAACTATGGACTCAATGGTCTGTCGGTCCTCAACCATATAATACTAGTGCATCTAAGAGTTCATATTTAAAAAAAATCTTGTTTTCAAAATCATACATCGACTCTTAGCGTACGGTGTCGGGATTTTACTAGTACATTTTCTAAGGTTGAATTTTATTTTTTATGGTGTATGGACAAACAAATTCCTGTTAATTTGGATTTTTGGTTTCTGACTCAATTTCAACCTGTGTCAAACAAGAAATCCAAACCATTAATATTAGGGTCCTATATCACTCAATTAGTCGTTAATTTGAATTTGTTGGATCCTGAAAATACTGACATGCTTATAGCTTGTGCTATAGAACCTTTGGATTTGAAATGTTTGTGCAGGATGGGCAACGTTGAAATGAGTCATAGGAGGATATCCTTTACTTATCCGGGTCCAGCTGTCCCTTCCAACCCACGTATAGCCACAAAGAGTCGGGTTATCCCATATACTAGCCAACCTCCCCAGGCCAACTTGGATGCTCGCTTGGCTCGACTTGAACATCAAATGCACTGAATGGAGCACAATTTGATAGCATATCGGGCACACCAAGGATTCCAACCTCCTTACCCACTAACCTTATAACTTCAGTGATCAACTTACAAAGAAGCTTTCTTTCCTATCCTCTTTTCTATTTTAGCTTCTTTTACCTTATATAATTACATTGGGGACAATGTATGGATTAGGTGTGGGGGAGGTGTGTTCTTTATAACTGATATTTAGAAATCTTTGTTGAAATTTTTGGAATGCTTATTGACTTGTTTGCAATTGATTAGCCAACTTCGACAGTTCCTATATTTCCATTTTTAATGACTTAAGTAGTGCCCATAACTTGATTTAATTTTTTTTAGGACAATAGATATCACTTAGTTAGGAAATACAAGTGTATACACTTAGTCTAGGTTTGGCAACCATATAATTAAACATGGTGAATTGCATTATCCTGTCAGTTTTTGGGCCTAAAGTATTAAAACATCTATATCAATATGTATTTCTTTGATGTGTGATTATCTTCTAATGTGAATTTTTCTCTAGAACTTGCTTGGAACTAACTTAAGAACACATCTATACATTCTTGCATAAAAATGATAAAGGTCATCTTTATTTTAAACCTTTAGCTTAAAAAGCCAACCCAATTCAATATCCTTTACTAAACCTTTTAAGTTGAACCCTTTCTTGATAAACTTATAATAAACAACTAAAACCTCTAATATCTTCACCCATCATAAGTGTAAGTAGGCATTCTACCCATAATTTATGTCAAACTTATTTGGAGAATTATGGAAAGCAAGGTAAAGAAAAAGATGAAAGGAAATTGAAGAGATTGAGACTTGAATTATATATTATACGGTTGCCTCCTGATCTTAAATTTCAATATATTTTAAAAAAGAAAAAATGTACAATAGTGAAAAACAAATTATAGAGCGTAATTTATCTCTACATGGAATGATTTTATTGACTCCTTTGTGATTGAAATTGTGTCTCCTCAAGTGGTTAGATTCTTTGCTAATGTTTATGATTTTTGCCTTTTCAGTTTATCAGTCCTTACCTTTACCTATAGCCTAATACAACCTTGAATAAAACCCTTTTAATTTGTGCATATTTGTACTTCAAGTGGTGAAAAGTTGATGAAAAAGCAAGCATATGGTAGAATATTTGCATTAGAGGAATTTGAGTGAAATACTAAACCAATAAACACTTGAGTGATTTGAGTGAAATCCGATCTGTGAGAGTTTGCCATAATTATGTGCTAGGTTTTGAAATATGATTGCCTTAAATTGACTTTGTTTATATTTACTTGAATGATTAACTTTGGGGTATTCATGATTACAAAATTGTTAACTCTTGAAGTGTGTACTATTTACTATTGTGAGACTTGGAATAAAGAAAGTTGATTAATTGGCCAATTGATTGCAAATGTAGTTTATCAAAGACGAGAAAAAGATTGGCATGGGGAAATTTGATAAGTTATTATTTTTGTGTTAACTTTGGATATAAATCTCTGTAATGTGTTGAAAATTTTATTTAAAATTAATGGACTTGTTTTTTTAATTGTTATGAGGTGATTTTCAACACATGGGAGATGAATTTCAATTAAAAAATTGCAAGAAAAGCAAAGGCAATTTGAATTTCTAGCTGGCAAAAAAGTTATTGACTAAGCATGGGCAAGTGAAAAGGAAAAGTTTATCAGCAGAGTCTGACTTGAAAATAGATTCGATAGAATCAAGAAAAGTTTATCAGTAGAGTCTGATTTGAAAATAGATTCGATAGACTTAGGATTCTAATTATTTTGGGATCAAGTTGTTTCTTTATGTAGGGGTCTGCTACCTGATTTTGTGGGAAAGTGTATTTGATAAAATAACTTTAAGAAGAGAGGATGCAAAACCCTACTAAAAATCTTCTCTTTCGTGTTTTTGTTTGGCTTTTTGGGAATTTTTCTGTTTCTTTCCAAAAAAGGACAGGGATAGAGACTAGATGTTCTGTTATTTTTCCTGTGAAGTTTCATCATTATTATGAGTAACTAAATTCTTCTTCTTAGTTGAAGGAAACTAACATTATGATCTTGTATTTGTGAGATTTTCTGAATAAAGTTTATTTCATTGACTAATATTAAGTGTCTTCCATATTACTTTTCATGATTGAATTGATTAATCTTTATGCAGCTCAACTAAGAATTGATTGATTTAATTTACAGCCAGATTGGTAGGATTTGACATTTAGTTTTGCTAATCCAAAGTGGCAATTAGGATTACCATCTTTTACGTTAAGGATTGGAAATTCTAACAAAGATATTTATCTAGACTAAATACTTATCATATGTGTATTGTCTTGCTTATTGATTCTCTTAGTTCTTTAAGCTGTTAATTAATCAAACTTAAGATCGGATCTAAGTTGTTGGTTAATAAGAGTGATTAGAATACATATTTCTATTCATTTAATCCTAATAGAGAAAACCATTCAACGAGTATTTGTTAATGGACTTGATTTTATATCGATGATCCATACTAGTTGATAACGCAGGTGACTCAAATTTTTGCTAATTTTAATTTCTTAAATTCATGTTAATTCAACGCCCCTAATTTGTTTTAGTTTTAACTCGTGAAACACTTACCAAAGATTCCTTATGGGAACGATCTCAATTCTTTACTAACTATGTATTTCATTATTAAAGTTGGTGCAACATCAAGGAGATATACTAAAATAAGAAAATTAGTTATTATTTTGGGCTCTATTTCCGAAGCCTAACATTCATGCTCTGATACCAAACCTGTTGGACCCTTTACCAGAAACTGTTAGGCCTCGTTTCCAGACCCCAACATACATGAGTCATACTTGAGCACATTACCTTATAAGGTCTTTTTGATGGAACCTCATTAGCCAATTAGGCTCATCTTCCTTCTCATAACATCCCAAAATTTCTATAATTGACAGCTTGTTAAACGACAATCCATTCTTATATTCATATCCTCGATCGTCACCTTAAACATATCACTTAATTTATCTCCCACTTCCATAACCAACTAAGCACATTTCAAGTTCCATTTAAGCCTAAATGTACCATAGATAAGCAATGATAAGCCCACAGGTACATGATTTGGGACAAAAAGCGTAACTTTCACTAGGGATGTCGGATTAAGACCATTTAAGTACGGTTTTGAATAGAACTTTGATTTTTACAACTTCCGTGAAGACCCCAAGGAGAGATTTTTCCATCTAGAGGGTCAAAATGTTCACATTTATAAAGCTGTCCTGAAAAGGTCCGCCTAACGGACATGAATTGAGTTGGGACACAAAAAAACCTAAGAAGGTCCGCCTAAAGGACATAAAGTCCCTCCACAGGGACATGCGTTGAGCAGAAACACTGAAACACCTGAGAAGGTCCACCCAACGGACATCAAGTCCGTCTAACGGACAGTTACCGGTTAAATTTCATATTTCCAACTCCTACAAGCTATCATGACCCATCCTATGCATATTTATCATTACTAACTCATTTCCTAATAATTTTCACTTCCATTTGTGTAACATCCCCTCACCAATAGGAAGGGTAATTTGGTAATTTGGCACGGGTTAGGAGTGTTTAATATGGCATTGAAA
>JANZXR010000171.1:38322398-38346107 GCA_027575705.1 Erythroxylum echinodendron
ATCTTAGGTTATGTATCGGAATGACCTTCGGGCATCCCGGTGCGTACTATAGGGTAATGGGGTGTTACAATTTGAATTTGAAACATCCACAACACATTATACAAGACCATTGATCATAACCAACAAAACATCATTCATACTTGAACACATTCATCCTCAATTGTTGATCATGTCAATGCCTTCTTCAGAGTTCAACACATATTTAACTCCTTTTATCAATTTCATTTCATCTCTAACTTATCACACTACTTCTTCCCAATTCAAAACACCACATTCTCTCATTTTATTAGGTAAAAATAGAAAAGCTATAAAGTGTCCTGCATACGCCTTATGCAGTGTCACTAACTTGTAACAATCATATCTTTCAATTCTGATCTCCAAAATTTACAAACTTTATATTGTTAGAAAGCTAAAAGAATGAACTACAACTTCTAAGAAGACAACCATGTCCAAATCAGCCTAGATCAGTACAGTTTTTTCCCTGAAATCAAAACACAAATTTCTACCCCTATGAATGCTTGAAATTTGCAGTATACAACTTGGAAAGTCATGAGCATAACCATTCAACTACCAACTTTACTTCCTTAAACTCCTTAATCTCTACTTATTTGACTCATCTCTTACAACTAATTCTCATCATTCACAGCAACCTTATCTTTCCTTTTTCGATAATATCTCACTTATATGTGTATATATATATATCAACAATTCATGTTCAAAGTTCATCAACTCAATTGGATAACTTTTTCAAGTACATCTAATTTCAACTCACATAATTCATACATAATTCATATTTCATTAACATCATAAATTAAGAGTTTTACAAACTTCAATGGGCATTCCGAGTCATAATACAATATTTCACAAAATCCCAAAATACATAAAATGTTTGAACTATAATTGTTCAATATACAACTACAGCCTTGTTTTACATAAATTATTCCAAAACAAAACAAAGCATGAAATCTGGAGTAGTGCCTTGACTCATTTTTAGTCTTTCTCTTGCTTATCACCTGGAGATTGGACGAAAAGGGGGTGAGCTTAAAAGCTCGTGAGTAACAAGCTTATAACCGAGAAACAAGCAAAAGCCATTGAAATATTTATTTCGATTGTAAAATTTCATATTGTAAAAATCCATGTAACAAATATTTCCCAAATTCACAACTTATTAAGAAATTCATAAACATCATGAATCATGCATTCATCAAACTTGTCACAATCATAAACACATAAGCACATCAGAAATGGTTTGGGTAAGTCCATGAATATGACGAACTGTATAATTCCACATAATGGTCTTGTGTAGTCGTAAACTTGAGGGAGTCTATGAAGGAGCTCCGTGCTACTAGCGAACAAGTGAGAGAAGCATTTAACTTGGTCAAAGTGCACGTGACATTCTTGAATGGATTACACCAAACTCACATAATATGTAATTTATGACTTGAAAACAGATTGCCCAAATGGCAACATTTCGTAGACTTGTTTTTCATGAACATGCAATTTTTCGAAAACCCTTTTCATTTAGCAATTCTAATTCATCAACAACATTCAAATACTAAGCATATAGTAAATTCTCAAATCATTCAAAAGCAATGATACAGTATTTATGAAGCCATTGAAATCATTATATTCTCTTGATTCAAAAGAAAACATTTATAGCTCATTACTCAAATTTTAAACATGAAACCTACCTTATTCGCTTGCTTGAAAACCTTGCTCAAAAAGCCTCTACTCTTGCTCCTGTTGCCTCTCTTGATTTTCTTCAACATTGACAAAAATTTCCAAATCAAATAGGCATTCCAATTGAGAAACTCATAAAACATATTCACTAAAATTGATCTTAGAGTTCTTAAACCCATACATTTCCTAAGCTCTTTGAATCAAAACTCATCCAAAAAGCGAAAAGATTTAACACAAACTTACCTTGAATCTTCACCAAACAATGATTTTCTTGGCTCTAATGGAAGCTTCAACCTTCCTCTGCCTTTTTCTCTTCTTGAACCACCTCAAAATCTCTCTCAAAAGCTAGGAAATGATGAAACCCTACCTTGTTCTTCTTCTTTTCTCTCTAATGAACGAACTCTCTCACTTCTCTCTCTTTGTTTCATTTTTTTCACTTCCTTCCCACTCCAATCACGTTTTTTGTTCTTCTAATACACAAGACACACTTTTTCTTTTCCAATTTTGCCCTTAATGAATGCAAAAAGTCATCTTTGCCCTTCCTTGTAAGCTTAGGTTCTTTAACCTTAAATGGTCTTCCGAAAATGCCCTTTATGAAATCTTACCACCTTAACACTATAATTCAATTAACCTATATCATAAAATTTTACTCACTTTAACATAATAATTAACTCCACAAAAAATAGAATAATTAATCTATCAAGACCTCAAAATTTATTTAAGTCATTGCCTAACTTCTTCCAAAAATTAAGACCTTTTTTTGATCATGTAATTGAAGGAATTAGATAACACTTCCTTCTAGAAAAATGTTCCTCACTGTCTTAATTTTCTAATGACACTAAAATCATTCAATTTGGTTCAGAAATCTGAAAGTTATATCCCAACACTTCTGAACTATTCTTATACTGAAACAATAATATGTGCTCAACTTCCATCCAAAAATTAAAATTCTTAGGGACTGACTTAGAACTCAATTTCATAAGATAATTTGTAGCCCTATTTCTCTAGTTTAATCCAAATTAAGAATCACCTCATTTGGAAAGGTATAGAAAAAGTTAGGGCTAAAACTCCAAAGCATAATCAGTGAATATGTTCCAACTACATTTTCCAGCTTACCACTTCCAACATTTCACATATAATAGTTCTAACTTCCAAAAAAAGTTTTAAGGTCCAACATATTATTAGTGATTATGATGTATATCTACGATAATATGACTACAATATAGAAGCTGAAAATGATCCTGAAACCTTGTCACAAGCTATAAGTGCAGTAAATTAAATTTATGGTACAATGTTATGAAGGAAGAAATGAATTCTATAAAGAATAACAATGTTTTGGATCTTGTTGAGTTGCGTAAAGGAGCAAAACTCATAGGCTGCAAATGAGTATTTAAGACAAAGAAAGACTCATTAGGCAACATTGAGAGATACAAGGCAAGACTCTTTGCTAAAAGATTCACTCAAAAGGAAGGAATCGATTAAACACAAACATTTTCTCCTGTGTCTAAAAAGGATTCACTTCGTATAATTTTAGCATTGGTTGTTCACTTTAATTTAGAATTGTATCAAATGGATGTGAAACGACTTTCTTATATGGTGACCTAGAGGAAGAAGTTTACATGAAACAACCAGAAGGATTTTCCCCTACTAATGGTGAGCATTTGGTTTGTGAGCTTAAAAGATCCATTTATGGATTGAAACAAGCATTCCACCATTGGTATTTGAAATTCCATGATATTATCTCATAGTTTTGTTTTGGAGAAAACGTCATAGGTCAATGTATATATTAGAAGGTTAGTGGGAGCAAAATTTGTTTTCTTGTATTATATGTGTATGACATATTACTTGCAACCAATGATAAGGGTTTGTTACATGATATGAAATAATTTGTCTCTAAAAATTTTGAAATGAAATATATAGGTGATGCATCTTATGTCATTGGAATTAAGATACATCGAGATAAATTCTGTGATGTTTTGGGTTTGTCTCAAGCAACCTATATTAATAAAGTTTTGGAAAGATTTTGGATGAAAGATTGTTCACCTAATGTAGCATCTATTGTGAAAGGGGATAGGTTCATTTTGGACCAATGCCTTAAAAATGATTTTGAAAGGGAACAAATAAAAAATTTTCCATATACTTCTACAGTCGGAAGCTTGATGTATGTTTAAGTTTGTACAAGACCTAACATTGCATTTGCTGTTGGAATATTAGGCAGATATTAGAGTAACCAAGGATTAGATCACTGGAAAGCTGCAAAGAAAATATTAAGGTACCTTCAAGGGACTGAAGATTACATGCTTACGCACATATGCACTGACAATCTAGAGGTAATAGGGTACTCAGATTCAGATTTTGCTGGGTGTGTTGATTTATGGAAATCAACATTAGATTATATCTTCATGTTTGCCAATGGAGCCAAATCTTGGAGGAGTGCCAAGCAGTCTTTGACTGTTACTTCCACCATGGAGGTTAAGTTTATTTCTTGCTTTGAGAATACATCACATGGTGTATGGTTAAAAAGTTTCATATATGGGCTTGGACTTGTAGATTCCAATTTTGGGCCATTGAAAATATATTGTGACAATTCAGCTACTATTTTTCTAGCTAAAAACAATAAGAGTGGTAGTTAAAGTAAAAATATCGACGTCAAGTCTTTATCTATAAAGGAATGTGTTAAGGATAAGAAAGTGGTCATCGAAAACGTTAGCACTAAATTGATGATAGCTGATCTTTTAACAAAAGGCATGCCAGCAATAAAGTTCAAGGATCATGTTGATATAATAGGATTGAGTTCCATTATATAGTTTTGATTGTCTGGACAATATTATTTTCATGAAACTCTTATCATATTTTCTCATATTATGGTGCACATTATTAAATTTTGAAAAAATTGATTATTTTGGACTTGGAATAAACATAGGGTTTATTCATTAAGTAATGTTACCACATTCAGTTAATACAATTATAGTATACTATAATACATAGAAGATAATACTGAACTACTAGAAGACCTATCGGTATAAGTCATATATTATACTTGGATCAGATTAGCATTTGATACCAAGTTAAACTTATGGACCAAGTGGGAGAATTTGAAAACCTTTCATATTTTTGCTATAGTAATGGTCTAAACAATATGAATTTAGTGGGTATTCAATTCCTATTTTTATGGTAACTCTTATTGTGCTTGATGGAAGCACATTTAATATAGGTTTTTTCTCTTATTTTGGGTCCCTAAGCTTATGTTCTCTTCTGTCAACATACACCATTGTAATTGAGAATTAAGAGCTTAGAAGAATTCCAAAAACGTAATTCTTCAAGAACAAACAACAATGGCAAGAGGTAATTTTGTTTTCTTCTGTATTTATTTATTTGCTTATTCTAATGTATATTATTGTTGAATATATGTCATAATTTCCTTACAGTAGTTACATGAATACATAGTTTCTTTCGAGTTTATCTGAATCATCCTCTCAATAATTTGGTTGCTAAGAGGTTTGAAACATCAGGAGCATGTTGCCCTTATTTTAGGAACCAAAAATGAAGTCAAAATGAAAGAAAATACAAATAGGCTTAGCTTAGTATGGCTTGGCAACCATTCATTTTAAACTTTTGGGATCTGTCATAAGTTTGCTTAGTTAAGATAAAAGCAACTTTCCCTTAACAATGGGAAAAGGGGAGTAATTGTATATCAAAAGTGATAAACCTATAATATAGATATGTTGGGAAACTAGACTGGAATCCGATCCTAGCCACAGCAGAATAATTACAAAACTTTTTCATAATTTTTGATTTCTCTAAAACCAAGATCTCTTTAATTCTATAAAAATGATTAACACATGAATCATAACAAATCATGAATCGTAATTCTTACCTTATTCCAAAGTTGAATCATATTCTTGTCGTATACCTCAAATCGTTTCCGAAACCAGTTCGTCTTAACCATTGTAATAATACAAATATCCGACTTCTAACAATATCCACATAATAGGTTGAGAGAACCTGCAACTCTTATAAAGAGGGTTAAACAAGAAATGCTACCTCCAAAGAGCTACGTTTATTTATAATAAGCTTTGTACGTTTTAGTAATTTAATTGAAATTAAATTTTAATTTTAATTAAACTTTAATTAGAATTACAAATAATTCTAATTAAATACCGATTATATCCAAATTAGACTCAATATCTCATACTGACCCTTATTTATTAAATATCTCATATTTAATCATCAAGTTTCTCAAACTTTACAATCAACTTTAACTTGATTAAATTAACTTTGCTCGCTTCAATCCATTCTATATGTGAGGCCCATTAGGTTTCCAAACATGTTAGCAATAATTACAAATTATAATTTTAATTCATAATTAAAAATAGATAAATTAAAACTCCTTTTAATTTATCTTTAATTCTTCAATTAAACAATTTATAATTATAAACTAAGATTGACATTTAGCAACGTGTTATGACCACCCAAATATTTAGGAACATTAAAGTAATTTTGACTGACCTTTTTGTGTATGTTTTTTTCCGTATAATTCAATCATTTCATTATACAATATTCCGATTAGACATAGAGCATGAAATTAATTTCTATTATATTTTGAGTCTAATCATATTAACTTTCCACCATTAGCTATTGATTCAATTAATGACATTTGTAAACTATTTACAAAGTGTCATTTACCTTGACCAAGGATTTCCAGAATTAATACTAATCAAGAATAACAAAACATTCTCACTAATTACCTTAAGGTGATAAATCATATCTTGATAGCTCAATTACCTCCATATAATTCATACTATATCGATTGACTACTGATTAAATGACCTATTATTAAATAGATCATAAGTAGCATCAAAACATAGCAATCCCTATACAAGATAACTTTGGTGACCTCAAGTCAAATGATCACTTATACAATCATCATAATGAGAATTCCATAGATGTACAAGTAATGCTCCAAATGGATTTCTCACGTTGGGTTTGCTCAGTGAACTTGTTCTTTAACAAGCACCCACACGTTTGTTTTAGTATTTCCATACTTTAGCCTATAAGATCGACTACTTCCTTCATAAGGAAAAACATAATGTGTATTAGTTTTTTTATATTCCATTAATGTCTGATGTTAATAAAACAATGACCAAGAACAATTTAGGAATAATACATAAATTTAGTATCAATCTCATAATTATCTCATTATAATTTCATTTGCAATGTACTATTATCTTATGGACTTTATCGTATACATCTAAGCATATATAAGATAAATAATGTCTTTAATAATTGTCACTAAATTACAACCAAAGCGATTGGGTGTAGGACAGAAACCAATAAGATCAAAGTATAAAGCAAAATATCATAAAATTTTAACAAAGACAAGGAGTTGTACATGGATTCCTAATAGGTGAATAGAAATCCTTATGCTTTCCTACTTATAATGTATGTAAGGTGAGTAAAACAATTTTCTTCCAAAATAATGCACAATTTGTGATTGACCAGGAGATTAGATAAGAACATAAGCTCTTTATGTATATAGTTTACTTAAAACTACATAAAAGATTTTTTGTGCTTTATTAACATTTATGGATAAGAAAGAAAGAAGATGAAGACTTTTCTGGAAAATTAAAAGTAAAATGCATTTTTCTGTGGAGATGATAATATTGACAATACTGAAGCAAGTGTTTCTTCTAAAAATAAAGGATTATTACAATTAATATAAGAAAAAGAATAAGATAAGTACCTAAATTTTTGGAGTTAAACTTTCTGTGTAAAGTGCATTCTAATCTAAAGAAGCAACTTATAATGTGAAAATATCAATGACTAAATCGTAATGTGATGTAGGTGTGTCAATTAATGTTGTTCAAATTTACTATTACCAATTTATGGTAGATGTTATTGCTTCTTATGATTCAAAAACTAAAAATCTTCCAATTGATAGCTATAAAGGTAATCTTATAAGTAACTTTGATAACTAAATACAAAGTTTTGGGCAAAAGAAGAAGGATGTGAGAAACTTATTGGTGTTCATAATGGTTTTTTTTTGGTTTAATATGTTAAAGGGACGATTTTTATGAAATCAATTAATACACTGGGCCTTTTAAGAAATGATAAAACTTTGTTAGAGATATTTAATAAAGTTGTGAATAACATTGGACCTAAAAATATTGTACAATTCATTATTAATAATGATGCTACTTATAAAGTAGTTGGGAATAGGTTATAAAACATGTGTAATTCTTTCTATTGTTCTCCTTATGTTATACATTGTATTAACCTGATGTTAAAAATTATTAAAGAATGTGGAATCTCTATTATCATTGATGAGAATATGTAAAAAGCGAGAAAAATTATATTCATTATTGGATACTAAATTTTCTAAGTAAAAAGGCATTACAAATGGTAGAAAATCATAGCATCCTATTATTTCTAGTAGCTTTGGTATCTTATTCAAATGAAGGAATTGAGACAAATATTTATAAATAATAAGTGAATTGCATCTTAGTTATGTCAAATCTACTATTGGAATGAAAGTTTCTGGAATTATACTTGAAGATTATGCATTATAGTCATAATGTTAGTTTATGTCAAGTTTATGAACCTTTAATGATAGTACTTCATCTTACTAATAATAATCAAAAGTCAATAATAAGTTTTTTTATGGTGCTACAGAAAAGATGAAGGAAACAATCAAGGCTAATATGAAAATAGGTCTTCTTTGTACACTAATATGAAAATAGGTCTTCTTTGTACATACTTTATTTTGTAGTTATTTGTAAGAGGCAAGAAAAATAGTTTTGCCCTTTGTTATTTGTTGTTGGTGCATTTCGCAATCTGTGTGTCTATTTTATATCAAGTTTCTCAAAGAAGACTGAAGTTGATAGGAGAATACTCTTAACCATCAAAACAATTGATTAAAATGACATGATATATAAGACCTGCTTAACTCACATATAGAGGTATACAAAGATGCATTTGGAAATTTTGGGATATCAGTTGTAGTATGTCAAAAAGACAAACTTAATTGAAATATACATTTCTTCGTCAAGGATTAGGGTTTAAAAATAATTATAACTTCATTTTGTTTATATGATTACTTTTATTATCTTTCAATTACTTAGTGAGACTAAATTAGACTAGTGTTTCAAAATTGTAAAAGTTTGTAATTTAGATTCTTAACCAATGTATAAGTATATCTGAGTATCAAAAGAATTAAAGCACATTTCATCCATTTAAAAAGGCATAATAAACTAGAATATAAGAGGTTTAATGATCTATTATTTGTCCTATAGAACTTGAAACTTAGAAAAAAATTTATTATCATTATTAATTTGAAAATAATTTCTTATGATTTTTTAGTAATTTAATAATAAAGTTTCATTTGTTTACTATAACTTTTGATAGAATATGTAGTTCTAATGATCAAATTTACCTTGGTCATACTGATCTCTTTGCAGCTTGAGTTTTAGATTAACTAAGTCTTGTATATGAGAGTGAATTAGAAGATTATTTTAGATAAAAAAGTATTGACCTATCATTTGATGTGTTAAATCTAAATAATGATGTTGATGAGATTCTATTTAATAATGAAAATTTTGTACTAAAGAAAATTTGGGGCCAATACGATTTAGGAGATATGTCGTGGAATCAAAATTTAAGTTTTTTACCCTTTCTCTTAACTTTTAGTTTAACTCTTATTTGATGCTTGTGATAAATTTTAAGCATGAAATATTAAATATAAATCTTGCAAGTATTTTTGTTTTAGATTTCGCTCCTACTTTGTTGTATTTGCAGTAACGAACTCTTATTATTATGGACTTACGGTGCTCTTATTATGTGATATTTTATTATAATCAATGATTACATTTTAAGAATTTTTATTAATAGTTTTGAAATTATATGAGAACTAAATGATAATTTATTATATTAATTATAACTATTATTAGGTACTAAATATGAATGATATTTATTTATAAGAGTAATATTTGAAAAGTTATTATATCTAATCTATGTTTTTATAATTTGTTGAGATAGCAGTTGGGTTAAAGTTAAAAATTATATAATAAAATACATTGAAGAATTATATTGTAATTTTATAAAATTGAAGAATTATTATATATTTTTTAAAATTTATTCAAAACGATATTTATTATTAATTGGTACCATGCCAAAATTAAAATTGATACCTAATTTAGTGCTATGTTTGCAACATTGCTCTTCTACTTACAGCACCAAATACGGGTCGCTGGCACCGGAGCAACTTGAATCAGACTCTGGAATTTGGGCCAGAGATGGCAGCCTACGTCTTTAAACTCTTAGGCTATTGCGTTTTACTTTCCAAGCCCTAATCATCATTTCCCTCCGACTTTATGTTCTGATTCATAGTACATGCCTGCCCACACCTCAGAAACTGAACCCATACTTCTCTGCTAATCCTAGACATAGGTAGCGCCGCCGGTAGCCGAACAAGACTGTTACCCTTTTACGTTTGACTAATTTGATTCTTCGTAATAGCTCTATCGTGTGCTCATTTTTTTTATGAGATGCCAGAACAATTGATCTTTGCAGCATCGAAATAATGAATTTGATATTGTTCGGGATAAATATTTGCCGGTCAAAGTGACAAAGCGAGCACCACCTTCTTGGTTAATATAATCACACATGCCAATGCCGTCAAAGTCCTAAAAACAAGGCTTAATTTATCAAGCCATGACTAGTAATGATTATCGATAATTACCCTGTTAAAAAACCATATAAAGCCGGTAGTGATTCTTGGAACCTGATGATTGATTTATCCTGGCATTCACATTATAGAATAGATACCACATAATATACTAAATAGTGACAATAAATTATCTTAGGTGTAGGTTTTAACTATTAAGTTCATGCAAAATGACCATCGGGTTGGCCAGCTCCGCAGATTATGCATAATTATCACCATTAAGACGTCTCCGGTAAGCTGGTCTTATGTTTGCTTTTGTACTTTAGAACGTTTTAATTATGCAAATACTGATCTAATGTGCTTTTTAATGGTGGATTAGACGCAAAACATGGGGTGTTGGGGAGTTATACTGAAACTAGATAGTGGTGGTCCAGGCCTAGAAGATACATCACACCCAAAATTGACACATGCAACGTCAATATGACAGAATGGACGTGATCTAGACCTTTGGTTGTGAGGTTAAACATGGGGAGTGGCCGTGATCATCATTAGGGTATCTGATTTGATTAATGCTGTTCTGTCTAAAAAGCGATCTAGTTAGGGCCATGTGCCTCCCGTTAGATGTAATCAATCAAAATAGTTAACTCTGCTCTCTTTCCCTTGTTAATTAGTACACACATGTGAGTTGTAAATGCGGTTGCTCTTTAAAATAGAGGGTAGGAGTGCAGAAAGCAACCAGTTGCTAGCTAATTAAATCTGCTATCTTTAATCGCAGGATCTTTAACTTAAGGTAGCTGTAGAATCCGTCTGATTTTCTAGTGTTTGATACGTACTGTCCCCAATGAGTTCTTCTTCTTGCATTGTTATGATCCTTACATGGAGGCCAACCTACCAGCAGGATTTTAAGATGACATGGTGTTCGATTCCCCTAAAAATGAGGGATACCCTTTAGTGGGTATGAATTCATTTAGCTGAAGTTTAAGCTATTGAGTATATCTCAGAAGTAGATCACACAAACTTGACCAAACTTGAAAGAATAAAGATGAGGGAAAAGTTCCCATAAACAATCAGACAACGAGGTAAAAGCATGTTGATGGATCAAAATTGACATAAGAGGACCTATTTTTCACAATAAACAAGGTCCTTAAAGTCAGATTTTACTCTTCTTAAGTCGATTGGTTGACTAATTGATTGCCTAAAAACTCACACTACTCATAGACTTTTAGGCCAAATTGGTAGAGTGTTTTGAATTATAAAGGAATCAAGTGTTTGCTAAGGAATAAAATATTGTCCAGGACACAGTATCTAGCAGTACAGTTAAAAATGGCACAGTCAGCATCATGTGCGAGAGTTTATCATATTCCATTTTAGTCTTATTTCAAAGGTATCGGAGTGAAGGGTGAGGTGTATGTATAGTTGCCATAGAAATCTAGCACCTTTGTTGGGATGTGTCAATGAGGTATATCAAAATGTTCCTGGTAATTTTATAATATATAATGCTGTTTCTTATGGTGATCTTAGGATTTGGGTATGAATGGAGGGATTCTGGGCATCTGGGATTCAAAGCTGTCAACTTTTGAAGTTAGCTTAAAACCCAATTTCAGTACGATACTTAGCTGAATATTAGCCAACACATTAATCAATCCGTAATCAGTTTAGTTACAGCTTAACATTTTAGATTAATCGTCATTCATTACCTTTAAAGTTACACATTTCGAGGTTGTGGACATCTAAGTTAAGGGTGTTAAGAACTAAACGATTAAACATGGTGTATAAACAAACATTATGAGGCTCCCATTTTACCGAAGTGAGAGATTTTCACAATGCTAGATATGTTGGTTTTACCCTAAATCAACACTAATGCCAAGTGGTTTATAGATTAATGAAATAGTTCGAAAAAATCAGTAAATCTGACATGATTTGAGCTCCAAAAATCAACATGCAAACAATAGGTAAACGTTGATTATGTCTCAAGCACACATCTTGGAATTCATTTCTGCGACCATTTTCACAAAGAATGTGTCACAGCTCAGTTCCTAGTTACTGGCAATTTTTCAACAAAAGAAGCTGGATCTCTTAAAAAAAAAACAAAACAAAAGAAGCTGGATTTTATCTTGACTATAATGTAGTACATTTATGGGGTCGCTCTCAGAAGCAGAGAAGTGTCATAATTAGGAAAGGAGGCGAAAGGAAAGGCGATTCATTTATTAAAGGTAATGGCTACAAGCCCTGTGTCAGTCCTGGAGTCCATAACTGAGCAAAGGTGGTGAGTCATGAGTGGAACTCCATACCCTCCAAAAAAATTGAAGCAATATCCCCAACTTTCCTTCAAAAAAGTTGTAGCAAAAACAAACAAGAACAATATAAAAGAACCTCCTTTAATCTGTTTTGTTACTACTAATGTACAATGCACTGGTCCAAGCAGAGCGTGCTAAAGCATTTCTTAACTCTTCTTAATAAAAAGTTGTGAGCATGTGTATTTTCCATCGTGTCTTCAGGTTTCCTTAGCTGGGTAAGAGCTCTGTTCCTTGGGGACACTTCTGGGTGGTCGGTCTCTTTAGCTTTTTATCTTTGGTTAATGGGTTTGGCTCTCCAGGCTCGTGCTTAGCTTCTTCACAGTGTTAATAAGCTACTTCTAGCTAGGCGAGTCTTATCGCTATGACATTTGAGATCTCCATCTTGTTCATTGACGTGCTTCACTCTTTTCTTAGTTTCTTCCTTAAAGGCTTGTTTTTAATTGATGTTACTTGTTTATCTACATTGGCAAGGGTAGTAAGGTGGTATTGTTCACGGCTCTGTTAATTTGGATACAACTTAGAGTTTTGGTTCCGTTTTTACACGGAGAGTGGCTTTTGTGACATGTCCTTCGGTTTCCAAGTTTGGTCAGAGGGTTGCTTTAGTTTAGTTCTATTATGATGTGGGTTCTTATGATTTTTTTAATAAGACTATATTCTGGTGGATTCCTCAGATTTCAGCTCCATTTGTGATGTTGGTAGTTGATGTTTGATTGTTCATTACTGTTAACACCATTACTTCGCTTGTCTCTCATTTATTCCCATACTCTGCCTTTTGGAAAAACAATTAAAGATAGATGCTTATTGTCTCCGTTTTTGGTGGTTTCTTCAACTGATACCAAGATGCTGTTTTCTTTTGCAGGTTTTTCAAACTTCAACGGTAAAAAGTATTTGATATAGGCATATGTTGTTTTTATGTATGTCAAGTTTGGAACTTGGAACTTTAGTTAGTCTCATCAAAGAGGTCTCACTGATAATGGTCTTTAAATAAAGAGGAAACACAGACTAAAAACAGTATTCAGAGAGGGGAAAAAGATTAAGAAATGGTGAAGAAGTGAGGTGGAATCAGATTTATGCTAGGTGGGTGTCTGTAATCAGTGAATTGTTTAGTGCAGAGCGCCTGTTGGCTGTGTCTCCTGGACTGGTTCATTGTGCCCGGGCTCTGTGGGCTTTGCCGCCGATCTAGGCAACAGCCACTTCCTTGGCTTTCTTGTTCTTGAAGAGATCCTTTTGTTAAAAATAATATTACGCGATCCTATCTTACTCAATTATCCCTTTAAAACTCAGCCTTACAATACATACACATTACCCACATATGCACTCTTTTCTCCCCCTTTCTCTCTTTCTTGGTCACACTACTTGCCTCGATTGCTGTCAAGATTCGGTCACTTTAGATCTTTACTGACTTCATTGGACCTCAGAGACTCTATTAGCCTTCAGAAATTTGGTCCCCACACCCTGGGGTTTTACTTTCCACTTTTGGGAAATTTTTCTCTGAGTTTGGGTTGGGTATATGCTTCATTGGGAATGTTCCTTGTCGAGCTTCAGCTGTAAGGTATTTGGGTTAGGTTCTGTTAGCTAAGTAGTCAGAAGGTTGGTTTCAAGTTACCACAGGAAAAGCTGTATCTTTGGCTAAAATGAAGTATATGAAACTTGGATCAAAGCCAGACTCTTTTCAGACTGATGGAAACCATGTTAGGTGAGTTATTCTGAAGCTTTGTAGGCCTTGGTTCTCTTTTTTCTTTGCTGAAATATTTGAATCTTTTCTATCACTTTCATGTTTGATGCTTGTTAGTTTCTTTGCAGATAATTCTGTTACCGGTGAAACTTTTTCTTCATAGGTCCTCTGGTCATTGAGATATTGCATACTTGCATTCTTTTTGATAGTTTCCCTCTAATTTATTTAGGAGATCTGGCTACAGAGATATACGGGATTGATTTAGTCTGTTAGTTACTTGAATTGCTGCCAGTTAAACTTGTATCAGGAATTTGACAGGCAGCTAATATCTTCTTTTCTTTTCTAGGTTAGAAGTTCTATTACTTGATCATTTATTCACTAGCACTTATTGGGAAATTACTAGGCAAGTGTTGCCACTCTGGCTACATCTTACTTGGCTTCATTTTCATTTTCTTTTTGCTTATCCCTACACAAGCAAAGTGAAAAGATCTACTTGAACCATTTAACAATTCTATTGGTAACTTAATTTTAAATGCCTTTTACTTTGACGGTTTAATGTGGATGGAGAAGTCTAATATTTTAATTCCCAAGAGTGCTAATTACAAACATAAGTTACTGTTGTTGGTCACTTATGTTCATTCCTGAAACTTCCTCCACTATTCTGTACATATTCTTGCATCTGTTCTGCATTCAGAAGCAAGCTTGCCATGATTTTGCTACTTCTAATTGATGAACTCTAATACAAGTATCTGGTATTGGAAACTTTTTTCAACACATTGAGAAAAACAGATTAAGAGTGTCAAGTGATGCCAATTAAGTGTAGTGATTGGCATCACTTCCATTTTAAACTGAAGCAATGAATGCTAAGGATGTATGATCGCAAAAGGAGTGTTTACAATTGTTAAAGGCTTGGTATATATTCCTGCTATATTTTGGCTACTCTTAAATACATCGAAGTTGGTAAATTATGTCCTATCCATATCTGAATGGCTATAACTTTCTTGGGCAGGTATGTGGCCAGCGAATTAGCAACTGATATTGTTGTTATTGTAGGGGATGTGAAGTTTTACTTGCACAAGGTACAATGATGTTTCAATATATTAAATACTTAACAATGCGAACAGGATTCTATTTTTATGATCAACTAATCTTTGGGGTTTAATATATGATTAAAATTGAATACCATTCATCAATGGCTTCCCTTTTGGCCTTAGAGGGGAGTCAGGCAATGGGACGCATAATGTATAGTTCCCTCGTGAAATCCCTCCAACTCATCTGTAGGCTTAAAGCCAAAGCACTTGCTTGGCTGACACCTAGAGGTGAGCGTGGGCTGGATTGGATCACATTTGACTTCAATTTTCCATTTTTTCCCCTTTCTGAAGACCTTTTATGAAGCCAATCAACAGAGTTTATAGATCTAGTAAAACCAACAGAGGCTTAATCATACTTTTTTCCTGTTTTTGGTTTGAGGTTGAAGCGCCTAGAGCCCTTAGAAATTATTAAAAATGGCATACTATTTTTGACATTTAGCACGAGAAGGATGCCATGTGAAAAGCACTGGACCCTTTTAAGGCCGGTAGAGAAATTGACCCAAAAAATAAAAAGCATTATAGGTGCAGAGAGCTGATGTGGCCTTACCTCAATTGCTTCCCTATGGATTGTCATTTCCAAGAAACGAACTTTAAATATTCGCATAAAATTTGATAGAGGACAGCAGTTGGTCATTTTATAAAAGCAACAGCTCTGTTTGCTTGGTTCTGCAACTCCTAAATAATGTGGATCAGTCTTTGGTATCTCTTTCATTAATGAAATGCATTCCATATGATATCTAATGCTAGTTGAAATCTTATCGTATGACATCAGGTCAGACTAGTTGGTTACAAATGCCTGAAAACTGAATAAAATATTAGCATTTTGGTTTAATCAGGGTGGAATTAGGCAGGCTTCCCAGGTTAGTTGGTTTAATGCCAGGTCTGTAGATTCTCTCTAGTCACATAAGTTGTTCTTGTTGCATGTATGTAGATAAAGCAATAATATGTTTAGATGGGATTGGATGCATGCAGTATTAACATATTTTGATCCTCTTGTTGCAGTTCCCTCTTTTGTCAAAAAGTGTTCACCTGCAAAAGTCAGTTGCTATTAGTAATGCAGAAAACTGTGATGAGATTGATATTTCTGACATTCCTGGTGGTCATGCTGCCTTTGAGGTGTGTGCAAAATATTGCTATGGCATGATTGTAACCCTCAATGCTTACAATGTTGTTGCGGCTCGATGTGCTGCTGAGTACCTTGGAATGCATGAGACGATTGAGAAGGGCAACCTTGTTTACAAAATTGATGTTTTTCTAAGCTCAAGCATCTTTCGCAGCTGGAAAGACTCGATTATTGTTCTACAGACAGCAAAGTCATTGTTGCCTTTCTCTGAGGAACTGAAGGTAATAAGCAGTTGTGTTGATGCCATAGCTGTCAAGGCCTGTGTTGATGTTCACAAAGTTGACTGGTCCTACACTTACAACAACAAAAACCTTCCAGAGGAAAATGGTAATGATCCAATAAATGGCATAAGAAACCGGTCAGTGCCCAAGGACTGGTGGGTTGAGGATTTATGTGAGCTTGAAATTGAATTATATAAGCAGGTTATTGCGGCAATTAAAACCAAAAGTATACTCTCTCATGAGGTGATTGGAGAAGCTTTGAAAGCTTATGCGTATAGAAGGTTGCCTGGTCTTAGCAAGAGCATGATTCAGTCTGGAGAGGCAGTGAAGTACCAACCAATTGTTGATACAATTGTGGGGCTATTACCTGGTGAGAGAGGTACTGTTTCTTGTAGCTTTCTGCTGAAGTTATTAAAAGCAGCAACATATGTTAAATCAGGAAATGCGACAAAGGGACAGTTAGTAAGAAGAATAGGCCAGCAATTGGAAGAGGCTTCTGTGCATGACCTTCTGATACAGGCTGGTGACGAGGCAAATGTAATATATGATGTTGATACGGTAAAGAAAATAGTAAAAGAGTTTCTGATGCGAGATCAAAATCCTGAGATTGATTCATCAGAAGAAGGCCATGAAATTCAGGAAACGAGAAAACCAGGAATTCTGTCAGATGCTTCAAAGCTCATGGTGGCCAAACTCATTGACGGTTACCTTGCTGAGATTTCAAAGGATCCTAATCTACCCTTAGTGAAGTTTGTGGCGCTGGCTGAAATGGTGGATGAAATCCCCCGCCCTGCTCATGATGCAATCTACCGAGCAATTGACACTTATCTTAAGGTAAGAATGTGTCGATTTCTCTGATTTTACAACGAAGTTATGTAACACAGAGAAAGGAATTTAGATTAAATTGCTTGCTCTTTTTTTCAATCAACATGCTAGAAATTTCTAGTATACATGCTATGTGTTGAAGGAAAGATAATTATCATTTTGCATGGACCAAAGCGTTACCACTTAGATCCATTCCTTGTGGTTTTCTTAGCAGTTGCTTACATGTATAGCTCCACTTACCTTGGTGTAGGAGCATCCAGGTATAAGCAAGAGTGAGAGGAAGAGAATATGCAAGTTAATGGACTGCAAGAAGCTATCAGTTGATGCGTGCATGCATGCAGTGCAGAATGATAGGCTCCCATTGCGAGTGGTGGTGCAGGTACTCTTCTTTGAGCAGGTCAGGGTGTCTGCCTTATCCGGCAGCAGCACTCCTGACCTTTCAAAAGGCAGCCGGTATCTAACTAACGGGTCCATGAGGAGCTCAAGATCAGTTACTCCAAACCCAGAGGAAGATTGGGATGCTGTGGCCACAGTTGAGGAGCTGAAGGCCTTAAAGAAGGAAATAGCCTCCTTGAGGTTGGGAAATGCAGAGAAAAACGGTTCAGATGGTAGAAATAGCTTAGATAAGGCTATCAGTGGCAAAATGAGAGGGTTGTTTAAGTCGAAGGTCCTGACAAAGATGTGGTCACGCAAAGGAGGAAAGGGTGAGAATAGTGGGTCGGATTCATCAGAAAGTCTTGCTTCTGCAAACCCGGAAGAAGTTAAATCTACGCCTTCCAGAAATAGGAGGCACTCAGTCTCTTAGAATAGACGGAATGCATATGGAGTAGGTTTTTTGGACCTGTCACCTGTCAAAACTTTTTACAACTTAAATGGAGTAGTAGTGTTTATCTTCTAACCGAGCAAACTGGCATACTTAGTCTAGAACAGGAATTCTAACACAAAAGGAGTAATTGTGACTATTACAGTTGTATTTAGCTTCTTCAATGCATGATGTTCAAAGTGTTTCTATCTTATGTCGTTAATATCCATTCTGAATCCTACTTCCATGCTCCTGTCCCGTCCGTTAAACATTCCTACCTGGCAAAGAAGAAACGTTAAAGCTGACCCCGGGATACCATTAATTAGTTTTCTTCTTTTGGCTGCTGACTCAAAGATATATATGTGGGGAACAGTGAGTCGAGTTATGGTTCATAGAGATCATGACTTAGTAACCACTCACCTCAGCTTTCCTTAACAATGGCAGACGATACAAGCCTACCATATTAAGTTAATGTCTGTAAGTAGTTGTCTTTTGGAAACATAAGTACGCATTTCTGATTGTGGGTGATGACATCAGAGGAACAAAACCTACTGTACAGCAAATATTTTATTGGAGGAGGATCAAATGCAGACGGCAGCTGTGTGTCTGTGATGCCAACAAGTGGGATTTTGAACTCATCTCTGGTTATTGCATGATCCAATAAATGTTATTTCAAATGTTCCAAAACAATGAACCATGTTGTAATTCTAGGAGGCTGAAGTATTAAATGTAAGTAATGGTAGTTACAATTACTTGTCAAAACAATAAAAAGTCAACATTGTACATGAGTACAACTTTTTCTGGAATAACAATGTTGCATATTTAGTTCTAATTGTTTGAATTAACTCTGTATGGTGCTGCGTTTATTAACTATATTTCCATTATGTTGACCAAGAGATATTTGTTGATTGAATTGATAATATAATTTTTAATAACCAGTTACATCTTGTTATATCAATTTGTAAAAATACATTTACCAATATAAACTAGAATCCCTACATACCAATGATTGAAAAATCTAATTAATTCGACCGATTTAATCTCTGATAGTCAGTCTTCAGAACTCCTGAGGGTTAGAGTGTTAGAATATTGAATCACGAGTTACATCATTATAATAATTAATTTGGTGCATTTAGGTGTTGATTTTATGATTTCATTCACATGTATAATGTTAGCATACACACATGAATTATGATTTAGAAAAAAATGCAAATATTTTATGTATACTCAATTGACATGTTCTGGGTATGAAAGTTTCAAAATGATTATGACACGATTGTCCATTTTTAATGTCTTATATTTTGCTTTCACAATAAAAAGAATTGATGGATTACAATTAGTAATTAGGAGTTAATTGTCACGATTGGGAGATTGATGAATTAATATGTACATTTAGCCTAGGAAAAATTTCAAGTACCAAGACAAGTTGAAATGTGAAAATTTATTAAATGAGTGGCAAATAGCTTAAGAATTAAGTGACATTTAGCAACCAAGGAGGACATGTAACTTACTTAATTACATGACAAGTGTCTTTAAAGAAAGACCACTCATTTCACACTATATATATAGAAGTCATGGTCATTTTCCTTGCCATGAAATTTTAGCTGTGGTATACTCTCTTTTTCTTTTCCCTCTCATTGTCGAAACGTTCATCTCACCCACACCCTTGAATTTTAGCCTTAGTTCTATCTATCACCACCCCAAAACTATGCAAAATCTTTCATAAAGAGAGCTAGAGAGGTTGAACGTTGATACATATCTTGTTGTCAAAAATCTATCTTCATTTTCTGGTCATGGTCAAATCCATCATACTGCCTCAATGTTCTTAAATTGATCTTGCATATGAGGCTAAGCAAGTTAACATTTGAGGTGGCATTCAAGCTAATTAAGTGAAATACTGACCTATTATGGTATATGTTAGCTGAATTTTATTGTGGCTAATTAGGGATGGATTGAATGTAGTGTTGGTGTTAAAGATGTGTTGGAAAATGAAGAATGGATAGGTACTTTTCTATTCTGTTTTTGCATGTACCAAAATAATAGTTTATAGGCTGATGTATGGATGGTTTAAGTTGTGATTTGAAGTATAACTGATGAGGAATTCATGCTAAAGATAGTTGTTATTAAGGTGTTTTCGAATCTGAAAAATTAGAGCTGTACGTGTGTTTGTAAAAAGTGGCCACTAACGACATAAGTGAGCAAAATTTTGTAAGCCTTAGTGTAACAATAGGGAAGTTATATTAACTTGAAATGAAGTCACTTTAAGGGGCTTGAAATCTGAAAATTTTCAGGTGTTAGTAATGTCTCTAAGCTTGTAAAATTCATGAAGTATTGAAGGTAGTAAAATTACAAACATTAGTGATGTTGATGACAAATTCTGAAATTTTAATTTCAACCTTGTATACAAGTCGAACCATTTGAGAATATTCACTCTAAATTGTATATTTGGACTTGATTAAGTCTAGGAATGAGCCTAGATTGTTGCTTGATTAATTGGTTAAGAGCTTGATAAGTTTATGTAGTTAATTGATATCATAACCTAAAGAATGGACTGTTTTGAAGTGGTTGTATTTAAAGCTGAAAATTATGATTTATTAAAGGAATAAATGTGTTCTTTTAATGTAAACATGATCTCAAGGATATGAGTAATGTGTGTAAGGTATGGATAAATGAGCATTAAAGAATATGGGGTAATTATGAATGAGAATTAGGTAAATGTATGAATATATATTACTGGAAAAAATTTGGTGAATGTATAGTTCTAACTTGCTAAAATTATAGATTTAAAGTAACAATTGTGTGTGTGTTATAAGAGGCTTTTTTATCATAAAAATGTACAAGGATAAGTGTAATGTATGGTTGATGAATTTGTAATAAATCAAGCTAACTTAAAGGTATAAATCTGATTGCAAAATGGTAGTATACAAGCTGTAATGTTTGAATGGTCTTAGGGAGTATAAGCACAAATTAAATAGTCAAGATCTATGCATAAGAATACATACCTAGAAAGTCAATTGAGCGTGCATTGAGACATGACACATATACATATGCATAATTGTATATTTATACGATTAAACAAGTTAGTGATTTGTGAACTATGTGTGTATGTATTGCATGACGATAGACGCACAAGGTGATCATCAACATCTAGACATTACGAGAACATCAAGGCAATAACATTTATGGAGTGCATTGTGAGTCAACCTATATGTGTAAACCCACCTATATGTGCTTTTGTGTGAGTGTACAACTGATTGATAAATGCCAGACTTAGATCCGAGGAGTCAATTATATGGCATAATTACACCGAAATGAAAGGTAATAAAAGCATAGAATATGAAATGATACATCTTATCATATTGAAATGCATTTTCAGATAAAGAAATTGTGACCAGAGTGACCAATGTACAGAAAAGAGCTTGAGCTCAGAATTATGAAAAAAACGCCTCAGGCTTCAATAGCATGGACTCGGTATCTACAACAGATACGAGCCAGCCATGAACTTGATACCCACAATGGGTATAGGATAGCAAATTGCGTTGATAGGCACTTAGTCGCAATAAAATAAAATAAGAATGAAAACACATGTGTATTTGCATATGCATCCCTACATGCAACATGTGATTAAATTGAAATGATTTATTGAATTGCTTTGAAATAGTGAAATACAGCTGAAGTCAATAGAGAATGTGATGTGATATGCAATACTGGCTTATATGATATTCTTGTTGAAGTGTAATAAATTGTGATATAACTTGTGTGAGTGCATTAATGATGGTTCACTTACTGAGTTCGCAAACTCATCAAGATTGCAACATTTTTTTCAGCTTCAAGGGAGTTCTAGCTACTAAAGCAATCTAGTAAAAGTTTAGTTTTTATATTTTGGGGACGAAAGTGACTCAAAGGTCTTATCAGATGAATCTGCGGAGTCTAGTTAAGTCTTTTGCATTAGCATCTCATACCATGATACACAATATCTCTAGTGTGTAACTTTTGTAATATATGTTTGTACAGAGATTGAACTTGAAACTGATGTGTAATGTCTATGATGGATTCTGATTTATGTTGTCATACGTTACCTTATATGTTTGTGAAAGAAAAGAAAAAAATGAATATTTTCAATGCTTATGATATGTTCAATGTCTAAGATCTAGTTAATTTGATTGTCCTAATGTATCATTTCCGTCGAGTATGTCTTCGAAGATCTTCTGGTATGTTTGGGATTATGCTCTATGGGAGTGGTATGTTACATAATCGAAATTTAATCTAATAATTTTTGGTTCAATTTAATCTAATAATTTTTGTTGTTAAAAACTGATTAATTTATTAATTTATCGATCAGTTTTTATTAATTAATAAATTCTTATAAATTTTTACTTAATAATCACTTTTTTTTACTAAATTTTAAAATTTTCAATGAGGAAGTATAATTTTTTTCATTCATATTTCAAAATTTTTAATTTTATTCAATCTTTAATCGATTTTATAATTACCGAATATCGATTGAACTTTTTAAACTTTCAATCATCGAATTTCCTGGCCAACTCCGAATTGTAACCTGTAGGCTCTCTGACCAAGTGAGTAACATCTCTTTAGAACATGAACTTGTAAATTTTCTTATTATGCTTGGCAGTTCATTCAAATCTTTTGAGAAACAAATTCTGCTGATTCTCCACGTTGTTTCCTTGAGTTGGAACTTTGTTTTGAGAGAGTGACGAGGTAAGTTTCGTGGAAGTACTTAGAACTTGTGAGTGTAAACGATTTGCCTCAAATTCTTAGCATAATAAAGTCAATAATCTAGTAAAAATTTCGATGATACGTGAAATCTAGGAGTTAGTGTTTGATTATGAAGAAACAACACAATTACGTAAATCATGTTAACCACAGGATCATTTCATATGCATATAAAAACAAGAAACACATACTTGGATTCTTGTTGGAATTCCACCGAGTAAAGTACACTGTTATATTCTGCAGAAAATTTTTTTGTACTATTTTCTGAAGAGATACGTCAGATCTTCATTTTATCTTGTTCTTTGGTTTTTAACATTTAAACAAGATAACTACCATTGGTAGTTATTTTAAAGAGCAATGACTTAAAACCCCCTCATGGGTGTATTTAATCCATTATCTCCCACTCACACATGATGGGTTTTAATCCAATTAAACAAAAAAAAATTCTGCAATGCTCATACTTGTTCAATAATCGGTGTGACCAGCATACGACGAGAGCGCATTGCCATATATCTGTTAGGTGTATATGACATCTCGATTTAACAAATTGATCCTAGGACTTATGAGTCCTTGAGTAGACATTGTATGCTATACCCTAG